>VWZK01005174.1:0-99721 GCA_013396935.1 Baryphthengus martii | reverse complement strand
TTTTTTTTTTTTTTTTTTTTTGCAGAGATCCCCAGAATTTGTATCCCCCTGAGGTCAGCAATGCAAAGCTTCAGTATGCTGGTTGGGGTCCAAAAGGGCAACAGCTGGTAAGAGAAAGAACAAGTGTACAAATGAACTTAGAGACCATGCTGCTATTGTTTGGAAGTAAAGAAAGAATAATTCTTTACTGACTAGTTTTGTGAAACCTGTGTGGTAGCTTCTAGCATCTTTGTAGGAATTGTTTTATCATGTAATTTATTTATAAAATTCCCAAATACATACATTTACTGCAAAATAGTTGTTTCTAAAATGGCAGAGAAAGAGAAGCTCTTTGAGAGGCTGCACCTGCTTCTCCCAGTGTTGGATAGAGGACAGACTATAGATGCAATAGGCAGTATGATTTAGTTAGCATATCATTGCTTCACACGAGTGTCTTCAGACTTGCAAGCTTGGCACTAGGGATATTTTAATATTAACATCCCTGTTTGGAGAATGTATCTCCAGAACAGAGTTGCTCTGAATTCACCCTGTAGCTCTTTGCAAAATAGGCAAAAGCAGAAGCGTATTCTGGAAAGTTTTCAGAACCAGCTTTCAAAAAAAGAGCTTATCAGGGATTCATTGTGCTTCATGGAGCCTTTCATGCTGCAACAGTCCTGAAATCTCCAGTGTTTTCTCTCTCAGCCTTTGTCATCTTGGGTTTAGCCATTTTTCTAGAGCACGGGTTTCAAGGCCAGACCCCCTGGCTTTGTTTCCTGGTGCAATTCTAACATTAAGGTTTCGCATATTCCAAACAGTCTCTTTCTACTGTTACAAGAAAATAAAAAAAAAAAGTGACAACTTTTTTGATACGGAATTTTTATATCAAGAAATGAGCTTTAAAAATTCATTATCTGAGAAAAGCTGGTGTGTATCCCTTGTCCCCAGTCCTCTTGGGGTTTTTTGTCTCTGTCCTTAGATTGTTTTCAAATTTTGTGATTTAAAAAACAGCGACAGGAGACATTATAATTGCCAGTCTGCAAATCAGGTTGGAGGAAATGTAACAGATACAGGAACAGGAAAGTAACTCTTCTCCTTCATCAGAAAAATCAGGTTTGAGAGAGTCATCAACCTCAAATCCAGTATGAGTGGCGATGCAGCAGCCTTTACCTCTGTGCCAAATGACTTCTGAGGAGCTCATTTTTTTTTCCGTTGCACACATGTACAATCCCCGCTTTCATCCTCTAATATGTGCTATTTCAAATTCCTTAGTCTGCTGCCCCACAGATCGCTGCTGAGCAGTTTGTACCACTTCACAGAGATTGGGATCTAATCATAACCAAACTCTTTATTTTATATTCATTAGTGAAGACCAGTGTGATCTTGTCATCAGGCTTCTGGACAACAGATGATAATGTACCATCAGTTGATAACACATTATGTTCAAAACTAGAGACTCCCTTTAGGACATGGCAAAGAAAGCAAAAACAGATCAGCAATTTTTTACTCACTGTTCACTGGCTCTTTCTATTTTAACAAACTGAGCTTCTCATTAATGGTGAAAGCTACATCTGCTAATTGAAAGCTAATAGTGAGTAGCATTAATGATTTTCTCCATCTCAGAAGTGAATCTTCCTGTCTTTAATATAGTTTTGCTGTGAACTTGTGCGCCTTTCAGCACCTGGAGTCACAGCATGTTACCAATTCACATTCCTGTTAGTTTTACCAAGCTGAATGGACGTAGTTAACTTCCACCTTGGAAAGAAGACTTAGGTTTTTTTGTACCAAAGTCAAGAGAACCAATTTACTTCCTCCGTTGACTTCTCTACCAAAGTACTGTAACTATACAGAAAAGAAAAATATTCATATCAAAATGGACAAATTATATTTACAACTGGACTGCAGTCCAAGAGAAGAAAAGTCATCTTTACTTCCAGCTTTATCCTTTAATGCTGAAATAATTTATACCACTTTCCACCAGTTTTTATTAGAAATATACAGTGAAAACTTAATTGTCCAAGAATCCTCTAAGACATCAAGTTTAATACACGTCCCCTTCTTTGGGATGCATGGCAGATACACTTTTTTTGTGAAGTCCAATGTTCCTGTTACTGTTGAATTCCATATGAATCTTGGAAATATCTTGCAATAGTGGATTTATTCTGTATGTTTCTTTTTTTTTTTTCCCTTTGTTTTGGATTCCAGAAATGCAAGTCTGTTGGCCTGTAATTCAGGTATATTCTCTATTCTTGCATTTACACTTAGAATCAAGGTAGATAATAAGAACCTCATTGATAGTTTAAGCATTATCTTGCATACCTCTAACATATGTGCCATTTTGTTCTTTTGCTTGCCAGTCATTTACCTTTAAATAAAATTGCAGCTGTAGTTTATAAAATAAGCCGGCTTTTACATGCATCCGTATAATCTATTTATAGCTAATGATCAGCAGAGACTTGCCAGAGGAAAAAAAAAAAAAAAAAGAAGCTTTTAAAAATAAAAATCTACAAGTATTATAAATGAGAGAGGTTAAATATACAGTGCTCACTGATTTGCATTTCAGGACTAATTGATTTACTTAGAATATAATGGCCAGTGAAATTTGTGTCTCCCGTGGGAACGATATCGCGTGCAAAGACTGGGAAAAGTTAAAGTCTATTGAAACTTGATACTGTGAAAGTGTTTGCTAAGTGCAGGCTGGGTTGCAGGAAAAGGAGGGAAAAAGTGTTGAATGAGATAAAAGGAATATGTAAAGGAGTAATGTGCGGGAAACTACATTGTCAGCTCCTCTGATTCTAGGGAGTTAGAAGGCCAAACACGTTAGAGTATTTGAAGGTGGTCCTACAACCACACTAAGGTAGCTGAGTGTGTGCCAACTGTGGAGCTGCTTGCAGCAGCAGCAGCCCTCTGTGCACAGTCTGAAACCTGACTTTATGCTGCATATCCCAGGAAAGGTGGGAGCAAAGGATGGGTGGGTTTTGCATCACCTTCAAGATACCGTAATTTTTAGGAAATAAAAAGCTGTGGCCTTGAAAACTCCTGCTTTGTTCTTTGACAACACAAAGAAGAGTAAGAGGGTCTGGTTCCAAAATTGTTTATTCCCTTTATAGTTTCGATTTCATCCTTCCTAGGGGAACCTTTGGCTACTGTGTCTGACCCCTTTCTCTCTTTTATGTCTTAATAATTCAGAAAAGAAACAAATCTGAAACAGAAGCAGCCTGAATTATCTGCATTCTTTGTGTTTAAAAATAAACAGTGGAACTTTCCCCAGGAGCAATTTTCTATTTATCTTGTTTTCTTTTGTCCTTACTCATTAAATTATATGCCAGTTTTTTAGATGATGAACTCCTCAGATCATGGTTCTTGACTTCTTACTAGCCTGCAGAATGCCGTACATCGTACATGCCAACAGAGCTGCATAAATAATGGCAGATATTAGATCTGAGAAAATCTATGTCAGAAGATCAGAATGTAAAAAAGCTCTCACGTCTGGCACTTTGTAAAAATGCTTCAGCCTTTCTCTCATCTCAGCTAAAGTCCCAGCAAGTTAAGTCTTCCAACCCTGTTGGAAGAATCGGGCCCTTACCTCCTGAGTCAATAGAAAGAGCCATGAACTTCAGTTCAAGAGGGAACACATATGCTAAATCTGCTGTTATTAAAGGGCTCCTTCCTCTCATTTGTCCTACAACAGGCACGATCATTTATGCCTTTATAGAATGAGCCAAAATTGGAATAGCCTTGTGATATATTCACTTTTTGTGGGTGTAAATGACTATGCAAAATGTCTATGAAAAAAATTTCATCCTTTCCATGATGCACCTGACAGACCAAAGTCCCCCTTAGTATTTGATGGCATCAGCCCACTAGGCTTCAGCATCTAGTGGGAGGTGTCCCTGCCTGTGGCAGGGGGGTTGGAACTAAATGATCTCTAAGATCCCTTCCAACTCTGACAATTCTATGCTTCTATGGAGTTTGGTGGTTTTCAGCGAATAGACTGCATTATCCTCAGACAGTTTGTGTGGTACTTTCTAGCAGTATGAGGATGTAGGAGGCATGATAGGACTGCAAAAAAAGTGTTAAGATGTATCTTTACCCCGTTCTGTGTATGCTTATCTTTGTAAAAATCTTCACTCCTTAGATTTCCACTCTTTTTCTGATCTTGCTGTTTATGACTCTAACAGCTACTCACTTTAGAAGTTCTAATTCTGCCACAAAAACCTTCTGTTAACTGATCTTATTGGAGTATTTTACCCATTTTGTCACGTTATATCTTTTAGAATAAGGTCCTGCCCACATGCAGAGGACTCACATGAGGTTTTGATGGTACATTTGCCCTAATAGTATCTATGCCAAGGTTAATAATTACTATGACCCTGAATTCAGTTTTCATAAAACTTATGTGGCTCACAGGCTTAGACTCCTCTATTTATCAAAAAATTTTAAAAAAGGTACAGTGTGCAGAGGTTTCCTTTACTGGTTTGCTTGACAGCACGGCTGAAGTCAGGGAGTGCTTCAGGAGGAGGAGACTGTGTCTAGCTAAAGTGCTCAAGAATCAAAAAAACCTTGACGTTTTCAGGAGGCTTTTATCTAAATCGTCCCAAAATGAGCACTTCCAAGTTCAAAATATTTGCTTTAAGAACAAGCTAGATATATATGTGGGTCCTACTGTCAAAAGGAAGGAGCAAGCCATAGGACTGCTCTAATAACATGCAGTGAATATTTGCCTCTATTGACAGCAATAAAGTACAGTTCACAGAAGTTGTTAAACTCCAATTTCAAAAGCAGAAGAACTTCTGATGTGCTGCCATTTTCTTTTTTTTTGGATCAGAATCTGTAACAGCCCTGACAGATACTAATGGTAATGGTGACACATCAGATGCTAGGGGAAGCAGTTCTGCACATCTTTAGAGGCAGCAGTTATCATTCAAAAAAAAATATCTCTCATAGATCATAGTATTTATTCTTCAGCAAAGAGAAACATTTTTTTGAGGTTTTCCTGGCCAATCAGTCTTTTACTGTTTCTACTGGGTTTTTTAGTACTGAAAACATACAGGAGGATGATTGTACAAACCTCGCTGGAAGGTTTTGTATGCCCTTGCACTTACTGCAGCCCCACAGAATGGTTAAAATGAATTTCTTCTGCCCTCATAGTCAATAAACCTTTTCCAGTGTCAATTCTTTTGGAGCAGGAACTCACTTTTATTCTTGTAGATTATACAGCAATCAAGTGTATAATTGGTTCTAAAGGGATAGAAGTTAAGTTTCACAGCAGGTGCAGGAGTTGCATTAAGAAATCTCTTATTTCAGAGAAAAGCAAATACCAGGAAATAAAAAGAAGGGACAATTCTTTCAGCCCCCTACCATGTTAAGAGTTTGCAGGTGCACTCAAACAGTCAATGTTAATGCCGGTAAACAACTTATTGTCATACATATTACTGTTTTAAAAGTGCAATACAATTAAGACAAATACTGGATTTCCTTCATATATAAAACATTTGAATGATAGATCCTGCTGCGCAAGGCCAGAACCTATCCATCTTATTTGTTGTTACTAATTTTTTTTTAACACTGTAGCACAATGTCTTGCCAGCTAGGATATCTAGATGCAAAAAAGCTGGTTAAGTGACGATACCTGGACCTATGCTGGAGTGACTCCTCTCATTAGCCGTTTTTTTCCTTGCTTGAGTTTGTGCTTGTCATGCCAGCTTAGTTCCAGGCAGAAGGGCTGCATAGATACCGAGGGAGGAGGACCATTTTTGTATGAGATACTGAATCATCTGCTGCTCTTCCTAATCTGGCAGGGCTTTTGAACTGCTCTGTGTATAATTGCTGTAGGTCTATTTGTCTCCACCATTATTTCATAGATTTTTACATCATTATTTTCAAGCTGCTGTTCTCTCACCTTTTCTTTTTGCAATGCCATCTGAATCAATATTTAGCTGTGCTCTGCTGTATGTAATTATAATGGCTTGCTTATCTTCCTGGTTTCAAGGAAGAAAGGCCCCCCACCCCTTTCTAATGTCTCTATAAGCCCTGTTTAAGCATGCTGACAGATATTCAGTCAGCTTTTTCTATGGCCCCTGCATTATGGGAAAGTAAGAGTTTCAGAATAATGATGTGCTGTCTCCTCCTCATCCCCTTTTTCAGAGTCAGAATATGATCTTTTTTTTAGGGAAGCCCCAGTAACATATATTGCACCTATACTGAATACCTGGACAGGTTGCTCTGGTCAGGGATTCCCTTTCCCCTCTCCCCCATTTTATTCAAAGAATTCCACTAGAAAAGTGTTGTTCTTGTTTTTTCCTTTTATACTCTGCTCTTTGGTTACAGCAGCAATAGTGTCCTGTTTATATTTTGCACATCCTTCTAATTTCCTTTGGCACCAGTGGGCTTGGTGCATTCAGACCTCGTTCACCAAAGGGAAGCTTTGGCACAGTCAGTGTTATGAGATCTGCTGAGAACGATTGTGTCCCTTCCCATCTCAGCAGTCTTGCTACTACATTTTCAGCCATGGCAAAAGGGTGAGATATTTAAGATAATTTAAGATTTTACACCAAATGCTGCTGAAAGAAGGTATAGGTGATTTTATTGTAAATAAGATGTTGCTTTATTGTGGGCATGAAAGATTTCAGAGAAAAAAAAAAAGAAATTTATTATTTTCCATAAAAGTTTTACCAATAAATCAGAAAAAAAAAAAATACTGCTCTAACATCCGAATCTGAGACATAAGATGAGGTAGCATTTAGGGCATCGCCTTGGAGGTGAGGCACTGCCATCAGGCTTCCTCTGTGACTTCATAGATGTCACTTTGTTTTCTGGTTAAGCTACAGCATGAAGATGGCAGTCTATTCCTACCTTGCAGTGGACTTTCAGAATTAATATGATAAATACTGCAGACATTCACACTGTGCATTTAGGAAACTGAGTACGTAACTACAAGCAATGCGTGTATGGATGTACTCGCTAGCTTAGAGCAATCCCCCGGTTTTTTACGCAGTAGGGCAAGTACTGAATTCAATTCCTTGTTGCATTACCACATTTTGTTACGTGCAACTGCAGTTGCATAAAGTGCAAAATTCCTAATGGTACAACGCTCTAGTGTAGAGTCAGTTTCACTGAAAATAATTGTCTCCTATTACAGACATCTAAAATGTTGTTATTCCTTTAATTTCCATTGTGCTTTATGGTTATTGAACATGTATCTTTTGTTAAGGGCGTTTTTCTTTTCGGAGGTCTAACAGCTGCAAGTATCTACTTTAGGTCTGTTCATGAGGACTGCTGGCATCGTACAAAACCGTGGTTGGGAGACGATTGAAATAAGTGCTTATGAAAATTGCTGGCTTTGGAAAGCTGATATTTTGTGCCATGAAAACTAAGTTATCTTTTGCTTTAGAAAGCAGCAGTCCTTGGTGACAGTGTGATTGACAGCTGTTAGGATGCCACAAGTGGAACTAAGCAATGCCATCAAAGGGACTGTGGAGGAGCTCACCTTTGTTTGCGGTGGGCTTTCCTTCTCCAGAAACTACCGCTTGTCAGAGCCATGAGAAGGCTTCAGGAATCATTCTGTTAGCTCTGTTCTTCAGCTGTTGGAACAGATGTTGATCATTTCTTTTACTAAACATTATGTTAAAGAGGAATATTACACTCACTAGCTCACTGTCCAAGGTCAGATGTGTACCTGGAAGAACCCTGAATCCCAGTTAAAAGTTTCTTTATGCTGACAAGCAATCTTTGTGCTCTCCTTAGCCAGATATTTATTCTATAACGCAATAAAATATTTAAAATGAAACACAATATAATCTCACATTAAATAATCTAATTTATAGTGATGCCCTACGTAACCATCAGTGATATTAGGTTACAGAATACAAAATAATCCATCAAGCAGAACTTAAAAGCAGAATCAGAGTTCCATACTAAATGGTGCATTTACTGATACATTCTTTAATGTAACAAGGCAGTTATAAATTAGAATAACCCCATTAGAATCCAGGGCAGGGAAATCCAAGCAGACATGTTTCTCTTTGTTGAGGTGAAATAAACCCTCTTTTCTTCCCTGAAGAACAGAAAATAGGACAGCATTTTTTATTTGTTTTTTGTTGAAACGTATTTTTAAATCACCAGAGCCATAATTGCTTATTTGGCCAGACTCTGGCAGTTTCTAGGTGTGATCAGAATCTGGACCTGTTGTGGACTAGCCTGCTCACAGAATACAAATGGAAATGCACAGTGTTTGTAATGATGACATGTCTAAAATGTAGAGAAGCTTGTAGAATGCTGAGAAGAATATTAATGCACTTAAGGACTTAAGCTAGGAGAAACAAGACAAAAAGTCTCTTCTGTGCCCAATTTAAAAGGAAGAAAGTTTGGCAATATGTCTCCAGATCATGTAATTGAGTCAATACTCCTGCAGATTCCTAAAAGTCTTATGGGACATTTTCTTGAGTATTGGTTTTACCAATTTTGGATTGTCTCTAAAGACCTTTAAAACCACAGTATCTTACAAACTCTTCTGTTTTCCAGAGGGAGCCTTAACATTTCTTGGAGAAGAGATTTTTTTCTGAATACTGTACACACACCACAAAAGTGTTTTAGTAAGAATGATAATCTTAGAAAAGTTTTAACTGATCTTAAGAAGGAATTGCAATATAGGCTTTATAGAACCTGCTTAATAGCTAAGTAATATTACTTGCAGCATATTTTACCTAGCACAATCAGGCAATGCCTCTATATTCCTCCCAGGTTATCTCTCCCTGCCTCTACCTCCTGTTTACTCCCTTGTAATGTTTGAGTTGTGTCAGGAGCAATATGCTCATCCAGACAGGCCTCCTGCCTCCTTTGTTTGGTTTTGCACCATTGATAGACCATTCTTAGGCTTGGAGGAGGTGATACTTGAAAATCCAACAACTTTCCTGGACCTCTTTTCTCTCCAGGCCTGTATCCCATGGGATTCTTCAAAGGAAGTACCTGAACAGCCAGAGTCTATTCTCCTGAAGTCCAGGGCTTAATTCTTTTTACCATAATACTTCCTCTCATGATCCTGAATTTCATCATCGCATGGTGTGTGCAGCCAAGGCTGCCCCAAATTTTCATCTTCCCCTGCAGTTTCGCCTTGTTCGAAAGCGTGAGGTCCAGCAGAGCATCTCCCTTCATCAGCAACTCGATCACCTGTGTCAGGACATTCTCATTGATGCCATCCACAGACCTCCTGGGTTGCTTGTACCCAAGTTGTCCCTCCTGCAGATGTAGGTTAAGGTCCCCCATGAGGACCAGAGTTTTTGAATGTCAGGCTTCTTCCCATTACATGAACAAAGCCTCATCTACTTCTTCCTGACCTGTCATTCAGTAGCAGAGCTCGGCTCACCACAACATCACCTACATTAGTCTGCCTTCTAACCCTGACCCACAAGCTCTCATCTGGCTCTTCATGCATCAATGAGCAGAGTTCTGTGCCTCTCTGTTGCTCTCTCATGCAAAAGGAAACTCGCTCTCCTCAGTGTCCTTGACAGTCCTTCCTAAAGAACCTATATCCATCCATCATAGCATTACAGTCACATGAGCTGCCCCACCACATCTCCATAATCCTATTGAGATTGTAGCTCTACAACGGGACACAAACCTTAATTCCTCCTGTTTATTCCCCACACAGCATGTGTTAGTGTATAGGCACAGAGAGGCACCCAGCTGTGATGATTTTCAAGGAAAATATGAAAGCTTTCCCCATAGAGTTGTGTGCTCAGCTTCTCCTTGTTTTTGTACGTTGTTCGAGGTGGGCCTCCTTCAGCTCTGTTCATCATTCTCTCTTGTCTGCATCTCCCTTTTCTTGCCAGACTGACCTATCATTTCCTTGCCTAACTGTGGGCCATTATCTCTCTCCTCTGTTGTCCTGGGTTTAAAACTCTCCTTCCCAGCCAAGACAGAGCTCCCAACCTCAGAACTAAGGTACTAAACCTGGTCTGTAGCTGCAGATCTGTCAGCAGAGCAGAACCCTTCCTCACAGTGCCTGAAGTCACCAGCTTCCATTCTTTGCTTCCACAGGAGTCTCCATTTACCAACCAAATTATCCCAGGTTCCACCTGCCCCTCCTTTCGTGCAGAGTCTCAGAGATGATCCTTCAACATCCTTTTTGACACTCCTGGTGTTGCAGAGTCTTCTGACCTTCTCACACTGCTCCCTTGCTTACTCCACCCATGGCCATCTCCTGCAGACAAGATGATCACCTCCCCCAGATTTGGAGAGCCACATCCTCTCTTGGGAGCCTGGCAAGTGTAGAGTTTTGCATCTGGGAAAGAACAATCCCAAATGCCAGTATAGGTTAGGGACTGACCTGTTGGAGAGCAACGTAGAGGTCCTGATGGACAGCAGGATGACTGTGAACCATCGATGTGCCCTTGTGGCCAAGAAGGCCAATGGTATCCTGGGGTGTACTAGAAGGGGCATGGTGAGTAGGTCAAGAGAGGTTTTTCTCCCCCTTTACTCTGCCCTGGTGAGACCTCATCTGGAATATTGTGTCCAGTTCTGGGCCTCTCAGTTCAAGAACAGTGAGCTGCTTGAAACAGTCCAGCGCAGAGCCATGAAGATGATTAAGGGATTTGAACAGCTCCCTTATGAGGTGAGGCTGAGGGAGCTGGGTCTCTTTAGCTTGGAGAAGAGGTGGCTGAGGGGTGACCTCATTAATGTTATAAATATGTGAAGGGCGAGTGTCAGGGGGATGGAGCCAGGCTCTTCTTAGTGATGCCCAAGGAGAGGTCTAGGGGCAATTAGTGAAAATTGGAGCATAGGAGGTTCCAGGTAAACGTAAGGAAGAACTTTTTCACAGTGAGGGTGACAGGGCACTGGAACAGGCTGCCCAGAGGGGTTGTGGAGTCTCCTTCTCTGGAGACATTCAAAACCTGCCTGGACACGTTCCTGTGTGACCTACTCTAGGTGATCCTGCTCTGGCAGGGGGGGTTGGACTAGCTGATCTGTCGAGGTCCCTTCCAACCTCTAACATTGTGTGATTCTGTGATGCTGTTCAAATGGGGCCTAGAGGCTATTCCAAGAAATAGAAAATATTTCTTTATTTGAAGAAATGAAGGAATGCTTTCCATTCTCTTTGACTTCTTACTCTCTATGTTGGTCATGTGAGATGAAAGCAAAATTAAGGTTTTTATGTTTTTTACAAGAGATATTAGCAATTTCCAAGATACATGACTAAAATCAGGAGATTTGCACAATTTACAAGCGGTGACTCTTCAGCACTTCCTTTCCTAGATATATAATCAAAGCCACTGAAGGCAGCAGATTTTTCATTTGTCTTTTACAGTAACTCTGATGGTTTTTCCTTTGCAAAATCAATTACATTTTCTTTCATTGCATTGATTTTCTTGCAGTTAATGACTTACATTACTACTATCAGATGTGTACAAGCTTTTAATCTCCAATGAGAAGTCATGAATACTGGTTTTGATGTGTTTATGGAAAAGCATAAACACATGGAAGAGATTCTTATATGCATCAGTGTGTACTATTGCATTCTCTGGTTTTAGTGGTCCCCTGAGGTGTTTCCAGTTTCTCTGTCCTGAAAACCTTCTGTCAGAATAATTTTTTAAATGGTGTAGTCCACACTTTGGTCTACATGCCACCTTTGCCCATCTCTGGGCAGAATAAAATTGAATTAAAGTAATCCATACCTATTTGTTGTGTACCTTCAGAAACTACTATGTCTTCTAAATTCTTGCCTCGGTAAGGAGTTATCTTCTTACTTTGAATTAAATCAGAGATAAGCCCTGGTAGGAAAAACTGAAACTGTAGCCTTTTATGTCAATAATTTATCAAGATGTGATTCTCTGGAACATATTGATTGCATGAAAGAGTTTAATTGGTTCATCACAGATTCTAATAATGACATTTTGGTTTTGTAAAGAAAAAATGTGGATTTAAAAATTCTTTATCTGATTCCATCATAACTGTTATGTATCTCTTTCCTAAATTGTGAACATCAGCAATTTAATGGAGAGAATGATAATATTTTGAAGTTTTTGTCTTATGTCTTTTTTTTTCCCATCTATCAAACTGTATTTAAATGGCAACAAGAAAAACATAATTAATATACTAGCTCTTATTATGTAAGCTCACTGGTGAGGAGCATTTTATAGTTTTATTACCCTTTTTGAAGAACTGATCAGAGTTGGCATAATCATGTCATATACATTAAGAAGAACACTCATGACCGAATGCATTAATAGAAGCTATTTGAACATCAAAGTTTGCATTTTATGAGGTTCAAAAGAAGAAATTGTCAGAGTGTTCATTAAATAATGCATAGTCAATCAGTAACAAGCTTTAGAACTGCTTTTGAATTGATCACACGTTGCAGTTGATGTAAGAATGGTAACTGCAAAATGCCAAGAACCTCTCTGTACAATGCTTGTCAGGTTTCCTTGAAATCCCAAAGTGAAAACACAATTACCGTATCTGCCTCAAGATGCTGCATGGACAAGGATGAGTACAATAATTTTGCGTAGTTAGGACAAGTTTTAACTTGGACAAAAACAGCAGGGGTATTTCTCTCTTCGCAGTTTTTCATTTTTCACAGTTCTCAGCTTCTAGGTTTCGTGTGGCAGTGGAAAAACAAACTGGCTTGAGAAGGGCCATCACATCCCACTTGATTGGGGTGGGGAAGAAGAGAGTGATGGAGGTTTGGTGATTCACTTGGGTCGAATTAAGGAGACTTACACCATAGGTCCATAACATAAAAAGTTTAATTCTTAATACCCTAACTACAACTGTATATAATGTGCTTAAAGGAAAGAGAAGGTAAGGAGGAGAGAGAGAGAGAGGAGAGGACAGAGTGTGAAAGAGTAGGCCAAGTTCTGGATCTGGCCTATTTTGTCCCTTGTTCTAACTGCAAGGCTGCTTCTTGCGTCGACTTGTTAAGGTCAGAGTGTTCCTCACAACATTTGAGACATCAACTCGTTCAGACCAGAATTTGACAAGAGCTATCTCCAGAATATTTGGATGGAATTAGAAAGCACTAGAAATGGAGGGAAGGAGGGAGAAGTCTTTCTGTGTGCACATTTTCAAGAGGAGCTTGATCACGTTCACAGCTATTTATGTTTATGATCTGACGTTTCCAAACTCTGGTTACATGCTGTGACTCTGTTACAGATCTCAACCAGTTACTTAGCATATAAATAGAGGAGTAAATACTTTTCTACTTCCTGAATATATTGGGAAGCTAAATCTGTGTATTTTCCTGAATCTTTTGGCCCAGTGTGGTGTGTAAGACCATATAAATATGTAGGTAGTTAGTATATATTCAGCACAAAGCATTCCTATCATTGACACCCCAAAAAATGAATAGAGGTTTAAAAATTTCAAGAAAGTGAATAGATTTCACCCTGCATGGTGAATATGTGTTCCACCATGAACCTCCATGGGCTTCAGGGAAACAATCTGGATCACCATGGGCTGCAGGGAAATCTCTGCTCTGACATCTGGAACACCTCCTGCCCTTCTCTCTTCATTGACCTTGGTGTCTGCAGGGCTGTTGCTCTCACATTTTCTCACTCCTCTCTCACATCAGCATTTTTACCCTTTAATAAATATATTGTTACAGTGGAACTACCACTGTTGCTGATCGACTCAACTTTGACCAGTGGTGGATCTGTCTTGGAACTGTCTAGAACTTGCTCTGTCCGACATGGGGGTGGATCCTGGTATCTTCTTACAGAAGTTACCCCTGCTACCAAAACCTTGCTGTGTAAGCTCAATACAAATGTTCACATGCACTCTTGATTGAAGAGATAATTGAGAGAAAGTAAATAGGAACCTTAAGTTGCACATAGATTGATTTCAGACAGTTGAGTGCCCGTTTATACACCAGTGATGCAGTCTTGCATCGGTCAAGGTCTGCCTAACCTTAGAGAAGTCTGGATTTACCTCAAATGATTAACTTAATTTGGCCACTTGTATTCTCATAGGGCTTGTATGTTGAAATGGGTGGTTGTTGCTTAAGAGATTTGATGTGACTGGAGTGTAGACAGAAGAGCCCAAAGACTATGAGCAAGAGCATCCAGGCAATAGTCATTGAACATATGCTGCAGTCCTCCTTTTGGGGTTGTGCTGCCCTGCAGTAAAAGGAGAGGGCTTTTGGAAACTTTGAAGGTTGTGCATGAGGAAGCCAGAGTTCATCTTATCATTAGGACTGGGTGGGAGGATGATCTCTTCATCACGATTGTTTTCTCCGTGCATTTTAATTTTTTTGTTCCCGTATGAAACTATCGGTGGTCTAGTGTGAATGCACGGTTTGCTGATGTTGCTGTCAGAGAGCTAATGGACCAGAGCTTGACTGAATGAATGTATCTGACTTTGGCTTTTTATTGCCTGTTTGTAGTCAGTGGAAGTGGTAGATACCTAGCTTAGACAAACTGCATTGATGGACTTTATTTGGAGTTGAGAGCACCTGGCACACCATAAAATCTGATGGAGAATAATCCCTGAAATTAGGCAGATTTTATCTTCTTTTATGTCTTCATTGCACATACGTGCATCTCTCTGCTGAGTCTACTTGTTGAGCAAACCCTTCATGTTAAATGACCAACCTTTCCTTGTTAACTACTTTCTTACATTTAATTCTGTGGGTTGCCTTGCAGTGTGAAAGGCTGCTTTCTAACATGTAGGAAACATTCACACTTCTACGATGTACTAATAAAGTAATAAGCATCCAAGCATTAACTTTATGCTTGGAGGTGCTAAATTTGAGTGATGTCACTCATTTGGTTGACAAGTTATACATGTTAGAAATGTTGGGGTAGAGAGAACATAAACTTAGAATGCCACCCTTCAGTTGGAAAATGAATAGAAGCAGTAAAAATGCAGATAATTGTGTATGAATTTATTTTCTCTTGATCTGTGAAGCAGCAGGAGCTTCACTCATTTCTTTGGCTGGAAGGAAGGTGGGTGGAACAATCCTAAAAGGATGTGTAGTATTCATCTGCTTGAACTAGTTGGTCACTGTGCCTTTTGCACTGGTCTTAAAGAGACTATTTTCATTAAATTCCTGAAAAGGTCTATAAATTAATCCATTTAAAAGTATCAGTATTTTAATTACTTCAGCATAATTACTTAATGCCACTCTGGGTCAGCTTGGTAGAGAACATTACTTCAGAAGCCCTTAAGCAGTTACAAAAACATTTTAAATGAATCCTCCTGAAATCAATCGGTATTGTTGAGACTCTTGTGCATTTTAAGGAGCATTAATTTTATTTTGTTGTTAGTTTAAACCTTTACCTTACCGTATAAATTTATCTTACTGGATAAATATTTAATCTTTGTCTTAAAGTTCTCCTTTCTCAAGCTTGTGATCCAACCAGTCTAGTATTTTTTCCTCAATAATAGTTGTGTCACAGAAGGATGTCAAATGGTTTTAAGTAATCAGTTCTAATACAAGTTGCAAACAGGCAGACATTTCTTCCCAGCCTATGTGAGTTAGTGGTGTGTTGATACCTGAGGCTAAAGGGATTATAATTTATTCTGAAAGTTTCAGGTGACATCCTGAGACACATAAAGCCAAAAGCAAAATCTCCATTGATTTTTATTACCCTGAGATTAAGCGAATGCATTAAAAAAAAAGACAAAAAAGCTCTTTATCTTAATCTCCCCAGATGTTCCCGTTATCTTTGTTAAATATTTAATCTATTGAGCAGCTATTATCCAGCAGGAAGAGAATGAAGTTCATGTCTTCTGTTACATCCAGTGACAAGGAGTTCCTCACTTTAATTCTGATTTCATTATGAAAAATAGTTTTATTCACCTTTAAACAGCTTGCTTATTGGTTTCCTGGTCAGTTCGGGGAAATGAAAAGATGAAAACATTCTTTTCCTTCTTTCTGTTTCTTCTCCATTATCTTGTAGAGCTTATGTCTTCCGTGTTTATTTTATAGTTAGCAATTTCAGTTTCTTCAGTCTATACATAGATGTCTCAATTCTTCTTCCTTCTTTCAGAATATTTTCTCTTTCATCTGCGTTGAATGTGTCATGATGAAAACAGACATGGTATTCAACGTGGGGCTACCTTCCTGATGTAGCACAGGTTTAGCTTCTGTGCCATTAGTTGTGCTTCATGTTGGACTCTGTGTGCTGTCCAGGATGAAAGATATATATACTGCAAGAGTGACAGGGGCAAAGAGAATACACCAAAAATTTTGAGTCTGGTCTTTGTCTCCTGTACAGAGAAGCATAAAACTGAGCTTTTGACCCCTTCTGTTGTCATGTTACATTAGTCTAGAACTTCTATGAAAAGTAAGCCTAAATAATAGGAAAGTGTTGTCTGTACATTTTTTTATTATTTTTCTTTACTAAAATTTCTTATTCTCTAGTTAACCAAAAGGATTGTGATCATTTGACAGAGAGCACCGCTTTGATGTCATAAAATCAAAACAGTAAAAAATTATTATATAGGTATCTCATAATATAATCTAATAATTTTCTAACCCAGAATGTGAAGAAATCCAAAGAAATTTCTTTTTGATATCTAACAGAAGTTCAAAAGCTTTTTCTTAATTTATAAGATACATTACACAGAAATCTTCCTTGTGCTGCTTCAGTTATCTTTTATCTTGATTATGCTTGACATTTTTAGGGTACAAGGCACTGTAGTTAGCATGATAATTTTTAATTCTCTATGAGGTGCTGCAGTTTGGCTCTGAATTATATGGGAGACAGTTTGAAGTCAGAACACTATATTATTTTTCCATTTCATCTACCAGATGCCTCATGCAGCCTGATTAGCTCAATGAAGCTTTGAAAGACAAAACAGAGAAGACACAAAACATTGCAATGCTTTACAAAGCAAAGGGCAGGAACAGGTTGTCAATCCACCTTCTTTATTTTTCCTGTAAATTCATTTAAAATTTAATGCAGTACAAAATATTACAAAACCTTCATTTGCTGAGAGCATCTGGGCAAGGGAAAGGTGCCGTCGCTTGAGTAACTCCACTTGATTTTGTGCCTGTTGCAGAAGAGCCCCCACCCAAGCACCCCCAGCATGTTTAGCTCTTGGACACAGAGATTTGGATTTATTTGTGTCCAAAGTATCTTCCGTTTAGTCTTCCTGACTTTTTTTGTACATTCAAGCTTCAACAGCCCTCCCTTGCGCAGACTACCTAACACATAAAATTCTTTATTTGGCATCCTTTATCTGGCTTATCTGCTTACTAAAAATCAAGGTAGGAAAGAGAATGTAGTGTCTTCCACAACATTTTATTTACATTAAAAAAATATTAATTGTATGCAGCTTTTGATAGTTTAAAAGGAATAAAAGGAAACTACAGTTTCAGATATATTTTTTATCTTTAGGCAAACTCGCTATAACTGCAGCCAAAATTAAATTAGTATCTATACTTTCTTCTGCAATCTTTCCAGCTCATGTTTAGGTGAAACACATACTGTAATAGGATGTGAAACAGAAGCTGAAAGCAAATATTTTCCCCAGTTCTGTCTTTTCATGAGTGTAGTATGAGAAATTGCATTCTAGTAATGTGGTATAGTTATCTAGCATTTCTTCCAGTATCTTCCAGTGTGTAAAACTCTATCTGTAAATGTCTACTAAATTATATTAACACTTGGTTTTTCAGTCTTCATGGTTTTCTAATACCCTGTTCAGTACATCTTTGCAGTCTCAATGAAGTTTAAAAATATTTTAAAAGTGAGCACTACTTCAAACAGGATGCGATTCACTTTGGGATGAGGAGGGGACAAGATCTGTGTCGTTGGTGACAGCAAAACACAGAACAAAGCACTTAACCAGTTGATAAAGGCTGATGCTATGAAACAGTATTTTTTTAATGGCTGGCTAAAGTTTTGCTCACTGATCAGCACTGAAACACCTAAATAAACAGCCTGATTCCCAAAATAGCAGTAGATCTAATGACTCACATGAAGCTGGCTTTAAAAATAAGCCAGGCGGCTTATCTGGGAGTCTTTCCTGACAATCTTGAATTGAAATTTTCATTATTGGAAAGAATTTGATATTTGTAAATTCTTCTCCCAGTGGAATTGCTTTCCCACAGACAGCACCAGCTGTGTGAGCAGGCATTTGCAGATGCAGGCTTAGGTACCCGATGACAATCCTTGGTGTGGGCTGCCTAACAGCCTGGAGCTATGAGGTCCCATGACAATTCGATCATATAATCTTCAGCAAACTGAATCCACTAGATCTTTGCAACAGGAGAGGAAAGATTTTGAAAGACACGATGGGGCTTTTGGCAGCTGCATCCATGCTGGGGTCCCAAATGTGCTTTTGTCCCATCCACCCTGGTTCCTATAGGAAGTCAATTGGATGAATAGGGCAGGACAGGACATCTAGCATACTCCTTTGGGCCTTGGAGCATGTGTGGATCCTCCCCAGCCAAAACACCAACCTCCTCACGAAGGTTTTGCCTTGTTTGTTGCTCATCATGCTGCAGTCACATAGACCACCCCCTGTTCAATAGCACGTGTTAAAAATTGGATTCACATTTATTTAATAGATTGCCAGCTGTGTTTTAAGGAAACAGGAGCAGCTGGAAACAAGCAAGAAGCAGCTTCCAGTAGCCAGTTGACTCACCACACGGCATCAACATCAGCTCTGCAAACTGCTCCTGTGTCCTGGACCACTTTTTCAAAATCCTGAGTGATGACATTCTTTATTTGATGTTCCAAATAGCACTGTTCAATTTCTGAAATGAAGACAGAAGGGAGAAAAATAAAGCTTGTATCAAAGGACCAAGGCTTCAGTTTTCTGTAAATTAGCACCTGTCTATTAGCTGATGCATTGGAAGCAGGCTGTGCAAATCCTGTTTTTGACAAAAGACACTATAAAAATGTGATATGTGATTTTGTACTGCCAATTATTTTAAAAGCAAAATGCAACATTTTATAATGGAGCCACTGCTTAATGCTGTTCTCTTTTTCTTTTTCCTTTCAAATCAGATATTTATCTTTGAGAATAACATCTATTACTGTGCCCATGTGGGGAAACAAGCCATCCGAGTGGTCTCAACAGGAAAGGAAGGTGTTATTTTCAATGGGCTCAGCGACTGGCTGTATGAAGGTAGGACACAACATTTAGGACAGCAATTAGTTATGAGTTTAAGTTGCACTCTAGAGGCATAGAACTGGCTGGAATTGGTTGTTCAGTATTGCATTTCTGGGGACTGGTGGATCACAAAGCTGAAAATCTACAATTCCAACAGTTGTCTGAAGTGCTGGACTGGAAATAATGTGAAATGATCTAAGAATTCTGTTCTCAGGCTGTTTTTCTTTCCTTTAGTCCAATGGTAATAAATCACCAAGCTTTAATGAACAGAACTGCTTCATTATTTAATGGCACCTGCAATCACTCATAAACGTGCCACTTTTCAAATCACAGAAAAGGGCAGAAATGGCAGGAAAAAAGGGTTTTATTTTAAAGGAAGAAGAAGGAAACTATTTTAATCGATTGGTTGTTTTCAGCAGCACTAGGTGGGCCCTGGAAGCTGCCCAGATCTAGCTACCTAAACATTTTTTAAAAGCAGTAATTGGTTTCTTTCACTTGAAAATGGGCCTGATGGTGTAGAGAGTCATCACTGGTGTACTGCTTTACTTTGGTCCTTTCAACTGGAAAATAGCCCTTCAGGTGTCTGTGAGCAGTTGCTTGCTAAATAGTCTCACCTGCTCACTGGGTTAGGAAAAAATTCTAGCCATCCTTAGGCTTTTAAGCTAATAATTTGTTGGAGTTAAAATTAATATATATATATATATAACACATCTCTATAACATACTGGCTAATTCTGCCAGCAGTTCCTTTTCACAAGGATCCTGGTTTTGCGACCTGGCACTGTGTCTTGCCTGTGACACATTTTCCCTCTAGAGTCACACTTTCTCCTGCAGGTCCCGGCACAGTCCCAGGCTTTTCTTATTTCTACAGAAAGAAGTGTCCAGATACATCTATGAACTACTGTACCTTGTTGGCTGCTCCCAGTTTCCTTGAGGCTTAACGGTTGCAAAATGCCATTCACCATTAATTGGTGTAAAAATATTAACCTTTCCTTAAATTATTCTATATCACAGCTAAAGTGGGGCTGTTGGACTCAAAAATGAGGGAATTAGATTATTTTGTTTGCCACTGCTAGAGAAGCAGATCCCATAAATCAGTGTACAAACTCATCAAACAGACCAGTGGGGAAATACTGATTTAGATTGCTGTTTGCACAGTACCACAGAATATTTCCAAGTCAATGTCCTCCTTGTGAAGCACTTTCTAACTAGAGGAGTGGCTAAGAAGTTACAAAACGCTAATTTTCTTTAATTTTTCTTTATTTATTAATTTGTTGCTGAAGTTGTGGGGAGGCCTGTTTGACTCTGTGGGTCAAATGTGCGTGTTAGTACCTGTGTTTTGCTGATAAACATCATTTAGTACCTAAGGTCTTCTCATAATCTCTCACATACAGCACCATGCTGAGAGGAGTTTGTCAAGCCAGTGAACTCTAAGCACGCTAGCAAGCCCGGCATGACACTTGTTTTGCTGACACATATTTTTATTCAATTATGGGATTGCTCAGGCAATTTCTTGGCTGATATTGACTTTGATGTTTGTCCTTTATAATGAACTTTCTTGTTAGCTTTATGTTAATGTACTGGGATTAGAAAACGAATGTATGATCAAATACAGTCTGATTTTAGCAAGCCTGGCTCTGTAACCCCTCTGGGCAATGTGTACAGGGTAGGACCACTGAATCTGCTGTTCATTGGGAGTATGATTTGCAGAAACCTGGATATAGCATCCCTTTAGAAAAGTCACTTTGTGTTCAAGTATGGTTTATATTGAAATAAAGCCCTTACTTACTTCACAAGCAAGGTGTAGAAGGAGCCACGGGAAGAACTCAGATGTAGATATTCCAGAGCGATGGGATGCAGATTCCAAAACCAAATTCAGAGATGGATTCTTTTGTACTGCATCACTTGTACAGTCCTCATGGAAATAAACCTGGGACTGGAGTCAGAACTGAGGATTCATGGCAGATGCTTGAACAAACTGTGGGGACACAGGATTGGGTGGATCTCAGGTTCAGGTGTCAGCTCTCTCCATGCATGGATGGATCCCAGAAGAAACTGGATATTGTGTGGTGGTAAGTGGGTAAGGACCACTGGCAGATGGATGACACCTGCCCCCATAGTCCATGAGCATTCAGGCATCATTGGTAGCGAGGCTGAAGTTTTACCCCAGCAGCAGCTGGGATGCTCTGCCAACACGCTGCTTATTTTTCCAAATCTCTCCAGTTCTTGGGTGCCTCCTCTTCAACGGGATAAACTAGAACAGTATTTTAAATCCAAGCTTACCTTACTGGAATTGCTTCAAATTTGGGAACATATTTAAATTTACCACCTCAGGGCTATTTTTCCTCTTCTCCCATTCCCACTGATGTTTATAGAAGCGTCTTCCCCACCTCCCTAACAGAGCTGGGTGGGATGCTCAGACCCATGTTTGTTTGCACTGCCACCATCTCAGTGAGCTACCAAGATGAACGCTGAGCATATGTAGAAATCTCATTCCATCTGTGCAGCAGTCTCCAGCACACAGTCTGTGAAGGAGCTGTGAGAAGCGCTGAAACAGGATTGCGGAGAGTTCAGCACCACTCCTCTTCCTTCGTCTGCTCTTTTTGTTACTGAATTTCACCACCTCTGGCAGCGGCAGCCAAGCCTCCGCGTAGCGCCCGCGAGTTCCTGTGACCTGCTTCTCAGTTTCCCTAAACGCAGTGCAGGAAAAAAAAAAAAAAGAAAAAAAAATGATTGGTGTTTTGAGTAATTTTAAGGTCTTTTATTGTGGTTGGCAAGAGCACATCAACCACACACCCCCACACCCCCCTTTCCAAGAGCTGTTTGCACAGTGTGTTATGCAGATGTCAGTCCCAGCAGTGCCACTGTTTGGGGCAACTTCTGACACTTGGTATGAATAATAGACCCAGAGGGAACACTTCTCTTCATAATATGATTGCTTTTGTCACGACAGAAGGAGCTGCACTGTACTAATAATTATAGATTTTTACTAAGTCCAGAAGCAGAGCAGATCTAGAGTAGATTTGACAGGCATTTTGCCCTGGAAAAATGCAGAAGTTCATTTCAATTCAAGTTAAGCTCTGCTTTTGTAAATCTGCCAAAGGGGAAAAAAATTCTTCAAGGTATTTATGCTGATCTGTAGACTTTTGATAATATAGTGAAAAACATTTCAAATCAATCAAGGCTTAATCTACTTAGTGCATTTAGCTGGAGGGTTATGGATTGATACATAGATTACTGTAGCATGAAAGCATAGATTAAACATGGCTTTTATTACTAAAATAAGCATTGACAATGTTTTCGTAGTCTGACTTAACGTTTTCAGAGCTGCACCTGATAAATGCTTATACTAAAATGGAATGATAACCTGTAAAAGAGAGTTTAAAGTTCTGCAGCTGAAACCAGCTAAGCATTTAAATGCGTAGCACCAGCAAAGACTATTTTATGTTTCGGTTTGCTGGTTTGAGAACACGTTTCAGCAACAATGATGCTTAAAGATAATTTTAAAACAAGTGGTAGTATAGCACAATATACTTTCAAAGCAAGAGGAGTATATACATGTTTTTTTACATGTATAGTACTTTAATAAAAGTAATATACATCTTAACAAGTAAAGTACAGATGAAATTAATTTCATTTAATCACTTTCTTAGATCACTCAACAGAAATGAATTATCTCATGATACAATTCAAGTATTTTCCTCTGCTACCAAGCATTTGGAGAGACTGTTCAGAGGTTGTGATTGAGGGCGACAGCAAAGTGGTCTGTTGGAGGTTGCCTGTGTAATCCTGCTAAATGAGAAAGAGAAGGTTGTGATGTCTGTGTGTTGTGGTTTAAAACCTCAGAGTTTGGGACTGTGTGATGCTGAATCCTGGGGAATGGGGCAGGAGGGTCTCTCTCCGTGCTGGCACACTGCTACCAGATCGGGGACACCCCATCAGGGCAATTTAGGGTCCGTTTACATGGCTCTGCCAAGCAGGACAGGGATCTTTTCTGGGCTGCATTACTATAGAGTCCTGGTGTGACATCCTTTGAGCAAGTTCGTGTTCACAGAGAGAGGTACATGGCTTCTGGAGAGCTTAGCATCTTAGCTTCTTGGAAATCATGGGGGAGCAGGATTTGACACAGTGGTGCATGTTCCTGTCACCAGCAGAAGGGCAAAGAAAGATTTTCACCTATAGATGAGCCTATCCCATCCATAGGGTGCGAAACAGTTTTCCTTGTGTTTTGCTGCATTCATCCTCAGAAGTGAGAGTAGTCTATTAGAAGCTATTTTGCAACTTGGTCTGCAGGGCACATTTTTGATTTTTAGGGATGTTTGTTGCAAAAGAAAGAATTGCACATGAGTTACTCCCTCATCTCATGTCACTGTCAGAGAGATCAGAAAGGTTTCCCCTGTAAGTCGCTAAAGATCATCTCAAAGCAAGCATCTGCATTCTAGAGTTGGTCCTGACACTGTGGCTGTGACATCTCATCTGGACATCTCCTCATTCTCATGTCAGCAAGAACCACACTTGGCACCCAGGCACCAGCCCCAGCACACAGGGCATGCATTTAAAACTCTTATGCAATATAAGCTATATGTGTCCCCCATTTAAAATTGATACTCTTCTCTGTTGAGCTTAATGCACAGCACTGTTGCTATGCTTTTATTTTTGGCTAAGGAGCAAGAGGAGGAGTGAAAAGAGACTCTTTTTCAGCGATGACTCGTATGCCTTATTAATCTTCATTCTGCCGGCGCTTACGTTATCACCACCAGATCCTCTTGTGTGACTTCGCAGTGACACCTGGTGGGAGAGGCCAGGATGTCATCGTCATTAAGACAATGAAACTGCAGTATTTTTTGCTGCAAGAGCTAGTAAAGGCTCCCAATTTCCCCTCACATACATTTCCCTGAAACTCTCTCTGAGCTTATGAGAACTACACATTCAAAGCTCTGGACTGATTCATGATAATAGTGGTTCTGTTCCTTTTCTAGACTTTAGAAAGAGAGGAAAGAGAGCACAGTAATAAAGAAAAATCTTTTCCATAATTTAATCAGCATCTCCCAAAAATCAGAGGGTATATTTAGAACATGTATGGCTGGTGTCAGAGGTGCGGTGCCTAGTAACAGCTGCCAAAGCAAATAGCAATTATTTTGAGCAGTATCTTTTATGTTTATAGTATTTCAAGCAAGTGAAGTAGATATATTTCTTAAGTTTAGAAGTATTAATCCTGGGACTCTGGAAGTGGTCTTCATACTGGGAAAATGCTAGATAAGTCTGCTGAAATGGTGCCTTACCTAATTTGTCTGTGTGCTCAATTTTTTATTGTATAATATGAGAACACTGAGCTTCTGCTTGGAAACAGGAACTCTGATGATCAAATTATATATGAGTTTGAAAAGGGACATTCATAATTAGGCTGAAAGTAACTCCTAATTCCTGTTCAGTGTCACCAGAGAAGGAAATCAGATGTCCTAATATGTCACAGTGTAGGGCTAACCTTTCCCAGTAATTAGTAGTTCCAAGACTTGGTGAGGGAAGATGAGATGAGGAATTATACTGAGTCATCACTGAATTGTTCACGATGCTCTGGATAAATAAATCTCTTGACAAAGAAATGCTAAAGCCAAGGCTCCAGACAGTAAAAGGGGCCAGTCCTAATGGGACTGCAAATGATTTCTTTTTGGCAAGGTATGTGAAGATCACTGGGACAATGAATACAGATTTTAATTTGGTTTTAAGCATTTTCATAGTTTCAGTCACAAGGAAAATATTTCACGGACATGGGTGAATTTGCAGTTTTACACAACTCCTATGGGGTAGAGGGTGTTAGGGAAATACTTGGAACTGAAAAATGGTATCAGAGGGTGTCACAAATTCACATCTAGTCTAAAAATCACTAGCTTGTCCTCAAGTATGTGCTGATGTTATTCAGGGCCTTTGGGGAAGCTGCATGAAACCTGTTCCTTCATTTCTGTGCTTGTTCAGGTGTGGTAGCAAAGCCAGTGTGGTGCTTCAGTGACATTGTCACTATATTAAAAAATAAAGCTTTCCTCTGTTTTGCATATTGGACATCATTCAGTCTTGGCCATTCAGAATGCTGCTGTATAGCACTTGGGGCCCTGCAATTCGCAGTTAGCCATTATTTAGGTGTTTATTGAAAATGTAGGTGACTGGTTTTTGATGCATCTTTATTTACATATTCGTTTATACCAAATATGCATAAAATCTGGCCATTTCTGTTACAGTCAAAATAAGAATGAATAGCAGCTTTGGCCTCAGCCATGTGTTTGAAGTGGGTATTTCCACTATATGTTATTCTGTTACAAGGAAGGTGAAATAGATACAACATTATTTTGACTTATTCATGTTAAAGCAGTGGAGAAGAGAGCCTTAAATTTCACCAGATCATGTCATGAAAGGTTTGGTAGAAGTTTTTTCACCTTCTCACTTTGGCAGAGGTTCCTCTGTCATAGGGAAGCTCACATTATAGGCTGCATCACCAGGAACAGCCTCTGGATCTTCTCAGTTGGCTAAGGTCGGGGAAAATTGAACCATTTACAATGCACGTTGTGAATGCCTGCCTAGAAATCAGCAAGCTCCTGAAAACTTTAAAATGTGCTGTTGTCTGGACTGGCTTCAAAATCCAGCACTGCACCACGATAAACCTTGCCAGCTCTAGCCCAGTCTTCAACCTTCCCTTTCTGCAGAAGGTTGTTTGGAAGGAGGCTGCCAGCCAAACCCAACACCTGTCATCCTCTAATTTTTGGATCGTCACCATTCAGGCTTCAGGATGGCTTTTGGAAGGAAAACAGAATATTATTTACTGTGGTCAGTGACCTCCTTGGGGTGGTGAAAGGAAGCCAGATGTCTGTCCTGATGTCGCTGATCAGCCAGCAGCTGCCAGTACTCTAAGTCAAGAGGTGTTCAGCAAGTGAAGTTGTTTTTGCCCTGAAGTTTGATTCTTCTTTCACAGAGGTCCTATTTAAAAGTATATTTCTTCAGGAAGAGCTCTGAGCCTCGATGCTTCTCTTGGCGTTATGCTTGGAGGCAGGACCTCGATGCTAGCTCAGCTCAGAGCGATATGGGAAAAGACGATTCTCCTTTCTAGAATTAGGTACTGTGCTTCCAGATATAATGTCAGCCTGCTCACAGCTAGAGGGAAGACTTTAATAAAGTCTGAACTAGTTATTTTTTTTAGTATTTTAGGCAGTTTCTTATACTTCCTTCTCTTAAAATTCGTTCTTTGCTGGGTGAAATTGTTTCTTTGTTGGATGAAATCATCTGATCATCCTTGGATGATTTCTACATACTTGCAGTAATAGTAAAAATACAAATGTTGTATTCAGCTGTTGCCAGTATTTTAATCTTTTAAGGTAAGGCAGCACTTGTCTGCATTGCAACTAATTGTGACTGAACTGCTCAGGTCTGCTTGGCTACATGATTAAAAAGATTATTGAAATCTATATGAAATTTTCCCGGAAACTAGATTTGCAATCTATATAGCAAACAGATGAGCACAAATTGCGCTCAGTTACACAGTTTAAATCTAAACTAAGTTTTTTGATCTCTGCAGATTTAGTTGAGATGTGCAACTTCCCACAAAATGTAACCAGCTGCTGTGGCAGAATCTTTTTCACTGTTATTTCACTGCCACTGCTTTGTCAGGGGTACAGTTACCTCTTCAATTACATTTTGTGAGAAAAGAACTACCCAGTTTGCAACCAAATTAAACCTAATTAGCAACTCTTCTGCGTAAGCAAAGAGTATGTGCATAAAAATGAAAAAATGATAAATAAAATACGTAGAACAGTATCAGAGTATGAAACTAGCACCTGATAGGTACCTGAAAATATTGTATCACTGATTTAATATTTCAAAAAAATCGACACATTAAAAGTTTTATAACTGTACTATTAGGGTTTTCTGCTTGTACATGAGTCACATTTCTCTGCACCAAATTCAGTACAGTAGCCTTTGGTTTAACACTGTGTTGGAGACCTGTGCCCCATTTTCTGATTATGCTGGTATTTTTAATAAATAATTAGTATACTAGCACTTTAAATATTGCAGGATAGATTTTGACCTATGCCATGCAAATCTGAAGTCTGCAGTAACTAATAGTGGTGCTCTGGATATGCACCAGGATGCTGAATGCAAGGGTCTTACTGTAATATTCATACTTTGTCCACTATCAGGGTTACAAAAGAAATATTTTAAGCTCATGTATTCCCAGGAAAAAGAGTGTGAATGTTAGAAGGTATTTGCAGATTCACTCAAATGTGAGAGCTATGTTTTTCCTCCGTAAAGTCATATCTGTGATTTGATATGATAAAACACAGAGAATACATTTAGGTGATCAGGTTCACTGCAGATAAAACAGAAATGCATCATTTCTCTGTCAGTAGAACTGAGCTTGCAGACTATGAGACACATAAGAGTCTTCCAGGCTGTAAAATGCTGCGGAAGATTAAAAGAATGTGGATTAATTTGCACAAAAACCATATATATGGATATTGGAGGAAAATATATCTGTTAGGGCATGTTGCCCAGGGATACTGTACTCTCTGTCCTGGAGTAGTTTTAAGAGTGAATTAGACAAATTTTTGCCAAAGGTTGTTGGGATAAACATCATTCATATTTCAGTACAAGGGAGGGATTAGAAGACCTTCCTACACCCACAGTTATATGATTTTATGTATAGTTTTGATGGCTTTTTTCTGATATCTTTGCAGTTAGACATGTTGGTTCTGAGATTACCAAGTCATTGTAGGAGCTTTTGGAGTATCCTTTCAGAAACTGCAGATTGTTTTTATATACAATAGGATAAATGCACATAATGTGCTTGTACAAATTAGGTTTAGGGAATGGACTTCAATCGTGATAAATTTACATTTACCTCGTTATTGCTCTGAGCGAATTTGGTAGTTTTCTTCTTCTGGAGGGTGTCTATGAACTTCTGTTGAAACACATGTTTTAAAGAAAAAAACCAAGCTTAATATTTTTTAAGTGATGCAATCAAGAAGTGATTAGAAGGACAGAAAGAACAACCACATTGAAAGATAGCCATAGAAATGTTATATTAATGCATAATTCTATCCATTTGATCTGAAAAGTAAATTTCTGTCGTTTTTCTTCTTTTTCTTGATGCACCAGGCTCTTACTTGGTGCAGCCTTGCTTGTAAAAATTGTGGCACCACTGCAAAAGCTACAGGCTGTTCAAATTGCTATCCTCTTTGTCTCACTGCTCCTTGGCCTGAATAAAGAGTATCTGCTCTAAGAAGTAAAAAAAAAAAAAAAAAAAAAGGAAAAATATATTCTGTCCAAATTAGAACAAGTGAAAGCTACATGAAAGGGATGAAAATTCTGCTGAGATATGTGATTCTCACTAGAGAGCTGGCCTATCCATTGTTGTATAATAGTAGGAAATTCAAAAGAATATCAGAAATAATGACAGAAGTCAGCTCATAATTTGTGTATGTCAGCTCTGCAAATGAAGAAAAAAAAAAAAAAAACAGATGAAAAAATAAAGACAGATGAGGAACTAAACTGAAGTGCAGTTAGAAAAAACTAGAACTCCAAATCCTAATACCAGCTGGAAACAGTCAGAGGTCAGAGTGAGTCTTTGACTGGAAGAGCAGAGGAGGTAATGATCTGTGAAACGCAAAGGGTGAGTTACTGCTGAGGGCTGGCTGGGGATGAGGGGTGTCCCTACAGAGCTGAAGTCCACTGTTTCCTCCAGCAGAATAGGCAGGAGGTTAAGTATTTGTATGTGAAAAATAACCTTCAGTATTTCTGTCAGGGCTTGATACTGCATGAGGAATGATAACCAATGTGCTCAGATGCTGGTACTGGGAAAACAAGACTGTTTTTTTGCACCAGTGTTTCGAGCTACCATCTCTCCACTGGAATTAAGAGGATTGTGGATGTTACAGTACAAGGTATTTTTCAAAGTGGGGCAAAGAAGCCCAGTGGTGACTGCAATGTTGATACCAACCAGTACATAGAGGTGACTCTACCTGGACTTTGCTCTGGATCGGGAGAACTGAAGAACTAGGGCAGACCTTTAAGGTGATCAGATTGACATACTACTAGTCTAAAATATAAAGCATCCAGAGATTATATCACCCTCAACACTCAGTTAGTTTATGTTGCTATAAGTAAGTACCATATGGTGTTCTTCTGCACCAGCTGTTTTCTAGTCTTCAATAGGTACACATCTACAGGGGAAACTACTCCACAGAGTTAAAGCTAATTAGAAAAGTGGGGGGAAATAACGTATTTTAAAGACGATCTTAAAATTTTTAGATGGGTAAGTAGTAAAATACAAGTGGCCAGGGATGTGTTGGCTGTTGTGTGCCAGGCTGGGATACCAGGTGCCTGCAAAGACAGGGCAGATTGCAGAGGTTGCATCTGCTCCTGGCCTACAGTGGTGCAAAGCAGCCAGGCAGGACAACAGGAACTGAGTCCCAGGAGGATGGTAGAAACTTTTAATCATGTCTTGGTATCCTGGGATGCAGGCTGAGGATTTCCAGGACTAAGCAATGCTGTAACCAGTAGGAGATGTTTTTCTTCAAACCCATGACGAATCCTACAATCAGAGAATGGTTTAGGTTGGAAGGGTCCTCCGAAACTCATCTAGTCCAACCTCCCTGCAGTGAGCAGGGACATCCTCAACTAGGTCAGGTTGCTCAGAGCTTTGTCAAGCCTCACCTTAAATATCTCCAGGGAGGGGGCCTCAACTACCTCCCTGGGCAACCTGTTCTAGTGTTTCACTATCCTCGTGGTAAAGAACTTATTTCTAACATCCAATCTACATCTGCCCTTTTCTAGTTTAAAACCATTGCCCCTCATCCTGTCACTCCAGGCCTTTGTCAACAGTCCCTCTCCAACCTTCATGTAGGCTCCCTTCAGGTACTGGAAGGTCACTATTAGGTCACCCCAGAGCCTTCTCTTCTCCAGACTGAACAGCCCCAGCTCCCTCAGCCTGTCTTCATAGGAGAGCTGTTCCAACCTGCTCATCATTTTTGTAGCCCTCCTCTGGACTCGTTCTATCAGGTCCATGTCCTTCTTGTACTGAGGGCTCCAAAGCTGGACACAGTACTCCAGGTGAGGTCTGACCAGAGCAGAGCAGAGGGGCAGAATCACCTCTCTGAATCTGCTGGCCACACTTCTTTTGATGCACCCCAGGGTGTGATTGGCCCTTCTGGGCTGCGAGTGCACACTGTCTGCTCATGTCCATCTTCTTGTCTACCAGCACTCCCAAGTCCTTTTCCCCCAGCCTGTATTGANTTGTATATCTTCAGGTTCCTCAGATGATCGTGAACCTTGTCTTTGCTTACATTGGGAGGGACTTTATCTCCCTGGTGAGAGGAGCTGACAGGAGCTGCTCTGACCTGCATCCTGCTTCTGCCTCCCTGCAGCCCTCACCCACACCCAAAGTGATTTCTCAGGGTCTGGAGGTGTGGTGATGTGTCACAAGACAGGTTTCATTGCCCACTAAGGCAGAGCCAGACCACAGCTACCACACTAGGGATAAAATTGAGGAATAAATCAGTGTGTCTATGTCTGCTTAGGTCTGCAGCCTACAGCAAGAGCATCAACTGCTTTTGTTTTTCCTCAGCCTCTTCACTTGCCTTCCACTCTTTCCATTACGAACAGGGTTTTCTACTTTGAAAAATATTTCTGCCGTGCAGCTGGACCATGTAGAGCTGGATTTGATGTCATTCTTCCCAGTTCTTTTCTTCTGAAGGGATCACAGCCATTTCTGTGTCCACCTGTGTTGTTCTGGTGCTGAATGATGGCACTTTCAGCCAGCTTGTGCTACTGGCTTGACAAGCTCTTGTTTGCATACCAGAAAATTATGATTAGACTATGTTTTTATTTTTCTTTTCTTATTTCCTGGATAATGACTGAAAATTTGTTGTGACCCGATCTCCAACTATGAGAAGTCTTGAGACCATGAAAGTTCTTGCATGTTACTCTGCACTGGAAAATTTTAGCTTTGAGTCACATCAAACAGTATGGCAACACAAAATGCTGCTATGAGCTAAATACTGCAATTTATTTCTAATTGTTTAAAATACTTATTAACAGATTCCTTAATTGTGGGTTTTGAAGGCATCTCCTTTCAATCTTAAAGGTTTTTTGATATTTTAACGAGAGTAGAAGCATCATATAGTACCAACGCAAACTATGAAATGCTCTGCATTTTTATCCGTAACATTTCCTGTAATGTAGCTTGGTCTCCTACGTGGTTTTACAACTGTGGTAGCTATCTGGGTGTAAACTACTAAACCAAGAAGCATTTACTTTTTGTCTCACCTGGTGCTAATCATACAGCAAAGGGCAACCACTGCAATCGGTTGGGCAGAATATTTGAATTCCAATCTATTAGCCAAAAAATATTTCCTGTAATTCACACAAATGTGCCAGAAAAGTAGATGTAAGATTCATAATTACAATCTCATTTAGTATGTAAAATACCCTGATTTATATGTTAGATCTAGAGCAAAATTTATACAGTTAGGCAGAAGCTGATATCTCTAACATATGTATATGTTCCTTAAACTTCTCTGAGTTTTACTTCAATATTTTTTTTCTTTTTTTGAGTGATTCCACTGATTTATATAGTGTTGTATTCTTGTAAGTAACCAGTTAATCCTTAAATCTGCGGCACCTTGGCTGGGGACCAGAGAATAATAGCCTTCTACCGAGACCCGGTAATAGCTGTATTCCAGTCTGAGAAGTATTAGCACGTTTTCAAAAATGCAGGAAAAAAAAAAATTTACATTGTACTTTAGATCTAGACTATCTCTACATACTGATTTTAAAATGAAGTAGTAACAAATAGATTTGTTTATTTTCTCAGTAGCACAGTTACTTAAAATGAAGACTACAAGTTTATTCCTTTGTGTGGTTTACAAAGGCCTGATCTCTCATGGATCGCTTTTACTTATGTGCCTGTAATTCCTTTCTAGGCTGAATGTTTTACTGTTTTCTTGTTGTACATAGTCCTAATTTTCTTGCATGTGTTTTATGCATTCTTTTTAAGCTGTTTTTAAATCATTTGAGACTTTTTTCTTTGTTGTTTTTTTTTTCTTCAAATTCCAATGAGGCAATAAAAGCAACACAGACTAAAAGAGAGAGGTGATATCTTGGAGGGAAAGAGTTAATACAGAAGGGCATATGAATGCTTGCTGGCAAAAAGGAATCATTCCAGAGTGGTCCTTAAAACTTCATTAGAGATCAGAGAAACATACAACATTGCATTAGCTGCAAGAAAAACTCTGCAATGACAGGGTTTAATGTCCTTGGAAATGTTGCAGAGTTTATTTGAAAAACAAACCAAACAATACTCTATTAAATTTATAGAGGAAATGGAAAGCAGAAACTCGGAAGACAGTAATTGCCACCTACAAATACAATCATCAGCGTGAGTAAGAGGTAATGAAGGAGGAAATCAGAGGCAACTCATCTCCTTAGAAGGAAGGTGGAAGTTATGTTGCCATCGTGTGGTGAGACTATGGGGAGCTCGGAGCAGCTACCTTCAGAGTCAGGATTCGACAGGAGTGCTGCAAAAAGTCAGGATTCTGCATGATTTGCAAGAAAATATAGTATGCAAATAGCATCCTGATTAGAAAGAAGCAGTGCGAGGTGAAATCCCCTTTTGCTTTTGATTAGTGTGTACATTTAGTTCTTTGGTGTTGTGTTTGGGGGAGGGGGGGTTTGACTTGAATTTTAATTCAAAACTCTTACATAAAATATTCAGCAGAAAAGTGAGTATAGAAAAGATTTTAAGTTCTCTTTTTAAAATAAGGTCATTTACAAGCTTTTATGAGTACAAAAATCTATCATTCTGTTGCATGTCTTCTTGAAATTGTCTCTGAAAGTTTCTGCATTAATTTTGATTTTTTTTCTCAAATTCTTCTGTTAATTGTGGGATACCTCCCAGTTCATTTAGAAATATGAGCCTTAGTGTTTCACAAAGAAATTTTTAGAATGCTTTATAGAAGCTTAATTCTTTTTCAAATGGGAAATCTTCCAGTTCTGCCTACAGCAGGATTTGAGATTCACAAAAGTGTGTCAACTTGTTCTTTCCCCCACAACTTTAGATCGTAATTCTTCATGACGTGGCAACTGGTTGCTGTAGAAATTGTTAGGATTCAAGAGCTTGATTTCACAGCCTGAGTCGGATGAGCTTTTCACAATCCCCTTTTTGATCAGCTTAACAGTAGCCCCTGAGCTGACCCTCAGCCAAGGAATGCTGGGCAAGCCTGTCCTCACAGACCAGGGATTGCTGATGGCCTCACTCGCTTTCCCTTTGGAAAGGTCTGTCCTGCTCCGCTGCAAGGTCCATTTCTTGTCTTTGCTGTAGTGTGAACCTTTCTCCTCTAAGGTCTGTAACGTGACTTCTACAGGGTTGTTCGGGTGTTGGTGTAACGAAGTGGTTAAACTTCATGCTAAACACAGTGGCCGCCTTTGTGAGAACAGCTCTCCTCCTTAGCTCTCACACACTTGCAGCTAAAATACAAGAGTGAGATTAAATGAACATCACAGATGACACTCAGCCATATCTCTTGGTACATGTCTAATTATGACCTTCACTAAGGCAATTATTCTGTCTTGATCTTAATGCCTTTTGTAACGATAAATTAATAGAACTTCACATAATGTCCTGGTAGAAAGGAATTATTACCATCTTTTTAGAAACAGGCAAACTGAGGCACAATTATTGACCTGGTTTCAGATGAGATGAGAGAAATTAGGACACAAAACTAAGGTGAGAGTCTCACCTTGGCCTCCAGACCCCAAATAATTGCATGAAAACCCAGATCTGGCTGTTCTCAGCATGTTCCTGAGATTGCCTCCAGTATTGACCCCTGGCAGATCCCCTTCAGGTTTAGTCACAGGGCATGAGGGATGCAAGACTCAAGAGATATGTCTTACGTGAGTCACTGTGCAGGAAGGCTGTGCCGATCCCAAGTGATTTCAGCAGGAGCCTTTCCAATCCATGAGACACCCTATGAGCAGAAGGCAAAAGTCTGCTGCTAAAGGTGCCCCGTCTCCATCAGGCTGTTACTTCTCTTCTGCGTTGTGGAGGGGCTGATGGACTCTTACTTGACTTGCAAATCCCAGAAAACGGGAGCAAATTACTTCAGCACTTCACTTTTTACACATATGACTCACAAGCATTTGCCTCCTACATTAGTTTTACTTTTCCTCAAAGTTGAGTCATTGTCTTGTATTTGATTTAACAACAATAGCAGGGAAAAAAATCAGTATCAGTTGCTACTGTGTAAGACTAGATCAAAAGCAGTTCTTTAACGGTGGCTTTCAAGAAAGCTAAAATAAAGATTTGAGAAACTGGTAAGAAATAGAACTGAAGAAAAACAGCTCTTAAAAGCAAAACATTATATTTTCGTGCTATTGTGCTTTGAAAATTGAAAGCAACATCCTGAAAACAGGCATTCAAGTAAATCTTCCTTGATGGGAATTATTTGGAGGTCATTGTGTTTATTTCATTTGTTTTGATTTTCCAGTCTCTGCCTCAGACTGTAGGCACAAAGATGACTTAAAAGATTCAATTTCTCATTTTATAAATTAAACTTCACTTGATTATTGAGCTGACCTATACTAACCCAGAGACTGTTATGCTTTATTCTGGAGTATCACCATCAGACTAGAAATCATGAGAACAGGACAGGAGGGAAGAGCTCTGTCCCCAGTAGCTTAACGATTTCAGGAGCAATAACTGAGGTTGTGCTGCCCCTCAGAGGCCCGGCACAAAGTTGCAGCACAGAAGGAGGGAAAGGATTAATTGTGGTACTTTAAATTTTTTAATTTTTTTTTTTTCTCTTCCTCCTGTCTACCCTTCTCCCCCTCAACACCCTGTATGTTGCCTGAAGGTCTGTATATGTGAAGGCTCTTGATAAGGCTCTAAAAGCCCTGTGGTTTAGCACTTCTCGCCAGATTGTATCATGTGCAATGATACCCTGGAGAAATCATTTTACAGCCAAATGTAGGTATTTCAGGATCCTTTCTGCTTCTCAGCTCTTTTCTCTAATATTTGGCAGCTAGTACAACTGTGGAGGTCTCATCTTCTATTGAGGATTTAAAAAAATTGGTGGTATGAAAGGGTCCAAAGAAGGTTCAGGGAGTTGATGTGATTATTGGCCAGCACTACAGAGCAGGGAGTAGATTTGGGAATTTCCCCATTTCGGCCAGATCTGTCCCTGAAGCTGCTGCTCTGGTTCAAGGGCATTGCTGATAAACACCAGACTTGGAGCAGCAACAGGAGAAGTTGGCATCCTTCTGGTTGTACAACTCAAGTGACAACACATTGAGACAAACAGGAAGTTCACTTCTGCCTGCTCATAAATTCAGGATTATCTAAAAAAAAAAAAATCACTTTCTTGGAAATGCTGAACTCAGTTAAAATGTTACTTTGAATAAGAACACCAGAAGTCTGCGTATGGGGCACCTCTTGTTAATGAGCCTAACTATGAATTTTGGATATCTGATTTTGACCTTACTAGTGAGAAGAATTTGAACTGGATGCTGACCTGGCAAATAGTGAACCAGGAAGTCCTGGCATGCATCAGAAACTTTTCGGTGGTTTTGTGAGATTTTAAATGAAGCAAGACAGAATAATAACCCCCAAAAGGAGAAGCAATAACTTTAATGGGGTTGTTCTGGCTCCGTTAGCAGACAGCATGCAGTGCCAGATGAGAGGTGGGAGTAGTAAAACAGAAATGCAGGTGTAACAACAATTTTCTTCTACTGTGAGCTGCCATTCAGAAGTGTTGCAGTACATGATCTACTCAGGACCAAGGCCCGAGATTATCTGTAGTGAGCTGATCACACAGCACAGCCTCACTGAATGACACCTCAGCCTGCAGGGAAGTTACAGGAGGAGTGGAGAAGCCAAGAGGTACATTTTCATCCATCCCATTGAGTCTTCCAGGAGACCACTGTAGAATTTAGTCTTGGCACATTTCCTTTCCCTGGGAGAGAAGAGCAGCGACATGATGGATGTAGCCATGTTGCTCAAAGCCCAAACACTGTCTCTGACTAAGCGTATCAGAATTAAAACAGTCAACCTTTCTGTTCCCCTCCCAGAGCTAATGTTCTCCTGTGTGAATTATTTGCTTGGACTGTGTAGAAATTACAAATGCAAGTCCACTGACTGCTCAGTAGTAAATAGCAGATCACAAAGCATGTGGTTTTGGTTCCAGTTAAGTAACATTCCTGGGACATCCAGAAACTGTCTCTGAACAGCACTGTCCCATGTTTGATCTGTTCTCCTCTTGGAGAAAGTATGCATTTGAAAGCACAGCTGAGGTACAATTTAGAGGAGAAACTAGCCCTATGCCTTCAATGCAGATGCTAAAAAGTGTCTGAAGATCAAGAGTCACTTCTGTCTGACTTCGTTTTAAGCTTGTAATTTAGATTAGTGGAAACAGTGTGCACTTTGCTGACCAGTTGAAAACAGGAAGAAAGTATAAAATAGTTGCTTGGCTGCACAATTTTCCTAAGTAAGTGTGTATTTTTAGTTTCAAATGGAAAATTATGAATCATGTAGTGCATTCACAGGTATGAAAGTAGTGGATTTGGCTCCTTGGAGTGCTTAAGACCTTAGTGGACAAGTTTAACGCTGTTGCATTATATTACATTTTAAAACAAGAACTGGATCTTTAATTAGTGTGTATCACTAAGTACATTATTTATACCGGTTATGAATTTGGACTTAAAACTGCACTAGGCCAGTTCTCTGAATATACAAGGCACAGAAAGGTAATGTACAGGCAATTAGTCAACCAGGTGGCTGTGTTTATAGCAGTATATCATCGTTCCTTTTCCAGTTTGTGAATGCAGATCTGCAAAACAGAAACCAGGCATCCCATTAGCACTCCTTAAAGAAATGCTTTTCACACTGAAAAATCATCAAAATCTCTGTAATCATGGTGTAACCACAGTTTGAGTATTTTCACATACTGGTGGAATCCTGCTAAGCCTGATGAAGGTGAAACCTCAAATCTGAAGTGCCAACAACAAAATTGGAAATCGTAGCCACTGAGTGGAGCACACAGTCTTCAGGGGTTGGAAGGAATGGCAGAGATACATCACTCTCACGAAGCCCAAATCACAGCCTCCCTCTCTGATGGACGTTCTTACTTGCAGATCTCTGTCCCCATAGGAGCAGGGCACAGTAGCCACCTCAGGAACTGCCGCAGCTGTGCATCACTGGGATGTTCAGCCAGCCCAGAGCTGCTGTATTTTTCCAGGGGGAAAGTTACCGTGAAAAGATGAAAGACATCCAAGGAAGCCTTAGAAAGAAAGGACAGTATATATTAAAATTGACATCTCTGAGTGTAACCTACATCTGAATACTCCAGGAATAACATGACTTGGAAAATTACTTTTTTTGGTGATAAATGATAAAGGGCAAGGAGTACAACTCAGCCGTGCTGGTCCTCCTCAGCAAGGACAATGGGGTTTTTTTTTTGCAATTTGATAATGTTTGCCATCTGAACATTTTGAGGTATTTCAAAACATACCTTTCATAGTCTGGTAGTGGGAAAGTACTTGCCAGCTTGCTATGTCCTATGGCCTGGCTGTGCCTAGTGCTAGGCAAACACCCTACAAAAGCAGACCCGATCCCCAGGCTGCTGTGGGGACTAATGAGGTACCCGTCAGCTGAGATCTCAACACAGCAGCGCTGCTAACATCGTGGATGTTAAGGTAAAAATATACCAGTGGAAAAAGGAGCTGCTATAATGAGTCTTTTTTATGTGGGAAATGTCCTCAATAGTAAATAGGAAGCGTTTAAGGGTAGAGCAGGCTATGAGGGCCTTGAAAATCAAGATTAGTCTACATTAGATTTTGTGAGCTGTTAGGTAGATAAAAATGGAGCCGTCTCCGTCCTACCAACAAATGCAACGGATAATGAGGGGAAAGGGGGAGGATATTCTTTTCCAAAGCCACCCTTAATCAGCAAAAAACAGCAGACAAAATTATCTTTGGTAGATGGGGATTTGTGGGGTATGGGTTACATTTATTGTCTGGTAGGTTATAAGCTTTATTATAATTTCCAGTATTTGCCTGCTACATCCTAAGGAACAATATGAGCTGGATCTAGTGTGTGTCATTTATAACTGTGTGTATGTCATTTATATGGTAATGGGGGAGTTTCCCCTCATCCCCAGCGATTTCTGCAAAATTCTGCACGCTGGTTCTCAGTATATTTAGCTTACTCCAGTGTAAATTAAAATGCACATTCATGATCTTTGAACACAGCGGGCAAGGGTAATTAGTAATTTGATACTGTTCTGTACAATGCAATTCAAAGCAATACTTATAATTTGCAGTTAATTAATCAGGATTTTTTTCCTTAAAATTCTTAATTGCCTTCCTATGATATTCATTTTTAATAAGGTTTTTTCCTACCATTTTTAGATCCAATTATGCAAACAATTTTATTTTTTTTTACCACTACTGCATGGCCCTGCATGTGTCTATGTTTTTATATACATTTCTATGCATTCTGGAATTCTTTCTCAGAAATTTTTATGTGCTGATCTATGGATGGGATTTTTGTCAGCTGAAATTAAAAAGTTGAAAATAATGAAGGTGCTGTACAACTATGAGAAGCAAGATACAACAGGGAATAAAAAACTCAGTACAACAAAATTTGAAAAAGAAAAGCAAAGCTAAATCTCTGGAATTCAATTGCCAGTATGAATAGTTAACCTCATCTGGTATTTAATTCACTATCCAATTAAAACTCTCATTAGAAGACTCTAATTGTTGTAGCTTTAAAGTAAAACCAGCAGTCGTTAGAGACGCAAACTTTGGACTCTCCAAGGAAATTAAAATGGTCATAAATTTAAAAAAAAAAGATAAGTGAATACAGACATATGTGGGGATAGTGCCTGTGATGAGAAACGTGTCAGACCTTCACTGGGCAAGGTTCTGAGTCTTCTGTGCCTGACAAACCCCAGCAGCTCCCCTCTCGTGAGCAAGAGCTGGGTGACACTACTTGGCTCATCCCATCATTGCTCCTCCAGGGCCCTTGAAGGCCTCCATACCCTTTCTGCTCTGCAGATGTGAAGGGAAACACTCACAATAGCTTTCTTTCCACCTCCTTCTGCCTCACTAGATGAGATGTTTCCCTAATTTGTCTTTTGTTGTCTGGGCCTGTGCATATTGCCTTAATAAAAAGGGCTTTTAAGTGGTTGTTGCAGAAATGTTGTTCACTGTGAACTGACTTATGCTTTGCCAGCATTTCCCTGTTGAACATTCTGCGTACACAAAACACTGGGTTGTATTTACTATCTCACTTACGGGAGTTCCTGGGCTGTGGATATTGATGGGAGTTCCACAGACTCAGTGCCCTTGCCCGAGGTGCAGGGTACCATGCGGCTTTCCTTCCTGCGCAGCTGGAGGAATCACCTGTACCCCCAGGCATCTGTAACTGTCTTCTGGGCATTTGTGGGGTTTAGTCTGAGCTCTGTAGCTCACTGGCAGAGGAGGAGTGATTCCAATTGGGCTGAAGAAGGTGATTGTGCAAGCTTTTGCCAGTAGATTTAGAATTACTGCACAGTAGTCTGCAGCTCCAAAGTATTGGGAGAAAAAAAATATTTCCTGGTAGTAGAGGTAAAAGACATTTTGATGGGTGGAAATGATCTTCCAGGTATGTTTGTCTTTTCTGTGTGCTTACCTGAGTCCATAGTGGAGGTCCTTCCAGACTTGCACCAAGGAAGAACAGAATTTCTGTTCGACATACAAGTGCCACCAATCTGATAAATGCAGTCAAACCATCAGTGGCATAACCTTATTGTATGCCATTACCTTCATTAATAATAAACGTTTCTGTTATTTAATGAGTATTTTTTCTGAAATACCCTATTAGCTAATTTCAGTTCTGTTTTGATCCTGCTTTCTTTTTCCTTATTGCTGGGTATCTCCATTGATCTCAGTAGTTCCTCTGATTATTCGGTACTGTAAAATCAGATTTATGCTCTGAGCCATTATTGAGCTAAATCTCTTAGTTAGCCAGATCCTGAATCACTGTTCAGGTGGGAACCTCTGGCAATGTTGGCATAGTAGGACAATATAAACTCTGAGTGGTTTTTTAATGGCTGTTCAATGACTATAGCAGTTTAAACGGGGTAAGAGATTTGGAGCTAAACTAAATTCGGTCCATGTGGTACAGGACCCTTTTCATAAAGCAAGGCTGTATTTTGCAATATTAACTGACATTTATTAGCACTCGTGCTCAGGGACTAGCAGGTGTTGCTCAGAGTGAATAAATCATGCAAGTAATTCATGTGAAAGACAGATTGTGTCAAGTGATGATAAAAGTCCATGGGGTTGAGGAATCAAGTTCTTTAATAGCAATGTCAGGCTGTTCAGTCTTTTTATCTCTCATATTTCTTTATGAAACACTAAAGGAGATTGCTTTTGGGCACTTGTGTTCTTGAACTATTGCAATCGTCTAATGAATTTTTGATAGTCAAATTCAGAGGGTTTTGTGATCACTAACTTTCTTGATATGTCTGTAGCTATTGAAATGGATCCCCTGTGTCAAGGCTGGCTGTCCATCTTCCTCCTAACATAAAACCCATAGATTTGTTGGGAAGAACCTATAACTTTTAATTTAAAGGAAAGGTGAATTGGAAGCTTTTGAGCAGGTTTGGATAGAGCAGTATTCAACATATAATGAGAGCCTTGGTTTGTCTCACTGCATTGAACAGATAAGCAAATTTTATTTCCAGCCGTAGCAACCTGCTAAGAGGCAAGGGGGGAAAAAAGGCAAGAAAAGAAAGGATTTGACTATAAGGAGCTCTACTGCATCCAGTCAATTGGGCAACATGAATTTTGTCTAGGTCCTTAGCAATTGAAAAGGTGCGATACCACCTTGTAATGAACATTTACCCACAGCAATGAGCTGCGGTGCAAATTACTTAGAAGACTTTTGCCAGGAATACTATCTACAGGTTTAGTGCCTCTGGCTAACAGGCTTTTATGGAGAGCTAACAACAGGCTATTTTTATGCCAGGTGATGGAAAAATACATTCTTATTATTCATTAGTGGTATACAGCAGTGTGCCACCGCAAGCAGGTTTTCTAGATGCATTTTCTCTTTGGAGTGAGTGTTAGAAGCAGGAATATCTGACAATATGATCTCTAAGTAATGTTCCTGCTTTCAGAATTCAGTACCCATTTTCATTATTATGTCTGGACATCCTGACAGATCACGGGCATGTCTATGCTGATGAATTGTCTGCATGTCAGTCTAGCCAGGATGGTCCTAAAGGTTTTTATTGTGGCTGAGACTGACTCACACCACCAGAAGAGGAAACCTGCTAATTGTTAGGAGTTATTGTGAGCATTAATCAGTAATGCTTTTGAAAGCAAACAACTAAGGATTGCTAAGGATGGTTCACAGAGAAGAAAAAGCCAGAAACACAGATAGAGAAACTTCTGAAAAGAGCAAAAGGAAGACGTGGACACAAGTCAGTGTTGTTGTGCCATGTTTGTTCTAAGAGGACAGTGTTTATCACAAAACAGGCTCCAAAATATTGACTGATGTGCTTTCAGGGTAGTATGGCATTGTGTATGACGTGGTAACACTGCCTGCCTGCCATGGTTGTTCTGGAGGGGGTGCCACACCTTCTGAGGAGCTACTCATTGCTCCTGGTGGAGACACAGGGTCTGTATGAAGGGGACAGCTCCTCTCCATGGCTTTTTGCACCTGAAGTGCTCAGTGTGTCAGGATGTGACAATGGCCTGGATGAGCCCGTGGCCCGTCTGGCCATTTATTTCCAAGTAGTTGAAGTCTTCTCTTATTTGAGAAAATCCACCTGTACTTCTGAGATGACATGACACACTTGTGTGCATCTGTTTTGTTACGTGTTTTTATTTCAACAAATCAATTTGTATGAATGAGGAAGTTTTTAAACATTCATGATTTCTTAGTTATTACAGCCTGAGCCTGGCCTCCCGTGTGTATTCTGGTAGGAGCTGCAGAGATGTACCTGAGGACAGGATCAGGACAGTAGTCAATACCACCAGCATTTTGAAGCCCCCAAGCACTCAGACTACAAAGAAGGTCTGGCAGCTACTTATCAATAACCTTGTAAACAACATCCCAATGCCCTGACTCATATAGCAACTACAGAATCCTTTAGTGTTGGAAACACAACAAATCAGAAGAATCAACGGACCAGGGGAAAAAAAGCAGCAAACGAACAAAAAAAAAAGAAAAAAAAACCCAAAAAAACCCAACCATTAGCGTTAAACTGGGAGTTTTGATGTGGGCATGATGAGTAGCCTCAGAATGTCTCTTCTGTCTATTAGCAAACTGATGCCATCCTAACTTAATCTCAGTGCTGCTTCTTGGAGAGAGCTGTCTTAAAGACTGTCCTCAGAGAAACAATGGTGAATATTGCTGGTAGTTGGTTCTATGGATAAGGAGCATAGGCTGGAGTGGTCAGGATTTGGCCAGGCTGGCTGGCAGAGTTGCCTCTGATGTGCACACTCTGGCTCTGCTGAACACTGTTTGCTCTTCAGCCCTGTGTCGTTCCCTCAGGGAACATTTGCCTGATATCAGAGAGCATCCAATGGTGACATGTCTTCTGCAGGAGCACAGCAGCACAGAATCACCTTCATCTCACAAAAGCAAAGATGGAACACAGCCCGTTTGCCTTTAGATTTCATGGGGTTTTCCTGTTTGCCAAGCTTGGGCTTGGCTCAGGCCGTGCAGCAGCTCTGGAGGTGGAGATGTGGAGGTAAGACATGGCCTCGTTGACTATGCAGAACACATGAAGAGTCCAATGGGGATGTCCTCAGTGCCCAGCGTGAACCACCCCACTGAACTGAGCTTCTGTTTGGGTCCTCAGCATGTGGGCACAGGGAGGCAGAAGGCACTGGCCAAAGCCTCTCCTGCTGTCTCAACACAATGTTCTGAAGAAGCAAGGAGCTGCAAGGCTATGCAAGTGGAAAACAACACATGTTCAAGCAATTAAACTGCATGACTAAGGGGAAATAAATGGCACTTTACAGCCCACAGCTTTCCTGAGCTTGAGGAGGTGCAAAACTCCTGGCTGGGCTCCTTTCTCCAAGATGAGGGGCTGCCACCTTCTCAAAGCTGCTGAACACATGGGAGGAGCTCCTTGTCTTTGTCTTTTCAGCTCCATGGCTGCATGATGCTGCTGCCAACACATGGTGAGCTTTATGGATCAGGATTTGATGTTTAAAATGTGCTTTCTAAAGCAGATCCTCAAAAACACCATGAAAGCAGGTAATATTTTATTCTTCATAAGCTTGTTGCCTGTGACTGATGGAGGAGGCTCTGTGTTTCCACTAGGAATGAAGGGTCACTGGGGTGAGAACTGCAGCTCAGGTTTTCTTAAGGATCTCTTGCACAAGCATCTTGAGAACAGTTGTTATCTGCATATAGGGACTGTGGAACTGGGCTGAAATTGGAGTTTGGGCTCAGCCAAAACAATAGTTTATTTTATTTTTCTACAAAAGGTTATTGAATTCTTTAGTGGCACTGCAGAATTGCTTTTTCTCCAGCTGCCTCAATTATACAACTGTAAAAGAGGATTAATTGTTCTGAAATCAATAGTGCTGCAGGGCTATTGCTGACATCAGCACAAAATAATGTCAACACAGGAAAATGCACATTTGATATAGTAATAGAAAACAATTTTATACTATTTGCATACACATAGCTGTTTTATACCTGTCTTACACCTGTTTTGATGACTTCATGGAGGTCAGTGTAGACCTACACTACAGCAGCTGACAGAAACGTGTGCTTGCATACGTACGAAAGATGGCGCGGTGGTCTTCTAAAGCCATCCCCGAAAGACATCGGTGAAGGCCAATGTGAACAATGTGTTTTTCCTCACTGGGTAAGAATGCTTTCAAACTATACAATAGTAATCGATTTGGATGTGTGGTCGGTGGTTTGAGATGATCTAGTAATTGATTAAAACAGATGGCAGCTGTCAAATAAGCATTTGTATTTATTTGATGTTTCTATGAGAACCCTTGGGGTTTTGCTATCTCAGAAGTCTTTGTTTTCTCCTTTCCTAGACCCCCTTTCTGTTCTCTGATCTCTCTTCCTCTTAGGTTCTTTTGATGCTTCCTACTGAGAAATTCTTTTGAGCTTCCTTTCCCAATGTAAGCCGTAGTCTTTATGTTAGGCTTTAATTTCATTTTGTTTAAAATTCCTTTTTAACAGTTTTAATAAAACAGCAAAATGTTTTCAGCACACCAGATATTTATTGATTTGAGAATCATCTGCAATACATCACACAAACAAAATTGTTGATGATGCTTTCTGGGAGTGCTGCACTTTACCATATCAGCAATAAATAGCACAAAAAGTGGCAGTTCCCTCTCTCAGAGAAAATCTTACATAGTTCTTTGTGTAAAAATTAAAATATTCTGAAATAAATGAGTAAATTGACAAAAAACTAGAGATGTACATGTGTGTGCACATGTATCTATAGTTACTTATAGGAGAGTCAAACTATTTACTTTCTATCTTTGTCTTCTGTGGGCACAACATTAATAATAATGTTTTGATTTCCTACTGAAGAAGAAAATGCAATGTCTGGAAGAAGAAAATTTTAATAGTATTAAAGAAATATGGTTTAATTTAATAGGTAAAAACTTCTAAGTACCTCTACCCATTTCAGCCTTACTTTGACCACTTGTGCTGCAGAAAGCCTCTACTTTTCTAGATACAGTTAAAAACCCCTTTCTGCTCAGTCTCCAAGGACATCTCCTCAGCTGTTACAAATGGAAGTTACATTTTTGAAGTTAATGATACTGCAGTTGTTAACTGCAGCTCATCTGTATAATATGAGGGCCTTCACCAAGGGTGGACGCGCCGTTCCGATCTCCAGAAGATCTCTTAAAGAAGAGATCTATGAATCAGTTTTCCATGGAAGAGAAAAGGTTAGTTTCTTTGCATTCAATGTAATATTTTTTCTGGCCCTTAGGTCTTAGGGCCAGTCTTTCTCCGACCTACTCGCTCCTGTAGAAGGGCTTTATGTGGCAGTGCCAGTGGGGCTGTGTGGGTGTGATTACCGCTGCGCTCCCAACGAGGGGGTGGCAATGTGGACACACAGGCATGGGCACATCTGGAAGATGACTATGGTGTGACGGGGTGCTGCCTTGCACTGAGCAGAAGCATGTGGATGACCAAAGGAAGGTGGTTGATCAGGGTGATGTCTCCAGCTGTTTTCATTGTACGTGGGAATTGGGATATTGGTGCTTGTAAATGTAGAGCCTCAGTGGGTAGTTATACAGTTAATATAGCTATGTGCCTCTGTTGACTGTGATGACACAAAGACAAATATATTTTTTTAACTTGAAAATTGTTTCTTTATTCCTTTTTCTTAATTTTTCTTTTTTCCTCCTGTCATCATATTCGTTCCTGTTCTTTGTTTCTTTGGAAGTGATAGAAAGAGGTTGCAATGATGCTTGTCAAAGGGCTAGTCTGTCCAAGCATTCTTGTCTTCTGGTGCAAATCTCTGTTGCTGTTAAATCACACTTGCAAATCTCCACAGCTTGCTCACTGCATCGCTGCAGCATGTAGCACCCAGCAACTGCAAACTTTGAGGAAGAGTAGAAAAGTTTTGATCAACTGTCACTTTATTCTCTTACCTAGGAGGTCGTGATGTATATGTGGAGGAGAGCTTTGGTCTTTTAAGGAGAGCCTGGTTTCTAATATATGTAAACTGAGTTCTGAACTGACTTAGGAAAGACTTAGGAGTATTGAATGCAACTGATTTTCTGAGCATGTGGTAAATGCAAGAGCAGAGCATGAAGTGTCCCCGAGAAGAAGGTGTCTTCAAATTCCATTTTACTTTCAGCTGAAACTTTCTGGTATTAATGCATTTTATATTCCATAAGAATGTTCTCTGATTTACTAAAACTAACTGATCTCTCTAATAATGGCTGTGCCCTGGCTTTGTTTCAAGGCAAAGGTTCACACAATTAAATCTCATTAACAGAGGACCAAAAAACCTGCACTAAAGCCTTTTTTGACATGTGACTTTCAGAAGAACTGCTTCATTAAGTCTAAGATCCTGGAGAAAATGTTTGCTGAATAAAGTCATTCCTAATTAATGTTAAAATGTCAAGGATTCCTCTGCCAAACACTTTTACTCCTTTCCCTTTATACTCTTAATTATCTCTTTAATCAGCAATGAATATAAAAGTCAAAAGCAGTATCTTTTAAATGTGCATGCAACAGGTAGAACAATGCAGCAAAGCAAATTTGCCAGAGATGTGCTTCCTTGAATAATATTTGCAACTTCCTACATATCTTTCCAAAGTCTCATTGAAATGTTCCCATGAAGTATTAATTTGTTATTTGTAGAACGCATAACTATTGAGGGTGATTTTCCTTTGAACCCTCTCTAATGTTACCTTGAGTTTTATCTCAAGCCATATGCAAGTCAGGAGTAATAAAGGTGTTCATTTGATGAATATAATTGTCTGCCTCTTCTCCAAGGATCACTCATCCAAGATTTTTTTAAAAGAAATAAAACAATATTTGGTGAGTTTCTACTCTTCAGACAAGAAGGGTGTTCTAGTTGGATCAAGGGGTTATCATAGGGAGGTGAACAAAAGTGTTGACTCTGAACTCTGAAAATCCTTGTTTGCTTTTGAAATGACCAGTGATAACAGCAGAGGTTGGAGCTGCTTGGAATTGTGTAGCAGTACTTCACTGGTGAAGGCTCAGGAGCACTCTGCAGCCTCTTTAATTCTTGTTCTCACATTAAAGTAATGGGACTTGTCATCCTGCCTATCAATCTGTACAGCATATGCAAGCCCTTCTGCTATGGTTTAAATAGGAATGACTCATATGATATTCAGCCTCTTAATGAAAATGGATTACATTATTGCCTTTTGCAAAATGGGAGGTTTAAAAAGCCAAGTTAGTGTCTTCCAAATGTCAGTAGCTGGAGACACTTTGGACAAAGAGTGAATTTTATAGCTCTTCTGGATATCTACAAGCTGAAGTCATCTTTGCAATGGCGGATATTAAATGATAAGAAAAAGTATTAGAAATTAAAAGTTCTTTGAATTGTGTTTAATGAGAATTAGGTTCTGCCAGTCTTCAAAATAATTTCTCATGGTAGCGGTCTTGTTTTCTCCTTACATACTTGGACTCTGACATATTTGTATTGGGATCTTTCTGAGTACCTTTTCGATAGCAACTACATTATTCAAATCACTAAAAAATCCATAATCCTCAAATTCAGTGGTAAAACAGATCCATCTGTGACCCCGGCTATTTATGGACGATTGCTTTGCAAAAGTTATTTGGAAAACAAAATAGGGATAAAAGTCAAAATAGTATCCAAGCCACAGACTTTAAAGCCTGGCGTCCTTTAAAGTATTTCAGAATTCCACCATTGCATAACTTATAGAAAACTGCTAATTTTGTTTATTCCTAGCTGACAACAGTGCTTAGGAAAATTTAAATTGTAGCCAAAGCACTTATACCTGACTATAACTGCTGTTTGAGTCCATTGATGTGAGTCTAGCGTGACTTTGTGAACTCTTCACGGAGGAGAACTGCACCCCAGTCACTGCAGTTCTCCGTTAGCCCCCGACGGAGCCTCGGTTATGTCACCATCGGGTAGGTAGGAACCCAAGCTCTGCCAGCTCATGCACATATCTCTGTTCACATATCCATGTACAGGACACAGAGCAGGAGCAGCAGGGCCTTTTATGCTGTCATGAATATGTGTACAAATGTGAATAATTTGGTGTTTCTTGAGCAAGATAATTATGCCTAATAACCTATATATTCAGAGTAATTGTTATCAATTGGGTTCATTTGTCTGTATGGCATAATTTAATGAATATTTTTAATTGTTATTCCTGTGGCATTCTCTCTATGATGTGATTAGACTGGGATTTTCATATCTATGCTGCTTCATTTATTGCTAACTAGTTACTTGCATCTGATAACCTTTTTTTTTCATTATTCTGTTCTCGCTTTATTTTTTTTAATTAGAGGAGATCTTGAAGACTCATATTGCTCATTGGTGGTCTCCTGATGGCACCAGGTTAGCATATGCAACAATTAATGCCTCCAGAGTCCCCACCATGGAGATCCCAGTATACACTGGCAACCTTTATCCTACTGTTAAAACATATCATTATCCAAAGGTAAGGGAAAATAAAACAAACAATCCTGTTATGCTATCCAAAATAAAATCAATTTTTCCAGTAGGTTTAGACAGGAGACTGTATAATTTGTAAGCAATGAAAGCAAACAGATGTAAGGGAAGATCAGCTGTTCCTCAGTGAATGTGGTCGTCATTACTCTTTAGTTGTATTTGTAAAATTACAGTTTTCTGATTCAAGTATTAGTCATTCTAAATATAGTGAAAATGACATTTTAAAATTCTTTCTTTGTATTCACACAAAATCAATTGTGCTTCCATGCTAAATGGAGTTGTTGGTGTCTGAGAGTTTAGAAGCCAGCATTTCTAGATTTAGATACATTTTCTTTTATATAGAAGGAAAATACAACGTTTGGGCTTCCTTAGTATATCTGGGATGGCCTAGTATCAGAGGAGATAGTCTGGTTTCAGAGATGTGTTGTGCCTGAGCATTACAAAGAGCACAGTGAAAGACAGAAAAGACTTAGGAGCCAATCTCTCCTTGGTTGCAGAGACCTGTACAGCAGTCCTGCAGCGGGTACACAGCACCGGCACCGCTCTCTGCCAGCACTGACACCCTGCTGCTGGCATTGCTGTCATTTTCTACCGTAAGACAGTACAGGAGTGTGCCATGCTGCAGGCATTTCTGCTGGGTGTCTTGCTTAATGCACTGGTTACCTAAGACCTCCCATGTTGGTCCAAATTGAACCATAATTTAACAGGAGTGATACCCATATATATGCAGGTTTTGTGGAGAATAACTACGATTCAGCAGGGGATGCCGTTTCCTACAGTACAAAATGGTTCAGTATTTTACTGTATCTACTATCATCCTGTTAGACAACTTTTTATGAAAAGATACATTAAATAGAAATATTCCTAGTCAACATGAAAAGTAGCATTTTTCAGCAAGGCTAGAGGTGTTCTAAGTAAAATTACCCCTTGGCTGTGCCTACTGACCTTTCTACACCTCTGTGCTCTGTCACTGCAGTTGCAGTTTCCCTGTGAACAGCCACAGCAGTCCAATCTGAAACCCCATACAATGGAAATTTTGTAATCCGTGGGGATGTAATAAATCAAACCCACTCAATCTTGTATACGATATTGTAATTTATTCTTATTTTTAAATCCAGGCTGGGATGGAAAATCCAACTATTTCTTTGCATGTGATTGGTCTGAACGGACCTACCCATGACCTGGAAATGACTCCTCCAGATGATCAGAGAATGAGGTAGGTGCTTTCTCGCCATGAGATGCTGCACCCCAGTTCTCTTGGGGTATTAAATCAGACTCTCACTTTTTTCAAGATCATTTTACAGTACCTTTTGCTGCCACTATCCGAGAGTTCACTTTGTGTCAATCTGCTTACATTTTTTCAAATTATTTTTCTTACTTATATGTTATAGCACATAATTTCAAGTTTTTTACTTGAAATCGCTGTGACACAGGCTGATTTCAGAGTAGGGTTATTTTTAAGGAACTTAACAGAGTACCCTGAAAACCGTAAGAACACATTCGTTTTGCATGTAATCACAGCCACTGTAGATGGGGTATTGTCTGCAGCCTGTATGAGAGACCATGAGCCAGAAACAGGGCAGCCCTGTAATTCAGCAAACATGACATCACTGCTTCGTGATGTGAACATAGGAATGAAACCATGCAGATGTTCTGCAAATATGTTGCCCAGTCTTCATTAAAAATAAAAAGGAAAGCTCTGCTTTTTTTAGGGCAAGTGTATTTTAGAAGTTGGCTTGCAATTCAGTGAACTACTTAGACACCCATTTCTAATTAAGCGCTTAAGTCTGCATTCAGCAAGAGTTTAAAAGTTTGACTTGGACTTCAGAGTGTGGTCAAATCTTGAGCTATGTTTATGGGTCTGTGAACACCTGCAAGGAAGATCATTTTGTTCAGGAGTGAAGCAGCTTTAGGTAATGCATGGCACTCCTCCCTGCAGAGCTCCCAGGTTAAAATCCAAATCCAGATTTCAGTAACTTTGATTTAAACTTGAAATAGCTTTATAGCAGGCCAAGAGAAACCAGACTCTGCTTCTACATCTAAAGTATCTATAGTGACCCCTCTGAATGGGATGCTGCAACATTATCCTTCCCAGGCACATCGCTTGTTCGTGTAGGAGCATCCAACCAACATGCGTGCTCCTCTTTTTTTTACTGATGACTAAATTCATTGACTGGATCTGTAATTCCAGTGCCAGTAAAGGCAGAGGTACAGCACAGAGCTAATGAAACAGGGCAGCTTGGAGGGCAGGGGAGGGTGCAGGGGTGATCTTCATTATGCATGGTAAATACATAAAGCCTCTGGATAGGCCATGTAGTCATTTGATGAGAGGATACTAAACCAGTGGGATCATGTACAGTGGGAATTGCCTTTCTTTGCTGGGAAAGCTAGTGTCAGCCTCAGAACATGTTTTACTGAATACGTATAAAATACTCCAAATCTATTTATTCAACAAAAGATGTATGACCTGTGACCAAACCAAATGGGCATAAACGCACTTGCCTTTTAAAAACGTAATTTCAAATCTGTCTGCAGCAGGCAGCAGCTCAGGGTCGCAGTATCCCCATCACAGTACTCTAATCACAGTATCAGAACTGTGGCTCCTGGACAAGATAATTTTTCTGTTGCTAACATACTCTGTAAACAGAGAGAGTCAGAAATGTTTTGATCATGGTAACAACCTCAAACTGGAAGATCCAAGTGTTGTTCATAAATTTGTCCTATATGGTGATGGGCGGCTGTAATTTATTTGGTTGCAATCAGTATTGTAAAATAATGCAAAATATATCATAATTAATTAATCTCTATGTATTTCATCAAAACCATGGCAATTGCCATCCCTTGGGCATGATATAAGTAGTTCTGCTAGAGCAGTAGGGGGGCATTTTCTTTATGCATATGTTTTCTGAAATGAGGGGGTTAGTGTGATAACATTTCATTAAAATAGACAAGAGGGATGTACCGTATAGTTAGTTACAGAAGCAAGCTTGGGAGAAGCAGGGGAAGCTGGTGATAAGGATCTTCAAGCCAAGCCATCCTATCTGAAGCATTTCAATGTGCTCAATCTGTTCATGCAGATGATATATGGGCAGAGTGATATTTCTTAGTGTTCTTTTTATCTGGAGCAAAGTGGTTTAGTACAATTATTAAAGCTGAAAATGAAGTGGAGATGTGCCAGGGTCTTCTTTCTTTCAGAATTAAAGGAAGTCAGAAATTTTCCACAGAACTGGCATATTTTTCGGTTTAAAAAAAAAAAAATGGAAAGCTGTTGACAGGAAAACATATTTTGGGGGAAAATATACAATTTTGACAATATTTCCTTTCAAAAAATTTTTCATTCTGAGAATTTTTGCCATATTTTCTGCAATGCCATGCTTTTCTGTGGGAAAAAGAAAGGGAAGGGAAGGAGTGGAAATTGCAGGGGCAGATAAGTATTATAACATTTAATACCTGACAGATATTTTTTATTTTGGGGAAAGCCATTGGACCCTGAGATTTACATCTGCAGGTGGTCAGAATTGGACCATGATCCAGCTTATTTCTCCCATTGTATTTTCATTGCAGGTGTCAAGTTAAAGAAAGATATTATCTCCCCTGAGTGCAGAAATCATCACTGGTTCTTGCATAGGTCATGAACAAATAAATAATGAGAAACTCAGACAACTCTAGTCTGGATCAGAGGCAGAAGCGGGCTCTGTCCCAGGGACTATGGGCTGGGCTGCTGCCTGTCACTTGGCCACATAATGTATCATTGTTTGTTCTTTCTGGTGTTTATGACTTTATTACTGATGTCATAGTATTCATATTGAAGATGCATAAAAATTGACTGTCCTACAGAAAAGATGTGAAGTCACTTAAAGGCTCCATACTATTCTGAGACTAGAGTAATAACTGTGCAAGTGTCTGCAGTTTTCTGCTGACTGGGCTAACAGTGGCCTTGTTGGCTGGGAGAGGCTTCAGAGAGAAATTGAGACTTCATGCCCATCTCTGGGGTAGTAGGGAACATAATATTTGACCTAAAATAATAATTAAAAATTCCTAAGAAAGAACTGTGACTCCTGTGTTCAAACAGTGAGAGGGATGTAAAAATTGAATATATGTCCTTCAAACTTGAAATCTGATTTAGGAAAAAATTGCTCCAAGCCACAATATGTACTAAATTCCCATTCCTTTTCTGGGGAGGATGAATCTGCTCAGCTAATTTTGGAGAGAAGGAAGAATCACAGAATGTCTTTGGTTGGAAGAGACCTTCAAGATCATCTAGTCCAATCTTCAACCAAACACTGCAAGCTCACCACTAAACCATGTCCCTAAGCACCAGGTCCACATGCCACTTAAATACCTCCAGGGATGGTGACTCCACCATTCCAATGTTTAATAACCCTTTCAGTGAAGAAATGTTTCCTAATGTCCAGCCTAAACCCCCCCTGGCGCAGCTTGCAGCCATTCCCTCTGGTCCTGTCACGTGCCACCAGGGAGAAGAGGCTGTTTCCCTCCTCACTCCAATCCCCTTTCAGGTCTTTGTAGAGAGCTCTGAGGTCTCCCCTCAGCCTCCTCTTCCCCGGACTAAACAACCCCAGCTCCCTCAGCCACTCCTCGTAGAACTTGTGCTCTAGGCCGTTCACGAGCCTCGTTGCCCTTCTCTGGACCCTCTCCAGCACTTCTGTGTCCTTCTTATAGTGGGGGGCCCAGAATTGCATGCAATATTCAAGATGTGGGCTCACCAGTGCCAAGTACAGGGAGACAATCACCTCCCTATTCCTGCTGGCCACAGTGTTTCTAATATAAGCCAGGATGCCATTGGTCTTCTTGGCCGCCTACGCACACTCCTGACTCATATTTAATCAACTATCGATCAGCACCCCCAGGTGCTTTTCCAACTTACAGCTTTCCAACCTCACATCCCCAGGTCTGTAGCTTACAGACAGAGATGGTTGTAGAGTTTAATTTTACTTTGTTGTATTGTTTTCCTCTTAGGCCCTATGCTGTTGCTGATAAAGAGTAAAATTACAATTTTATTTCAGACACTGAATTTTCAGACTATTGTTGTCTCACCTGGAAGCATCCTTCCTCTAGTTCAGTGGATACAATTGTTGAGGTCTTTTATTATTTCTCCCCAGCTAAATTCAGGCACTAAATATTACTGAAAACTACAAAAATCAATTTCCAACTTGTTATTTTGCTAGACAAAACAGGCCTTTGTTGCGTTTGCCCTTTCTCTTCAGTGCATGCAGGAGTGCTTGCCAGAGCACAAAGTAGTCTCTAGTGACACACCACATTAACTCCAATGAGAGCAACAATTTCTTATACATATTTTATAGCAAACAAATGAACTAATACATTTTTTATAGACTGTATGCTGTGGAAAGTCCTGTTATAATTTAAGGATGTCTTTGGCCTGCATAGCCCAACAGTGTATTGTAACATCACCAACTTTGCCAGCTCAGCCAGAGTTTTACCCTAGAGATAAAGTGGTGAAGCCCTGAATTGCTGCAGAGGTGGACATCTGTGAGTTACCACCGCAGAGTGGCTCTGAGAAGGTGACCACCGGTGTATCTTTTTTGTGATTCTGTATTTTCCAGCTCAGCCTAGCCTAAGTGGTTCCATTGCTCACTATTGCACAGGACTTTTCCTAAAGGTACTGATTACGGGACTCTGCAGCTCACACTGGTGATTTACTCCAAGTTTTATCGCAACCTGGATATTTCCAGCAATAGGGGATGGTACAGGAAGTGTGGGATAGCAGTTTTGGTGACGCAAACTGTCACATCTTTGCTGCTATCTTTATAGCAACAAACTGCATCTGCTTTACAGAAACCTGTGTCCCTCCAAACTCTGTCCTTCTCGCTATTTGCCTTTTAATGCAACACTCATGGATCTTTTGATGTGTAGTGTGCATATTTAGAGGCCATTAACTCTTCATAAGCATAAAGAATCCAACCATTGGCAGTGAGAGGTCTGAGTCAGGCAGTTAGCATGCTCAGAATGAAAATTGTTTGCAATTTCTTTTTCCACCTGTGCACAAATTTGTAGCTCCAGGCATTTCAGTGCTTCTTAGGAGACTGAATAACTTGATTCGTTACCTCTGTATTTGTCTCTTCTTTGAAAATAACTTTCAGAAGTGGCAAATAAAACACCTGCACAGCCCTAAAAACGTCATTTCTAGGGGTTGAAGTCAGTACCTAAGGAAGCCTAGAGACATGAGGACGCAGCATTCTTAATAACAGAGATCTCTCCTGGACCGTTTGCCTGCAGCAACCTCTGACTGCTCTGCCGTGTGACAATTCATTAAGATGTCAGTATTGTGATTTGTTTTATATATGTCTGTGTTTGCAGGGACTACTACATCACCATGGTGAAATGGGCGACCAGCACCAAGGTGGCAGTAAACTGGCTGAACAGGGCCCAGAACGTGTCTATCCTGACACTCTGCGACGCCACCACAGGAGTCTGCACAAAGGTAGGAGAGATGAGCCAAATGGTCTCTTGCCATCGGTTTTCATAACCCACGCAAGGAGAAAATTTTTCACTTATCTTGCCTGACAATAAGTCAGGTGGCACAGGATATAAACAACATTTGCATGATTTCTATTTTTTTTTTTAAAACCTTCTAAAAAGCCAGGAACAGTATGTCCCTGCACACACTCTGTGTATGTAAGAGAATGGTTACTTGCTGTGACATAACCTATATATATGCACAAGTGCACACACAACAGTTTGTAACCTGAATATCTTTGCAACATTCTAATTTGGTGACATGATATTTATTTGATGGCATTAAAAGTGTTTCATGCTTGCCTACCCACAATTTCACTGTAGTTAATTAAAACATTCTATAGACACAAAAATGTAAATGATGTATTGATAAAAGCTGTGTATTAGCAGGTACCATCTTTTAAATGGCCATAGGTGTTTCCATAGTAGGAAAGTGTTCTGATCTATCTGTCCCTTGGAAAAAATAATGTAATACTGTGCACAGAGGACAGCACAGAGTCTTTTCTTAACAACTTTTATTTCAACCTTTATTTGCTTCTTAGCAAGCTTTATGTCTTTAGAGAATAATGTATCTTCTGGATTTATGTGTTTTGATTCTGTGAGTAAAGTGCTTTCTTGAATGAGTGTGAATTCATCAGAGAGGAAAGACAAGGAGAGCAGTCACTGGGTTATGCTCCTGAAACACATATTTCAACAGTTTCTTTGTGTTTCTGCACAACTTTTCAGATTCAATCCAACTGCTTCTTGTACTCATAAATGAAATGTACCACACATGAAGTGTGATATTTAATAATCTTGTTTTGTTTTAGAAACATGAAGATGAAAGTGAAGGCTGGCTGCACAGACAGGTAATAGTGATCTTCTCTTTGCGATCAAGTTTTTGGTAGTTTTTTTTCTTTCTTTGTTTTTCCCCTAAAGAGAAAAACTGTTTTCCAAACCTGAGAAGGATACTTGGAAGATGGCGTGCTTTGTATTATAGAAAACACTTTTCCAGTAATAAACAAGTTCTTATTGAAGTTGCCAACTTCTCTGGTAGGTCCCACATTTCATAGCCTGCAATTTACTTAGGTGTAAAAGAGATGAAAAGCTGATACTGGTGGAAATTCAGCCACTGGCAGAACCTGTGTGAGACTCATCAACCTTAGAGGTAGTCCTTCATACCGTATTTTGAGACAGATGATGATTTTAAGCTGTTCATTGGTTGTTTTTTGGTCTTCTAGACAAGAAAGAAGTCCACTATTGAAAACAAAGCTCAAAGGTAATTTTATTAAAAGTGCCATGTCCATGTAGAGACAAATTCCTGCAGAAAGGACTCGAGTCATTTAAGCTAAATTTGTCAAGTTTATGTATGATACTATGCAACTATTTGCACATGTAAGAAAGGTGAAAAAGTGTTGATGGGGCAATTAAAGCAGTGAGAGCTTACATGGAGAACAGGATGGGGAGAAAATACCTGATGCAGTTTAATGTCCTGTTTTAACAGACAACTGTGTCACATAGTTCTTCTGACACTGTAAATTGTGCATAAAACTATTACACTGTATGGCTATATGCTACCATCCCCCAAATGAAATAAAACAAAGGTGAAAATAAACCCTGAAAAAAAGTAGAAATAGAAAATAGGATAGAAAATTTAACCCCCCTGGAAATTTTGATTTATGAGATTTATTTTTTTTTTATTCCAGAAAAGGGGTTTTATTTCAATATATGTCTATATAAAACCTCTAGATTTCCAGCATGTAAATCTCTGTAAGATCATTTATAACACTTTCCCAGCAGTCAGTTTCTGAAGTGACCTCAGACTTGATTAAGCTGTTCTTTAGAGAGAAGCTGCTGATACCGTCAGCCACAACACTGAACTGATTTTCAAGGGATTGTGAACTCCAGACAGGGAGTAGCATGTCAGATAAAGATCTTGTACTATATTTTTCTGAGTCCAGATGTGAAGCATTTCACATTTTTGTTGCAGCTTGTTCAGAGGATCCATGAACCTGTAGAAACTGTAGACCATCAGTTCACAGCAAGAGCAATGATCTCCTCTGTTTCAGTGGCAATGGATTATGTCTGATCCAGATAAAAAAATTATTTTACAGAGGAAACAGACTGTGTTCTCCAAGCATTTCAAATAATCTTTTGCTGTTATACTCAGACATAGAGTAAAAGTGCTACTGAAGTATTCTTTACATTCACAAGGCCAGTGTTGACTTCCGTAGAGCTTCAAAGACAAGCCAAGGCAAGAGAAATTTAAATTGCTCATATTTTGCATCTCTTTTTTTAAAAAAAACCAAACAAACAAACAAACCTCCACAAAATTAATATATTTTATAATCCAAGGATAGTTTTAATCCTTTCACTGCTATTTACTGGGACCTCCATTAATGCAGTGTGGTAGAACCATGACTGTGGTTCTTTAGTCATTTACCTACTACATTGACGAGCATTAAAAGATGATGCTTTGTCCTGAATAACTGCACTAAGTGCTCTGTCAGTCTCTGAAAGACCTGCTCTAGGGAAATATAGTTTGCTTTATTGCATCTCCAAACATCATATACTTAGTTTGAGGTTAGAGAAGTATGTTCATTACAGCCAAATGAGTCACACATCTCAGTACTAAACTAAGATAACATTTGCTATGGACTTTGGAGACATTTGCTAGTACTCCTCCAAAGCTTCTGTAAGAGTCTGAAGAATTACAGAGCTATTTTGCCTGTATTTCTGACAACTTAATTACTTAAAATTCTGGTTTTGGCTGGATATATGTTTACTAGGATGATGATATTTTCTATATTTACCTTTTACTCTATGACACATTAATCTAGATAACTGGATAGTTATTTTCATAGCCTCTGTGTCTGACTATAAGAATGATGTGAAAATATTAAATGCTAGTGCAAGTCCCCTAAGCTCTTTAAGGAGATGAATTGCACATTAGGCAGCTGCTGAAGGAGTTCAGGAGTGTGACTCAGCCTACAGTGAAGACTCCTTGTTCGAAACATTTTAGTATAATTATATGCATCTGAGCCAGGTGCCCAATCCCCCTCTGTAGACAGACAGTATGGTGAGCAGTGTGGTGACGTGGTTCTTGAACATGATTCAGCTCCCCCTTCAGAAGACAGCCACTGCCTGGTTGGCCAGCTTGTTCTATATGCCCCACTAACCAGATCTTCTTTTGAGAAGTACCCCAATTTTAAATCAATGGGGTTGAGGAATCTAACTGCTTGCCTTATTCTTTAAAATACTTCAAAGTACTCCATATAGCTAGCTTGAAAGCATACAGGAGAGTTATCTTTTTCTTGGGAATCTAAGTGCATCTGGTCTTCCCAGAATAGGGGCAAACTTCACAATAGGCTGGGAGCAGGAGATGAGGAGAGAAAAACAGCAGTATCAGAAGATACTCACCAGAGACATGAGTGAGTCTCCAAGGATATTGGAGTTGACTTGTTTCAGCTGTCTGAAATACTGGGAGTAGGGCAGATGACCTATGAATTTGAATTTTGTTTTTGCTGTAATGGTTTGGTAACTCAGTGACATTTAATAGTCTGCATGTGGAAGACCATAGTAAATGATCTTATGTTCCCTTCTGGGCTTAATTTCATGAATTAATTTTATTCAAGTCCAAAATCTTTCGAGAGCCGCTCTCCAACAGAGACAAAGAGAAATACATCTGTCACTGTCTGTGTAGCTGAGAAATAGGATAAATTACGCAAAAGTATAATGAGAATTGTACAGTATTTGCACAGGTTTTGCTAGAAAGTATCTGTCACCGCTTGCAGATGATGTGGCAGGGTCTTCAGACCTTTTGCACAGATAAGAATAGGCACAGGTTCACCAAAATGGCATAGGGACTTTGGGATTTTTTACTGCTTTTATTTATATACTTGCTTGTGCGCTTCTAAGTGCATGTAAAAGCCAAACTGAACTTTGCTTATGCATTTATTTAAATATCCAAATTCTTTGAAGCAGTAATAATAGCTGAAAACAATTTTGTTTTGATTTTTGTGAGGAAGCCATTTTCCAATAGTGCCAGTGATGGTCATATACAGACAATGAATCAGCAAGGGAGAACTAAGACAATTTCTGAGCACCTGCTGAAGATGAACTTTACTGGCATTTTAATTAGTTTATTTATTTAATTGTGACTGTGACCTGAACAAATTTAATCATAAACAAGGGTGCAATTCCAACTCCACAAAAGGCTGGAGGCTTTGACATTGACATTGGCAGGCCCGGAAGATTATCACAAAATTGTTTAGAGAGATATAACCTCCAAAACTACCTGCATGGGCTGACTGGACTCCCCTGATAACAGTTCATTTGGGTTGCATTTTTCGTTCTAGTCCTCCTGTTTCCCTAGTGTTTCATTGTCGCGGTAAAACCAGTGTGCATTTTTAACACTTTGTTGGATTTCAACAAAGCGTTTACCAAAATGCAAGGAGTTAAAAGGAGTCATGTCACATCTGTCTGTTTATCATCAGACCTATGGCCCTGTAACATTTAAAGTATTGGGAAGTTTCCCTGAAAGAATAAATACCTACAGAACAAAATCATTAATTCCGGAATATGGGCAAAGGTGGATCAGAGAGGAGACTCAGGAGACTGTGCTGAGGAAGGGAAAATGCATCAGAGGATCAATTGGAAAGATCTGGGTTATTCAGATTAATTATTTTCCTTTTTAAAACTTGAAGTTGAACTAGAAAAAAATATAGTTCTCACAGAAGTGCCATTGTCAGTCAGTACTTTCCCAATGATTTCTGTGAGGAAATACATGGAGTCCAACCAAAAGCATGTGGAGCACTGTATTCTAGAAGAGCAAGAGACAGTAAGTGTGTTGAACCATGAGAGCACAGACAGACCAATTTGGAGCTGCAACCTATGGTGCTGCAATGTGATGAATGTTTGACTCATGTCAGCATGTGGCTGGTTTTGGTGGTGCTTATGGGTCCGCATGGCTTTCACACACTCCAGCTCACCACAAAGTGGGTAATTTCTCTTTCAAATGTTTGTCCCAAATCCTTCAGGTCAGAGACACTTGTGTAGTCCCCACCATCCTGCATGCACCTTGCCTTTCCTTCTTTCACTAGAGGAGTTTTCCTTGAGTGGCTGCAGATCCAGTGATGCTCAGTGATACCTCCCTAAACACAACTGGACACGCTCTACGTATTTTATTAATTGTATTCCTTACTCCAGGACTTCATGCCCTTCTCTGAGACCTACAGAAACTCAAACTGCATTTAGCATTGTCCCGTCATTCATCCTGATTCTGCCAAATTTGGGATAAACCTCTCAGGCACTCCTTCCTTTCTTCTTCTCCTGACCATGTGCAGATACACTGACCTGTGTTGCACAACTCTGAACTCTGATGCAACTGATGCAGCAAGTGCCCTCCAGCAGCCTGCCATTGCCTTACCTCTGCTATCAAAGCTGAAATCTTTAGTGGCATTATTTTGATACACAGCAATAAATAGGTTGCTGGAAACGGAGTTGCTGCCTCTGTCTTTTACTGACAGCCATGCAGGTTGGTTAGTCCCACCAGTTCCTTCTCCATCCATGGGGTCATCCTTTGTTCAGTGCTTATTCCTTCAGCTCTGAGGATGACTGCGTAGTTCTCAGCTCCAACCACTTATTTCCTTCTTCCTTCATTCAGGAGTGAATCACCCATCACAGGTGAGCAGCTCTGGGTAGATTTGCTTCCTGAACCAGGACACTGTCTGTTCCCACTGGTCCCAGAAAGGCAAATGAGACCAGGGACCCACACTTAGTCATATTTAAACCACTGTGGAATCATACAGGAGTTATGGTTTTTTTTTTTGTTTTTTTTTCCCCTTATACCTGTCTGAGAGCAATGAGTTCTTGCTACATGTAGCTGACGTGAAGACAGCTTTGTCCCTCATCTGCACAATGCAGAAGATTTCTGGAAACTGGTCTTAACTGTTTGGGTAGAATTCATTTGTCTAAATACAGAGAGCTAGCTGAGCAAAAAGACAAGAGCCATAAGGAATTAAGAAGTGCTCTACCAAGTCTCATCTCTGCTTCCTCTGCTCCATCATTTTGTCTTTAGCAGGCATGGCAGCTGATGGTATTTAATGACAGTGTGTGAGTTGGCTGCTTTCCATAGTCCAGGCCTCTCATATTTCACCACCATGTACAATAAAAAAGATTAGAGACATTCAAGACTATATCCATGTCTGTTCCCTTAGGATTTGTTGATGGATCATGAGTTTGTTCAATTCCTTTTTGTACCTTCTGATACCAGCTGCTTTCTGTGGCAAAAACTTCCAAAAATTTCCTACCTGCTGCGTAGAAATATTTCCTTTGGCCAGCATTAAACTCATTTTCTATTATTTTCAAGGAGGCCTCTTCTATTCTAGTGGTGTGGGATTCAGTCAATAAAAGGCACAAGCTATTTTTATCATGTGCAGAATACTTCAATTACATGCCTGGTGTAGCTCCCTGCAGTATAAAATCCAGTTCCAAAAACCTTTCAGCCCCATATCCCCACCATTTGCCATCTGGGATAGATCACCATCTATGTCAGGATCCTAAACGAAGTTCTGGTTGTATTAACATGTTGTCTTTCCAGCATCAGGAACATGCAAACAGGCTGTCTCGTAACATCAGCTGAGTGCTAAAGCCTCGCATCTGTCATCCGAGCCATGTACCTCCTTCTCCTGTAACTCTGAATGAACCTCAAGCTAATCTGCACAGTGCCTGCTCTCACTGGCAGAGATGTATTGCTGGAATATATAATGCAGTAGGCACAGATGCAGAAAAGTAGGGTGAACTCATTGCTATTTACCTCAGTAACGAAAAACCTGTCAAGCAGAAGGTTTGCCCAAGTTACCACAGTTGTTTTTCAATGAGGTTACTTCTGTCATGAAAGACATTTGGAAACAATACAGTTTCATGTTTCAGATTCCAGAACAATGTCAGAAACAAATGAAACCATTATTTCATAGAGCTGCAAAAAACTGTAAACAGGCATATTTTAAGATATACTGAAGACCTAAACAGGGGAAAATAAAAGAAAAAACAGTCTGAGCACCTAACACAGTGTTGATAAATCTGATAGATAATGGGAAGGAATTAATCAGTAAAGAACTGGGAGCAAAGAAACGTACGCCAAGAATAATGTCTTAACTTAGGAGAAATAAAAATGTGTATTTCTTTTCTGTAGGTGTTTACATTAGCCATAAGTCTCCCTGTACAATCAAGTTCTTGCTGGTTCGGTGTGGTATCTCGACAGATGCCAAGCAGAAAGCCAGGGTGTTTGATTAACACTGAACCAAAGGAGAACCCAGATGAAGCTGAGCAACAGTTTTGTTGACTACCCTTGAAGAAGGATCAACGAATCTGGGACAGGGAAGGCAAGGCTCAACCAGTTCTCAGAAAAGCCTGGTATCACAGGAGAGTTTCAGCAGAGGTTGAACTTTTGTTTTAGTCCCAACTATTCAAGATTCAGAGTAGAGAAGCTTCATCTAACCAGTTCCCTTGGTACAGTGCTACTGTGTCACACCATATGGACAGTCCTTCTGCTTTCCCTTGTAATCTGCTGTTCAACCATATCCTGCAGTAGAGACTTCCCATGTGCCTTGAGGTTCCTGTACAAAAAGAAGACAAAGACCCTTCTAGGAAATGCTTGCTTGCCATATGTAGTATTTGATTTCCTTCTGCTGAGTGTCTTCTGTCCCTGCTTGAAAGTTCTAGTCACCCAATAAAAGTCAATCATCTCATTCACCTGGGAGCTCTGTGTCAAAGACAGTTTTGCAAGATACCCTCCCCTTTGTAAATAATTAAGTGACATGAGCATTTGTAAGAGAGCAGGAAAAGACAGCAGTTAGATCCTGTTAGTTGTGTTTCCTCAAGGACAGGAATAGATCCGCTCTTCCAACAGAGTAAACAGGGTTTGTCATGCTTGTGCCAGTGAGGTACAAACCATATTTGAAGGTTTTATTCCAGCTGCCCCAAGCAGTCAGCTGTGTATGTGTGCTTTTTGCTGTGCAAATGAGAATTGACTTTATAGCCAAGAAGCTCTCCTTGCTGCCTGTCTTCCTGTCTTCCCACAGCTGAAAGGTGTCTGCATTCCCGAGAGCAGGAAGCAATAATCTTCAAAACTTTCTCCAGCTTTCAGTGGTCTTTTTATTTGCCTCAAGTTGCTGTTAAAAGGCACTGTCTATTTCACTGTGAATTAATTTCTCACTGTTTTTGCACTGCTGAGCAATTTTAAATACAATAAATTAACCTTAATACAACCCTTAAATTTGCCGCTTAACAGAATGAAGAGCCGATTTTTTCCAAAGACGGTCGGAAGTTTTTCTTTGTCCGAGCCATTCCCCAGGGAGGACGCGGGAAGTTCTACCACATCGCCATGTCATCATCACAGGTGACTCATTCCCTGCTGCTGCTTTGGGTCTCACCTGAAAAGCAATAAAAAGTATAATCTGTGCTTGTACTGGTGAGACTGGAAGGTGCGAATGTGGAATGTGGGTATGTGCATAAAAAACCTTCAGTGACACTTTATTGGGCATGAGATAACATGAATTTCCAAATGAGATACTTAGAAGAAAAAGGTCAACCAACTGTCTCCTTCCAAACAATATCGTTGCTTTGGTTTGATTTTTTTAATGCCTTCTTTGTTATACTTAAATTAATAAATCCCTGCACTGCCGTAAAGGATTAATCAGAAGCTTGTGGGGACACTGGATTAGAGGAAGGGGTTTGAAGCTTCTCTGTGCTGAATTTATCCCATTATCTTCAGTAGAGTTATGGTTAAGATGATTTTGACTCTACTATTTCTATGCCTGCACATTCACAGAAATAGCAAGGGGAGGGGTGGAAATTGCAGATGCATGGTTTATTTTTAATAGGCAATGGTATCAAAAGAGTTCCTTTTTCAGAAGAGAAGCTTTGCTCAGATATCTTCTTTCAAGAATAAAGTGAACTAATTATTTTTTCTTTCTGGTAGCCCAATAGTAGCAGTGACAACTTGCAGTCTATTACATCTGGTGATTGGGATGTGACAAAGATATTGGCATATGATGAAAAGAGGCATAAAATGTAAGTAAACTATCATCTAATAAATCAGTCTTCCTTTGTTTAGCCTTGGATCATAGGGTTTGTTACAATGGTATTGTGTATGCATCTGAAATGTATGAGCATAAGGAGATGGAGATAAGAGCAGGAGAGGCTGTCTCCATTTTGGCTTAACCTCTCACACCATTATGTACGTCTTGTCTTATTTTGATTTTCTCTGTATAGTTCAAACTTCTCTTTCTGTGACTATTAAATACATTTGTGTAGAGGAGTGATTTCTCCTGCTGCAATTTCTGATACTAACCTCTGAAAGAAAGAAGTCAATTTTCATTGACCACCTAGATAGTTAGTTTTAGAAAGAATCCTTTATTGATCTGCAAAAATAGCAATGCATTAGGAGAAAAAGTATTTAGTTAGAATACGAAAAAGCCCCACCCTTCTTCACACTTGCCATTTGTGCTTGTGAAAGGGCTTCTGTAAATATTGACATTTAAAAATACATTTAAAGAAATTATGCAAGAAAACTGGAGATACTTAAAAGTCATGGAGCTGTGAGGCTTAGGGACATGGTTTAATGGTGGACATGGCAGTGCTGGTTTAATGGCTGGACTTGATGGTCCCAACCAAAACAATTCTATGATTCTATGATTCACTCTTGTTGTCTGTCATTATTCACATGAAATGCGTCTGGGGTATCAATCTGGACACTGCATGTTGGCCGCCTCTAGCCAGAGATTTGCTGTTCAGCCAGAAAAGGAGTTCACCACTGTCTCAGCACAAAACAAGGGCAATGAATTATTCTTCAGCTTCACATTTTGTCTTACCTGGAAGACAAACTCTCTTTTTCAAAGAGGATGTTTCAGTGGTTTTTGCATCAGACCCTGGTTAGCTATCTGTCTGGGCAAAGAATTAAAAGTGATCTGAGAAGTGAAAACTGGCTCTGGAGAAAAAAAAAAAAAAAAAAAAAAAAAAAAAAAAGACAGGTGTTTAAAGGTAATTTGGTGCCACAAAACTTGCAATAAAAATGTGAAGGTCTTTCACGTAATCACTTGAGCCTTTTTAATCCACTAACATGACCAGTCTAGGACCCAAGCATTTCCATGCTTGTTCTAACTGCACCACAGCCTATGACATACTTGCTTGGACCTCTGCAGTGTATGTTTTTCTAATTCACTTTAAGCTTTCCTTGCCTTTAGATGGTGATGTGAATGAAGTTCTTGTTGTATGAGATACTTATAAACACTCTTCTAATGACACAATTGCCTTTTGATTTTTTTTTCCCCCAGTTATTTCCACAGCACAGAAGATTTGCCAAGGAGGAGACATTTATACAGGTATGTGCTTAACGAATGTCACATACACAGTTTCCCATTTTTTCAATCTTACGCAAGTCATTACATAAGCAATTGCATTAGAAACAGTTTCTTATGTCTTTGTCTTTAGTGGCATCACAAAATCTTGAAATGTGTCACTGGAATAGACAGAACGGCATAACAATAGTGAACAAAATGCTTGACATTTGGAAATGCTCTACATTTTCTCATTTTATTGCAATTTTTAAATTGATCTCAGGATTGAGAACGTCACAAAACTTTCCAACATAACTGCTCAACACTTGTAAGAGTTCAAAGTTACATAAACTAATGATATAAACTGTTTTTATACTTCCAGAAAGCTGTTTTCATAGAAATTTGATAGTACCTCATCTCTTCACAAAATTGAAAAGAAATAACAATATGTAATGTTTGCGGTGTTTTTCTGCAATGCCAAATGACTTCAGTATGCTCCCTAACTGTATGAAGAGTAAAAGGTTGGTTTCTAGTAAGGTATTGGTAGTGTAGCTATTGTGAAGTATTGTGGGAGCAGATTTTGAAGGGGAGGAAACCCAAAATTTTAAATAATCATTTTGGAATCATTATCCTCTTGGTCCTGTTTTTCTTCTCAAGCACCCTGCTGTCATCTCAGCATCTTCAATAAAGCACAGAGCTGGTGACAGCATCAGCTGATAAGGGACAATCAGTATGATTTTGTTCTCTAATATGATGTCATACCTTTTTTCCTCACTGGGAAGGAAACTAGAGTAAACTAAATTACCTGTAATTGACTTGGGCCCCCAGTGCTTGTTCAGTGACCTCCACAATTCTTTGAGAGTAGCTCGGCTCAGTGTCAAAATTGTATTGACCACTCATTTCTACTGAGATGGGAAGAAAATCTCGTTTTGAAAGCTGAGTCCGGGCACAGCTGCTCACGAGCTTCTGGCATGAGTCAAAGTGCTTCCCACTCCTCACTCATCTTGGCATGCAGCTCACCTTGGTGCCTCATTAACCTCACCTCCCCACATAGGCAACAGGGAAGGAGATGCACAAAATGCCGGTGTCCTTGACCTTACGTTGATTACACTGTGATCTTGGCCTCGCTTCAGGTATTTGATTTCCCGCGCTGGGTAGTTTGTCTGTTTCTTGTCCCGGCCCAAGGGTGTCAGCTCAGCAGCAACCTTGGCATATGTTCATTGACAGAGCTCCACTGGAGCTCTGACAGCTTATATCAGATGAAGATTTGTTTGGGGTGGTTTTCTGTGTCTGATTGGGTAGTTTTAAACAGGATATAAGTCAGAAACACAATCTAAACCTGAACAAGAACCCAAGAGCTACTCAGTTAAGTCTCTGTGGCCCTAAACAGGTTGCTAAGACTCATCTCTTTCTACCTGGAAATGGTAGCAAAAAACACTCATCAGCTTTACAGTAATACTGGAAAGATCTATTGGTTAATATTCTTGAAATATTTTGAATTTTTCAAGTGCTATAGCAGTGCAAAATGTTATTTATTAATATTTGCTAATAACCTGTAATTCATTCTTTAACATATAGTAGACTTGTGCAAAGCACTTTGTGGACAGGCCAGGTTACCTTTTTCAAAAACAGATCCCTCAGTACAACCTTTCCTTTCTACTTGAATAAGAGTAACTATTTAAACCCCTAGAGAGGGTTTTGGCCTCTGAGGCAGCCGCTAGCAAATCAAACCAGAGAGGCAACCAGTGAGAAACTTGAAGAAAGCAATTCCAGCTCTTTATTGTCTCTATTGTTTATAATATAAGTAGTAGAAATACTGCTCCGTTGTTTCACGCCTTCACTCCTCAAGTTATGACTTCCTCTTGTGGAACTGCAACCATTGTTTTCTTTTAAACACTATACCTTCCTTCAGAACTACCTGGCCTTGCAAAAAAAAGACATCGATATCCTTTTATATATTCTCTATTCAGGGGGAAAAAAAAAAAAGCTATTATTGCTATTTAAACTCAACCAAACAGAAATGCTTTGTCTCTTACTAATGTTGGACACATTATATTTATGTTCTTGTTCTACAGTACGGTAAGGTTCAAGTAATGTTGCTTCCAGATGACATTTGCTCAGTGACCTTCATGGACTTGTATTAACTTTTTCAGTGCAAGCACAAATGGAAATTTCAACAGGCAGTGTCTGTCTTGTGATCTGATTGAAAACTGCACTTACTTCACTGCATCCTTCAGTCACAATCTGGAATACTTCCTACTGACATGTGAAGGTATGTTGGGTTTTGATATTGCGGCTGTTGTGCCTAAGGATGGGATTTAGAGCCAGCATTGGTATCTCTAGATATCCTGTGTACCACTGGGCGGCTTTGAAAGATTGACCATAAATATCTGGGTCACTTTGCTTTTAAAGTTTTACTCTTAGCATTCTGTTTTTCTTTTGTGCATTTTTATTTTTAACTTGAAAGCAGGTTTGTGCAACCTTTTTCTGTGTGTGTCTGACTATTGAAGATAGAGGTACCTTCTTTTAGCCACTCCAAAGTTAAAATAACAGCAAAACCTCAGAAAGTTTATGAGACATAAGCCAGCAAGATGAGATTAGCTGTGGGTGACTGGGACTGAGTTCCAAATGCATCAACTTATACCAGTACTGTGAACAGGGGGATTAAAAGTAAGTGAGTTACAGTGGAAAGATAGCTTGCCAAGATAAGGCAGTTTGCAGAAAGCTACCTAATGGACAATGTGAGTACAGAATATCTAGTGTTTCACTGCTTGTTCATCATAAATTTACCTTCATTTAGAGCAATCTACAGGTCCAACAGAGATTTTCCGTGCTGAAAATGCCTTTGAGTGTGCAAAAGGCTAAGGATAAAGGACATTTCAGGAGAAGAATCATAAAAGTCAGCTTTCTCCAGCTCTGCTAAGAATAAATGCAGAACTCCATAACGTTTAATCCAGTATAATTTAATTCTGCTTAATTATCCTAAATTGTACACGCAATGCATACACACCGGTTGTTCACTGCTATGATTGAAGCTGCTCAAATGGCTGCACGCTCTCTAAAACAAATATGTCAAAGCAGGAAGCCAACAAGAAATGCCTTATTTTCAACAGATCAGGAGACAAGTACGTGTAACATAAAGAAAAGTGTATGGTGTCACAGAGCAGATAAGTACTCGCTCTGCTGAATGTCAGCAACCTGTTTGGCAATGAACAGACTGCCCCTTCTGTAAGGGGAAAGTATTCGTTGGTGCCGGTAACGGTGGTGAACACCAAGGATAAAGAAGAGTTTGAGATGGCAAAATGGGAAATAACCAGGGTAAACAAGATAAAGTAGTTAAGTAGAATGGTTAACATAACATCAAGCAAAACACCTGAACATGGACATTTATAAAGACGTGTTCTGCCCAATGGAGGAATTTATAGGCATTCTGAAAAATACTGCAATACAGTGCAGAGCAGTAACGTGAACAGTGCAAAGGACTAATTCACTTCATGGACTACCTGTAAATCTCTGAGTCTGTAATTACAGCAGACATATGCAGAGAACTGTCATTTGCCAATAAACATTCAGTTCTGTAGTAAATATTATTATGCTTATGAAGTTTGTCTCCTTAAAAGAAAAACCCTGTATATTTTTCGTCATGTTTTCATTTCAAGAAAAGCTGTCAGAGCTACTAGAGACAGTGTCTCATTTCCTTCGCACTAAGATAATTGTTTTACTATAATTAAAGGCATTTGTGAAGAACAAGATTAAGGTATCTAAAGGCTCTCATCGACAGTTATGAGATGGTATGTTTAGGTTACATTATATCTCATTCACAAAACCCTACAGTGATATCTGAAGAGATTAATGAGTTTTATTAGTGTGTACATTAATCCAAGTTCACAAGATAATCATTTTGCATGATAAACTGCACGCAAGATTCTCAGCTGCTGTAAACAATACCTCCATTATGAGACCATCAGAGTTAAATTTGTTTACATCTACTACATACATCTTTGTCTGAAGTTTCATTATGCAGGACCAAATTCTCGAACTGTAATCTCAGCGTAGCACAAATACAGTACAGCTTGAACTAGGGAGCTAATGTCAATGTCTCTATTTAGATACCTTTGCAAAATTAATATACACGAAAAAATACATAAATCTTGGTAGAATTTCATTTTCAGTGATTTTATAAAAATATCAGTCCATTATGTATAGTGAAGTTATTCCATATTTCCATAACTGAGAGTTCTTTCTATTCCTTTGCTTTCAAGCAGTTTACAGGAACAACACTTCTTTTAGGCACTTCTTGTGTAGGATTCATCTAACTTCAGATATTTGCTATAGGTACCTTTATAGCAGAGAACTCCCTTTGGTTCCTGTTACACCTGATGTAAGCCAGGTCGGTGGAAACATCTGTTTTGTCTGAAATGCAGACTACTGGATAATCATTCCTTCAGACTTTGGTCATATAACTAGGGTAGAGCTATTGTGCTTTGATGGAGAATCACTTGACTTCCTCTTCTATAGCTTCTCAGGCTGCTTAGCTAGAGCTTGGCCTTGCCTCACTTTCTCAAGGTATTATTTTATTGTGCATAAGCAATCATACTCTGATATCTTTTTACTAGCAGGAAATGTTATTTATTCGTATACACATGTAATAGAGATGGAAAAGCTACCTGAATGAGGATATAGCAAGGAGCCCTGATTATCCTGCAGTTGGTCAAGCTGCTCTAGGCAGCAGCAGCCCACCAGAGTAGACAAACATTTGTCTTACAACGTCTGCTACCCAAGGGCTTCCACCAGGAATTCCAACCTCTGCTTCTCAAGAAAAATTACAGTTGGAGTCGATGTTAATGACCAGACAGTGGCAGACAGTACCTGCTGTTGTTTGGTGCTTTCTTCTCCATCTACGTTGTATAAAAGCGCCCAGAGCTTAGGTCTTGCCGTATACTCTGTGACTGCCTACGAAAGTGTGTGTTTGTAGCAGTAACTGGTGTATGGCTTTATGCCAAACCCATATATATCTTCGAAGGTAGCTAAACTTAAATGATTTTACTGTGATCAGGCCTGTAATTATTTTTAAAATTGTGTCTTCTCAGCTGTCCACAGGATAAATGCATGAGCAAATATTTATGGCTTGAAAACTATTTCTGTACTGACACTTAGAGACTAACCTCCACCATACCTCAATTTCCCTCTATCCCTTTTATTAACTTGCTTTGAGACGTTCAGTTGCAAACTTTGCAGAATTTAGAGATACAGACACAGCTGTGGCTCAGCTTAACTTCTCTATAATGAATGGCAAGGTTTATAAGATTTGATGAGGCAACTGATGCTTGAATGAAAGGCAATGGAAAGGGAAGCCATATATCCTTTATAAATAATACAAAAAAGAACTCCAAACAACAAAAAACAAGCAAGAAAGGTCTGGCATTGCTCTTTGATCCCAAAGGTCAAGAGCTGGAAGTTTACCCACTGCTGTGGTACCTCAGAGACAGCAGAGAATTGTCTGAAAGGATTTTTTGCTGTCCTGCAGACTACGCTTGACAGCAGTGCTACCTGGCACAGACTGAAATGAGAGAAGTAGTATGCTATAATAAAAGATAGCCTCTCTTTCAAGAGGACAATGTAATGCTTACTGTCAGGATGTAACATTTATTGTAATCACTCAGTCCCAAAAGGCTAGTTAAGGTATTTTTCATCTAATTTTATATGCTCATGATTGAATTACTGTAGCAGGATCTAAGGAAACCTGATGCTTTGCAGACTGCTGTTAGATTATCTCCTCTAGACATTTTTGAAAGAGCAATATGTGCTGGAGCAAGGTCACTCCTACTGTCATTTTGATTATAAAATATGGGCCTACACTTCTGTCTCCTCTAAAAAACTGGCACAGACACTGCCGCTGATTCCCTCTAAGATAAACAGAAAGATCTGAATGGAAGAGGTTTGCTACTTTATGGAATCGGATGTAAAGTTCAAGTGCATAGAGAATAGAGTAAGAAATTACCAGTTTTGGCTGTAGAAAGCAATTTGTTCCCATTTCTTTAGTGGGACCCAGACATATATGGTCCAAGGTTGATGTTCTCCATAATCGTGCATTGTCAGGAAAGGATTAGTCATTTTTAGAGATTACACAAAGAAAATTGGCAGTTACACTGGGGGGAGAGGACTGTAAAGAGGGCTAAGAGAAAACTATTGTCTCATGCTTGGCATGGTTGCTGGTGATAGAGAAATGCTTTTGCCACTGCACTATGTATTATCATTTCATTCATTGACCAGTTTGGAAAAAATCAGCTCTCACTTTGAGAAGAGACAAGAGTGTAACAGAATGGAGAATGTTACCTTCTGTAGGTCTCCAGTTCTTCCTCCTTTTCCAGAAACAGTAAGATTGGTTGGATTCAGAATGCCATAGTATTCACTATAGTTTACCCCAGCGCTTTGAAGATTGTCTCTCCTGGAGCCTGCATTTGTAGCTGACTGGTAGTCTTTACTGTCAGTATTATGATGGTCAAATGATTTTAAAGCTTTGTCTCTCTTTGGAGAAAGGAAAATAGACTCTTCTAACAAAAATGTTAAAGTACTGTCACCTGATTTGGATGTTCTCTCTAGCACTGTGGTGATAGTGGTTTAGCCTAGATGCTGTAGATCAATAATCACAGGTAACAGGAATGAAGTCATTTCTGCCTTTCCTAGCAGACAATTTTGTAGCTGTAGAGCAAAATGATATGTTGTAACTGAGCTGTGCTTGATAAAATACCTAAAGAACCAAGAGAAAAGGGATTTATCTGAGTATACATCTGCTTTTTCCCAGAGATGTCCTCTGAGCCATCAGCCATGATGACAACAGCTCTGTAACTACTCTCCTGGCCCTACAGTGTTGAAGGATGCCTATAGGCCTTGGAAATCTTTAAAAATAGGATTTATAGCTCTTAGTCAGATAAAATCCTGGTTCAGTGCCATAAACGGAGAACAAGTGGCGCAAAAGCACAGAGTAGGAAAACTTTGCAATTTAAAGATCTCCTTTGAGAGCGATTCATACTAATGAAGAAGCAGTGCAACCAAATTAGTGATAATCTGAGTCAAGTTCCTCATGCCATTGTACATGTATTTCATTCTGTCTGTGTTTTTATGAGTTTTAAAGACCAGAGCTGGAAGTTCATTCTTTACAGAGGCAGCACGTAGCTATAAATTTCTCAGCTCCTTAAACTGTTTCTTGAGAATTTAATTATCTTCGTTCCTCCCTCTTGGTGGAATATGGAAACACCATCTGGACATGGGAACATTTAGAAGCATTACTTGCTGCTTCCACTTATTAGATTTATTCTTAGCATTAAAAAGTCCTTTTGTTATTCTGTGTTTCTTTTATTTTCCAGATTTTTGTTGGAATCAGCAAATACTTTCACTACCAAGTTTCATCAGATCTGCTTTGTACATCTGCTCTGCTTGGTGGCAGGTTGTTCTAACCTCGCTTTTAATCGCATTTTAAAACTGTAGAGCCCAGAGCATGATTTAGCAAGGTTCAGCCTTCCAGTGTGGAGAGATCTAAAACCATGTTTTTGAATAATTTTACAGATCTAGATTTTTCTGCCCTCTGATGTGGTTGCATCACAAGCTCCTGCCCACACAGATGATGTAAGTCTGAAATGTAAGGTTTCATTTTGGGAGGATAGCATATACACACAAATTTTTAGTATAGGTGAGTCTAAGTTGGGAAAGACAGTAAGTGAAATAATTAATTTATAATGAGGGCTTCTTTAGGAGAATCAGCATTCATGTTTACTGGGTCCAGGATTCAAAACAGAGCTTATGCCCTTATCAATGCAGTCTTTCTAAAGCCAGTTAGTAATTGCTAAGTAGCATCTCTCCTGCTTTCTTTTATAATGTGGTAAAGGCTTTTTGGGAAAAACCACTAGCCAGCACTCCTGTGAAAAAAAACCCAACTTGTAAAGGAGGCTGGAAATGGTCGGAAAACTGGGTCATTAATTCTGCTTCATGTGCTGCATAGCCCAGTGCTGTACCGTGTGAGATAAGCTCAGCCAACAGCCGGGTGGGTGGCAACATCCTTTAAAATGCCAACATCCGGCACTGTTACCATTGGCATAGTTCAGCTCAAGGATTAAAACCCATGGTTGTTATTTAAATACGAGTAAACACAAAATTCTAGGCATTGTTTCTAGTATTGTGGCTATACTTAGATGCCATTACTGCATAAAGACTTTGTCTTTTTTTGAGAATATTTATTTTGGAAAATCTCCTGGTATTTTTTTCTCTCGTGGGATTACCAGCTGCTTTGGATAGGCTTCAATGCATTCCGAAGAAAAGCTAAATTAAAACCAATAAAGTGCTTGGATTTGTTGATGAATCTCGCTGTAACAAAGTAACATATTATTTTGCCCATCTTGGTATGAATTCAGTTTCATCTGCACTTTTTATAATGCTGCGTTTGGGGAACTTTTTTTCCCTGAAAATCCCATAAAATCCTAGAGATACGAGTTCTAGTCAACAAATATCTTCACAAAAATAATCCAATTCTAGTGTATTACTTATGAGAAATACTTGCCTGTAATATTCATCACAGAAAATGCCCCAGGGATTTCTACTGCTTGAGGTTTACTTTCTGAATAAAAGTGTCTAAATTCTTTCTGCCTCTAAAGATCATGACATTTGTCTTTAATCATGAGTGAATCAAATCACATTTTGCTTCATTTTCTCCATTAATATAAGGGGGCCATGGGGTCATCACAGAGATGTTATTGGCAGTAATTTGTACATCTATGTCTCTTTGAACAGAAAGAGCTTAATGCTATTTGGCATGTCAGGATAACTCTATACGGAGGTTTATCAGGATACAGGGAAGAGGGAATAGAAGTTGTACTGTTGCTAAAATAAATACTGCACTAAGTGTTCAACTTGAGTTATGGAAAGATGTGTAAAGCCCTTTACAACCTCTCCCCAGATGATCATTTTCATGCTTTTACCAAGTGGGGAGCAGAGGTACAGCGAGAATTAGTGGTTTGCCTATGGCCACATTGTGAGTCAAATATCGTGACCCCCATTTACTTCCTCATATTGCAAGACAGCACTCCAAGGAAAAGCGCCATTGGCCACTGGAACAGACCACAAATGTGTCTAGCTCTGTAGCGTGTCTCCATCAGTGGATGGTGTGTAATTACCCTCTTCAGTATTTTGCAATAATATACCCATCAGTGACATGTCTGCTCAGCCCCTGCAATAAGAGGTTGGCTCATGCCTTCAGGCAGAGGAATAATGAACCTCTTTCTATATCTTTCTCAATTCCTTCATTTAATCAGACCTTTTAACCTGTGCCATTTGGGCCAGACCTACCATCCCTGGAAAGCAATGGAGAATCTGGAAACAAGGATTTATTTTTTTTGTGCCAAATATGGACAAGCAAATTCCAGAAGCCATAGATCAATGTAAGGTGCCTACTATTCATAAAGCACAAGTTCATAAAACAATGTTTTGTCCACAAAACCTAACTATATTGCTCAGGTATCGGCTTAGATATCACATAGAAATCTTGCATATCACAATCTCATCGTAGCATTCCTGGAATCAGGTTGTTGTTAGTAGTTGTTATGCTCAGGTAAACATCTGTACAAGCAATAATGAAAGTACCCAGCTTAGCTCTTCCCTGGATATATTTAGCTACTTATGGACTATCAAACATCTCAATATTTAGGCAAATAGATCAGCTAAAAGGACGTGGATTGCTTTCTTTTTTCCTCCTCTGTAACAAAATAATTGTGTTGGTTAGTATTGTTGGATTCCCTATATCCTTAGTTGAATGTGAACGTCTGCAATACGTATATGTACAAACAGGTGGCTTTTATAATAGTTTTATTTTTTGGCCTGTATCTAGACCTGAAGGGTTTAAAGACACATTTGGTAACAGTGGTCTGAGAAATCTTAACTCGCTGAAAAATGCTAGTTAGGACACGTAGGTTGGATTTTTTTCTTTTGCTGCAAACTTCTTTAGAGAACTCAAGCAGATCTTGTAATTCCAGCTTCCTAGAGGTGTCGTGAAAACAAAATCCATTACTGACTGCAATGTTCAGACGTACAGTGACAATAAGGGGCATAAAGGCTCCTAGATGGATAAATTTCCAGAGTGGTTTTGAAAGATTCTGTGAGTCTTCAATCTATTCACTGCTGAGAAACCTTCCTAGCAGACACCCAGCGATTAGTATGCAAGAGAGCACTCCCGTAACAAAACCAGCACGTAAAACGATTAAATCATACTAGAGTGAAGAGTTAACAAGGCATGGCTGCACACATTGGCGGTTAGCTCACAGCATTGCGCGATGTTTCGTCTCAGTAGCAATTCAATATTTAGGGACTTTTTAGGATGTCAGGTAGTGATAGGACAAGGGAGAATGCGTCCAGACTAGAGGAGGGTAGATTTAGATTGCACATTAGGAAGAAGTTCTTCCCCGTGATGGTGGTGAGACACTGGAACAGGTTGCTCAGAGAGGGGGTGGAAGCCCAATCCCTGGAAGTTTTTAAGGCCAGGTCAGATGGGGCTCTGGGCAACCTGATCTAGTGGGATGTGTCCCTGCCCATGGCAGGGGGGATGAAACTCGATGATATTCAAGGTCCCTTCCAACCCTGATGATTCTATGATTCTAATTAAATTGCAGGCCTTAATAAGCTCCGAGCCCATCCTCCCAGGTGCTGGATGCTCCTAACTCCCACCAGCTGCAGCAAGAGCTGGAGGTACCCAGAGCAGCAGAGGAGCCCCTTGGCATGTTGCAGGACAGGACTCCAGCAAGACCAGCTTCTCGTGCCACTGTGGCACCACTCGGTGCCTTTAGAGACAGGCAGCGATCTCTTGAATGAGGGATTGAATTTTGAGTTATAGCAGTAGTAAAGTAGTTATGAAAAATATAGTAACCCATTTTGGCTTAAAGCACGTCATTATGTATTATGTGTTTTTACAGCACAGTGAGTGGTGCCAGGAACGGGGAGATCCAGTGCAGCTGTGGGGGGGAATATCATCCTGCAGCTTTTTTTTGTTCAGAGGGTCCTTGGATGTGTATGTATGTGCAATTTGCTCCTTGTAGGTGATACAGACGTATTGATCTTCTAAGAGGGATTTGAACAGGGAACAAAGTATTTGCTTGTCAAACACTACAGGGAGAGTGTTTCATTAGGAGTGTTTTTTGTTGATAACGCCCAGGTTTAAATGGTAGAAACTCTTTTTCTTGCTTTTGAGAGATGATGAAGCTGAAGTTCCTATTTAACTTCTCCAGGTAACCACTCCATGTGGCTTGGGGCAACTGGCAGATGTCTGGGGAAAGCTTTCTGCTGTGGTACAAGTATCTCACTCCAGGGCCTGAAACAAACATTAAATGCACAGAGGGAAATACCTACATTTAATCCCTACTTAAACTTAGCTACGTGAAAAACCTGCTGCCTGGCAATGCTTCTAAAGCATGTGGGTTTAGTGTCAACTAATAATATCATAAAATTAACCATCATGGTAATGGCAGAGCATCTTAGAGAGTCTCCAAAGCACTTCTTACTGAAATTCAAGTAAATGCTTTCTAAGTGCAGCTGGTCCTTCTAAGAGGGCCAGCGTTTGACAATTCAGGTGTCCTTTGGCTAGAATTGTAATAAATGATGCTATTGAAGTAGTCTAAAGAGACTTAATTAGATGCTCAAGTAAGTATTAGTGCTGGAAAGGACTGTCAGTAACAAAGTCAAGAGCCTATGGATAGAGAAGCGCAATAGGTGTGCCCTGATTTAAAGAAACATGAAAGGTTGTTTCCCAGATTTTACTAATGGGGTATGCACCAGCTGCTACCACACTTGAGTGAAGACCCCAGCCAAGGCTAGGAGCCACCTTTAAATACTTTCCTTACTGGAGGTGCCATAAGCAATAGCTCCCAGGTGGTGACCAAGAGGAGGATGCTCAAGTGAAGGTGGTTTCTACCTGCTGTCCAGACTGATCGTTCTTCTCTGTGCCCCTCCTCGCCCTGCTGCGAAATGCAATAACCGCTTATAAATCACCTTGTGGTGTTTTTCATCAGTACGTCTTGGAGGATCACAGAACTGTGTGTCCACAAGGACTGGAAGACGGATTAGGTCACTGGGTGACTGTTATCTGTTGTGACCAGAATGGTTTCCTAGACAAGGATGATTACAACAATACTTGGGGTTTTGTATACCCAGTAGCAGGACGCTGTAATTAGGGCTTCCAGGCAAACTGTGACCTTTTGGAACTTTTCCTGAGGCTTATGAAGCTTAAATTAGTTTCTGCTATTTGAAAGCATGCACAGACTTAATCTCTGGGTCCTATTTATATTATAATTACTATATAATTCACATTTGCATTCACTTGACTCCCTTTCTTACTTAACAGCCGAGGTTGACTCTTGTGTCTCAGCTCCTTTGTGTGGAGTTCATGGGTCAGAAATCCCATGGGTAAGGTCAGGATGGGGTGGGGAGAGCTCATTCTTGGTCCCTCACATGCTCGTAGGACTTCAAAATAGCAGACTGATGCAAAAAATCATTTTTGCACAAACAGAAGGTATCACAAGAGCTTTTTCTGCACAGAAGAGAGGATGCTATAGGTGGTTTGGAACTAGAACTTCTTTTCTTTCAGCTGTTAGCAACATAGTTCCTAAAGTAGTCTGAGGTTATGTCAATGGTGGCTTTTGTGGGTATTCCAGTTACATTTTGTCTTCCTTTAAGTAGACCATTCATTTATGTTAAAAGATATTTCACTGTATTTTTATACATTTTTAATGCAGTGTAAAGTACTCATAAATACTCAGTGACATAGAACAAGTGGGGAAAAAAATATGCATGAATATTTAATAATAAAATGAATAGAAAACACCTGTAATTTCCCCTGCGTGGGGGGGGGGAAAAAAAAAAAAGATTGTGGAATGAAAGTGAAACTCCTATCTCCTTTTAAATTACCTCATCCTGCAAAGCACTACGTGTTCCTTGCTTTTACATGCTTTGATCCTGTTTTCTTTTTGACTGTTGCTTGTAAATATGAGCTGTCTGGCATTGCCCAGAGGAAGGTGATCTATCATCTGCTTGCAGCCAGGGTTCTTGTCATTTGGTCATTCCGTATATATAACATTTTATCTGAACTGCACTCGTAGGAGATAAATGACCATGACAACAGGCTTCCTCCGATGCTTCAAATAATGAAGCTTCACAAATCAGGCAGTGGCCTCCTGCATGTTGAAACTAGGGTGCATGTGCATTATTTCAAGCTATATGAGCGACCTTGGTTGAACTCATTATTCTGCAGTGGATAGTACAGATGTTACCATCCCACACGATTTAAAGCTTCCTCTAAGGAAAACTGCTTTTCACCTTGTTTACCAGCTGGACCAGCTGTAAGGCTTATTGCTGGCTTTTGTTGTCTGTTTGCATGATACTTGTTTAGTCCTTTATTAATGCAGTCAGGACATTAAGGATATATTAAAACCTGAGAACTCTTGACAGGAAAATAGCTTGATAACCAGACAGTGCGAAGCAATGTTATTTACATGTTGTTGGTTTTTTGTTTGTTTCTTTTTTTAAAAAAAATAGTTAATATCTGACATCAGTTGTTACTTAACTAGTTAAATTTTACTTATGAAAAAAATAAACTAAAATTATGTCTCAGGTTTGGTATATACTATTCCAATAAGAAACTTTTATTTTAAAAGTAGGGCTAAATGTTAAACTTTTGTTTTCATCTCTTTTCAGAGTTTACAGAAAGCCTGGATTAAAATTAAATTGAAAGTGGTTAAATTAATGAGGGATTCAGTTAGAAATAGCAGGAAATAGAACAGAAACTGGATCAGGAAAGAGAGTTGGGTATGGGGATTTCTCTGTTCAGATTCATTCTTCCACCCACAGATCTCAATTAGCACACTAGAACAAAATACCTTAGCCTTTTGGGAAGTCAATGACCCCCACTTGAGCTAGATTGGTTCCCTCCTACCTCTGGTACTTACATCTCCAGGAATACAGTCATGGTGCACTATGAGGTTCAGGAACTCTGCCAGCAAATTCTCCTACCCTATCTCCTTTTTACAGCTAATCTTATCACTATAATGGATGATTGTACCGGCAATGTTTCTTGGAGGTCATTGGTTTTCCACATTACTCTTTGGAACCATTCACATGCATTATTGCGTCGTGGCTTTTGAAAACCTTAGCCAAACCCTGATGAAAAGAAGGAAGTGCTTTCACTCAGCACACTCGATATAATACTTCATTGGATGATATTAATTAAGAAAAGGAAGATGGGGATTAGTGAAAAGAATTGTAAGGGAAGGTTAAGCACCAGCTAAATGAAAGAAGGTAGTAGATTATGATGAAGAGAAATATAAGGCTAATTGGAGATCAGCAGCAGGGTTCATTAGGAGCTGGTCTTGGGAATGACCTTACTTGGATTGTTCCCTGGCAGGCTGGGAACCCAAAGCTGGACACAACTAATGGAATTTGTTAAGGCTACAAAGCTGATAAGCATCATCAGAAGGCAGAGAGAAATACTAGAGTAGCTGATTGTCATGCAGGGCCAGAGTGGGAGAAATTAATAGTACAAATTGCAAAATTAAATACATGGTGACTCAGGGCAAGAATTTGTCTTTTATGCTGGAAGCTCAAGAGTTACAAATGCCTCAGAAGAGTAGATGGGTGCCTGGGCATGCAATGCTCATCACTGAATGTCTGCAAACCAACTGCCGAGTGCAATCATGGAAAAAGCAAATGATCTTTTAGGATGGATCAGGCAAACAATTTTCTATAAAACTAGGCAAGTAGCAGTTTCATTGTATGAGGGCCAGTTAAGACATAGTCTGCAGCATAGATAGAGTTCTAGTCATTTCTGTTTAGGAATCATAGAATGTGTTGAGTTAGAAAGAACCTTTAAAGGTCATCTAGTCCAACCCCCAGGAGCAACTGAATGTAAAACACTCTTACATTAAAGAATAAAAGGAAAGGAAATTTTGACTTACAAAAGGGAGCTAAAATAATCTGGTTTATCCTACTGGAAGAGAGCTTTGAGGACACATAACTACTCTAACTATAATGGAAATAGTCATGATTAGTAGAAAACAGCTTGTTAGAACAACCCCAAAAAGATGTAAATTAGCGTGACAGCCAGTGTAGCTTCAAGTTAGAAGGCAGCTCTGAGCAGAAGAGCAAATCACTAGTAGGATTTACATCAGTGAAAGCAGAGCTATAGTTAGAGGGCATTTGTCAAAACTTTTGTAATACACAATTACCTGAAAAAGCAGGAGAGAGTCTTCTCAGACCTGGAGGTCCCATGTCCTTCTGTGTGTCAGCGACCATAGGAGAGCCAGCGGGATGGAGCCGATTAGTGTCAGCCCAGCTTCCCACACAACTGTTCGTAGGCACCTCTCAAAATCCAGTGGAATGGACTGAGGACCTGACCATGGTTATTCACTCAAACAACTTTTTGAAGAACTCATTGAACCTATTTTGTGTAGCGTAATTAAGGACAAATCTCTTGCTCATTTGCCCTCTAGACACTGCTAACTGAAGCTGCCTCAGAACAACCAGATTTATTTCTGCTCTACATAGAGTAAGCATGAAATTTATTACTAGTATGAGGCAGGGCAGAAACAAGCAGTACCATCATCGTGGTTTGTGCAGTCCTGCTTGTTGCCTGAGAACAAGACAGTATTGATTATTTTACGAGACAAGTTACATGTGAGGAAGTAAAGATTAGATTAAAAAATTAAATGCCTTGGGGAGGGTGAATAGCAGCACAAATCTGTTTGATGTTTGTGTCAACGAGGCTGCCAAAGCAAACAGCACGAACATCTGTCTGTAGCATAGACTGGAAAATACTGTAAATGGGAAAATATTTTAATTGTAAGCAGTGGTTCACAGAACTCCCCGTGTCTTTATTTATTAGGCTGATAATATCACCCCAACATATGAACTTTATGCAGCGCATATAAATAATTCATGGATTAGCAAATAAAGAGATCTGGAATCTGTACACAGAGATGGCTGTTGCCAATTATCTCACTTGTGCAGAGCCAGACCTCTCAGCTCCCATTGCTTGCAGCTGCTCTTTTAAATCATTCATCAGCGCTTAAGAGATATGCTGGTGGCACTGGCAGAGAGTATTTGAATTTTCATTGTTTACACACTGTGAATTTAGCTTCTGGTCTGAAATTATCTGCCATGTTGAAGCCTTTGAGAATATGGATGAGAAGAATAAGACAATTCCTCTTCCCCCCCCCCCCCTTTTTTAACTTACATAGCTTTGATGACTTTTTTTTTGCGATTTTACTTCATATTCTCTTTATAACCACTGATTTAATTTTAAAAATTCCCTGTGCTGTTTAGATCATGAAAACATCAGGAATACTGTGGAATATTATCTTAAAAGTATTACAAAACAAATGAGTAAATATTTTTTTCAGGATTGTAGGATTTTCTGGTTTTATTCTGAAAATCTATGCCTTACCAAGTTAAGTATCTAGAGTTGCTTCTTTCTGATAGTATTTAAGCAGAGCCATTTCAGAAATAATAATGAAAGCTACTTAAAAATTGATGACAAGTCACAGTTAATGCTTTTTCTTGTCAAACTTCTGAGGCACTGAGTTTCTGCTCACTTACAGAGCATGGTGGGTAGTGCTTCCTTGATGATAAATTTGCCATTGTCATCATAGTGATATGGCTTAATTTACTTCTAGCATGGATAATGACAGTAATGTTTTTAAACTCAAAGGCCCTATGATAAAGCCAGGCTGTATTAATTGAAATTAATACAGCCAGCCAAAGCTGTATTAATTGAAAATCTCATTCTTGTAATTGGAGACTTAGGCAGCATTATTAATTACGCATTTATCTGAGTATATATGTATATGTGTATAGAGTATGTCTATACACACAGAAGTTCTCTTGTCAATAGTTTTGGTCCTTTCTCTTAAGCTGTAAATAAAGCAATGGCATTAGAACTGCAGTCAAGTTACTGGAGTTAGCTGGTGCAATGCTGCACCTGAGGAGAGGCGAGTGGAGCCTGCAAGCAGGGTAAAACAGTTCCAGCAGATTGCACTCCAGCACACGCCATCCGACCTCACTTAGAGGGATACAGAGATGGATAATGGGCCCATTATAATACAGAGCCCATAGGGTGACACCTAATATCCTAAAAATTTGGGGGGAGGTGGCAGGGAGCAGCAGTGCCAAGTCCCACACATTGGGGAATCTGACAGCCCTGCTTGTAACTACCCCACTGCAGCCGGGGCTGGAGGAAGAAATCCAACAGCAGCAGCAGCATCCCCTCATCCTGTAGGAAAGTGCTCCCTGCATCATTTTGAAAACAGTCACCCAGGTTATGGAGTATGTGCTGGGTCTCTCTTACCTTTTCACATCGGGGTCAAAGCAGCATCTGTTTTCATTCCTGAAAGTGGAGCACTTTGTGTTTTATTCTGCAAGAAGCAGAAGCAAATGCTTAAATCCAGCCTGTACCTGATGCTCATAGGCACTCAGGACCTCTGCAAGCGAGAGGCAGAGCATTTGCAAAATTTCCAAGGGGGACAGGTAGATGTAGGCACTCATCAGTGCTGATTAAAGAACAGAAGCAGCAGAATGTGCCAGGGCTCAGGAGTCCCAATCAAAACCTGTTTGGAAGGGCTCTGGAGAGAGGAGACACGGAGCAGAGGATGTCCTCGCTCTGCTTCTGTCAGCTCCCAGCAGTTCATTGAACACATTAGGTTTCACTCTCAGATCTGCAAATGACAGTGGATGGCATTTACCAGATGGCATGTGTAATGGGACTGTCACACCATTACAGGTTTTAAACTAAAGTATTGTAGGCAGCTAATGAATATACACTTCCTAATTTCAAGAATTTTGTTCTATCCCTGTCAGGCATTAGGACTGAAATTGTGAATGTTGAAAGATTTTCAGTATGTGTGTACTAAAAGGCATAGTCTAATGTGTGACTAGGCTCTTTTACTTTAAAAATCAGCATTGTAATAAGCAATTTACATCATTTCTAAAAAAAAAAAGGATATTTCTTCTTAATGACCTCCAATGCACTTACAAGTGAAATGCATTGTTTAACTAGAATGTCATCATTTAATAATGATGAATATTTAATTTGGAGAGTAATCTTTCTCAGAAACCTGATGATTCTACTCTGTACATTTCTGTCTTTACCATTTTTCCCTCATCTGTTGAAAAATAAAAATTGAGCAGCTCAAAAGTCTACTTTCTTAAGTATTCTGATGCATATTTTAAAATATTTTCATTTGATATTACCTCAAACGGAGTATCTTTGTATGAGACGTCACTTTAAAATATTAATTTGGGGAAATTGTGAGAGACTAATGAAACACAATATATAATACACGGAATCTTCTAAACTGCATACTGGCTTTTTTCTTTAATTATTACTTTCTCACAGTTTTTTCCGGGGCCAATAGAGAAAGGAAAAAGAGATTAGAAAATAAAAGGCTTATATGCATTGTATTTCTCTCTTTATCTCTTTCCTTTTTTTTTGTGAGGCATTTTTGTGTTAATTAAAGGACTGTTCTAGCTCCAACTGAAGTCATTTGGGAGGATTCCTTTTATTTTCAGTGATGATTTTATCATGCCCATGATGAATTGTTTATTAGGTTTGTTGTTTTTCCAGCAGACTGGCTTCTGGGACTGCAGGGAAAAAGCAGGGCAGATTTATAAATAAATATGGTCAACACATCATTGTATATTGGTAGTAGAAAGGTAAATTCAGCTAAATCCTGGTGAGTAAAGTATAATTTTCCTCTGTGCTTTATACTTGGCTGCATTCTAAGAAAGTGGTGCAAACAAAGGAATCAGATTGTTAGTGAAGAAAATTCTCAATTACTGGGAAACAAAAGTGAGGCCGCCATATCAATCAGCTTAATTATAAATAAATAAAACTTTTTTCTGCCTCTTCTCCGTATAGGTAAGGTAAGGACTCCTGATTGTATGCAATGGGATGTCATTTCTTGGCAGCATGGGGAAAACCACTGGCGCAACTGTACCACCCTAAAGTCTTTCTTGCTCTCAAGAACTTACTTCACTTAGTGAACACTGTCAGTTACAGCATTTCAGAGGCTTTCTCTCAGCCAACTTTACCCAAATTGCAGTAGTTGTGCACCAGCTGATTATGCTGGATTTGTTTGTAGGTTGAAGGACTCTAGACTTCAGTGAATATCAAACCCCTTTAAGCTGTCCTAATTTTCAAGATTAAAAAAAACCTTGGGGTTTTTGTTATTCAGTGTATTCAATGGCAGGATTCCCTGCATGCCAGCAGTGTGCCATCAGACTGTCTGAGCCCGAGAAGGCAGGAAACACAGTTTCTAACAATCTTTCTTCTGTGGGTCTCTTGTACAGATGGTTCCAAATTTTGCCAACCCCACCAGCTGCACACCCTCATCACATAGTGATTTTGAACTGGAAATACAGCATATACAAAAGAAAAGTCCTGCCACAAAGACTGTTGAGACCACATCTGAAATACTGTGTTCAGTTTTGGGCTCCTCTCTCCAAGAAGGACATTGAGGGGCTGGAGGTTGTCCAAAGAAGGGCAATGAAGCTGGTGAAGGATCTAGAGAACAAGTCTTATGAGGAGGGGCTGAAGGAACTGGGATTGTTTAGCCTGGAGAAAGGGAGACTCAGAGGAGACCTTCTCGCTTTCTACAACTACTTGAAAGCAGGTTGTAGCGAGGTGGGAGTCAGTCTGTTCTCCCAAGTAACAAGTGATAGGACAAGAGAAAATGGCCTGAAGTTGCACCAGGAGAGGTTCAGATTGGACATTAGGAAAAAATTATTCACCGAAAGTGTTGTCAAGCATTGGAACAGGTTGCCCTGGGGAAGTGGTGGAGTCCCCATCCCTGGAGGAGGTATTTAAAAGATGCGTAGATGTTGTGCTGAGGGACGTGGTTTAGTGGTAGACTTCCTAGTATTAGGTTTATTGATGGACTCAATGATTTGAAGGGTCTTTTCCAACCTAAATGATTGTATGAGTGTATGATTCTATGATCTTCACCCACACAAACCATGGGAGCCCTCTGACCCTGCCGTTGGGGTCTTTGCTGGATGTACGGATGATCTTTTGCCAGCCACTCACACTGCTGCTTCATCATAGTATATTATGGAGAAAGGGAAGGAAAGTAGAATAACCACTGTCCCTGAGGTTAAGAATTAATCATAGCATCATTGCAGTGCTTCTTCCACCTTCCTGAGCAGTATTGTCAGACTCACTGGAAAAGCTACAAACAGATTTGTTAGTAACATATGAGTGGCTGTACTGGGTCAGACTGAAGCTCTTCTTGGCCCAGCATCCTGTCTCCAAGAGCAGTCAGCAGATGATAATTGAAAAACAGAGAAAGAATCTGACAACTACAAAATATACTGAATCCCAGATCTCATCCCATTTCTCTATCAATCTTGGTGACTTTGTGAACAAGAAGTTGAATGCAGGCCACTGTCCTAAGGACTGTAGCATCCTCTGGCGTCCTGTGCTGAAGACTACGGCATCCTGTGGTAAAGGATGGAGTATCCTAAAGACCGGAGCATCCTAAAGACTGGAGCATCCTTTTGCAAGGAATTCTGTGTTTCACTCGTGTGCACTGCATAGTAATAATAATCCTCTTTGTATAATCCTGCCTGTTTTCAGCACCCAAAAGTTGCATTTTAAAGCAGCGTATGTGATCTTTCTTCTAGTGTGAGAGCCAAGCTGGTGTTTGATTGAGTTAAAAATAAATAAAAAAATCTTGCCAAACAGCAACAGCTATCCATAGCATACGAAATGTAAATGCTTTGTGCTGTGATGTTTGGGTGTCATTAGAATAATTTTAAACGCAAGTGATTTAATTGTGTTTGTGCTAATTTTAATGTTTACAAATTAGGGAAAGATGCATTTAGTGGTCCTTTGGGAAAGGGCTTTGAAACCTCGTATGTCTTCGAGTCTACAGTACTGTCATTTATTCATAAACTCTTTATAATACTGGGATGATTTGCTTTTTAGATTACTCTTGCATGGAAAGTGAGTCTCAGGAGTCTTCAGCTACGTGGAATTCAAAGCCAGGTTCGTGTGCATCTGTGTCTGCTTCAATAGATATTTAACTGAGTTCTTTTCTTCTTCTTTTCCAGGTCCCCGAGTCCCGATGGTGACAGTCCACAACACAACCAACACACAGAGTAAGAATGGACTTGAGCCTTTCAATTCTTCAGAGAAAAGTAGCCAGGCAGAACACTGGGATGTATCTGCTCTTTGGCAATCTTCGACTAGCGGGCAGCCCAGACTCTGCCTAAGTGCAAGTCTTCTGCAAGTCAGAGGGGCTGGCAGAGCTGTTGTGCTGCTGTCACAAAAGCTTTTGATTTGGGGTGTGAAGGCAGTGTTTTGGGCATGATGTTTGTAATCAACTTTCTTAAAAACAGTCTCTTTTTGTTAGTCTTTGACAATTACTGCCCAAAAATAAGAAATACTTAGCTTAATCTATGATTTTCAAAAAAAAAAAAAAAATCACTGAGTTTGATTGTCAGGTTAAAAGAGATGACACAGAGAAGTGAGCCCTGCAAGTTGTACCTTTACATGGTATTCAGCCCCCTGGTTCATGGGAATTGTTGCACTTGCTGTTTAATAAGGCTTTTTCAGTCTAATGATTCACATCTACACTGGTTTCAAGCTGGAATTTTTCAAATACAGAATGGGGTTTTTTGCCTCCAAATCTTTAGTACTGGCTGGAGTGATTTCCAGACTGGTTAGGATTCCCTGTAGAGCCCAGAGAGCCATGAGGTTTCTGGGGTTCCTCCTTTACACATGTAGCAATACAAATTATCCAGAAAGATAAACTTTTTACCCCAGTTCAGCATGGCAGGAAGCCTCAGACAGACAGCCTTCCTCTGTCCCTTCTCCTCAGGGATCTTAAAAAATGATATCCCTTTCTCTCTCTCTCATGAGTCTCAGGAAATTTCAAAGGAGTATGTGGAACTGAGCCTTCTGTGAAACCAAGATTTATCTGCTCCGGTCACTTTGATGGTAGACCCTTATCTTTCATTTTAATATAGAGTTTAGCCCAACCTTCACCTGCAGTTAGGGACTTTCAGACATTACTAGGATCCAAATAATAAGCAACATCTTTATTTTAACTGCTCGGTATGGGGCCAGTTTATCGGGCATCGGTTTAGCATAACTGGATTTACAGCAACTCTCTGCTGTTGTCCCTGCAAAGGAGCAGAGCAAACCAAGGAATTTGGCTCTCAGACTAAAGGTTTTTGGTGAAACATGGAGCTTCTTCATTTCCCACTGAAGGTGATGTTAAAGGAAAGCATCCTTTGACACCAGGACATGTGAGAAAAAAGCACAGGATCCATCTTGCTTTATACAGTTTCTGTATGTTCCCTACTTTATTCCTTGTTATCCCTAATTCTCTTGGTAACAGGCATTTCCAACCCCTACCCCACCTAGAAAAGTTTTGTTTGTAAGCAGGATGTGTAGCGTGCTACCTCAAATTCTGACTGATTTTTTTTAAATCAAATTTAAAATTAGATATGTGACATACTGTATCCTTTGCCATTAAAACAGCGGTTCTCAGAGGTGTTCCATTTAGTGTCAACAGTACCCAGTATTGTTAATGAGATATATTATACGTTTAACTCCAATTTATCCTTCCATCATTTGCCATATTTATATTTTTTCCTGTTAAAATATTCCTTTGCAGAGAAAGACATCTATAAAATTTAGCAACATCCTGGAACAAGTTGGGTTAAAGCAATATCCTGGGAGGGCATCAAGAGAGATCTTTGCTGCCACAGCAAAGCAGCACAACTTACCCTGGAACATGGCTTAGACCATCTGCCATCATCTTTGCTTACAGGGTGACCATGAGATAAATATTTCATTTCCTCGTAACTCAGTTTTCCCAATGGTCTGTGATTTCTGGATAAAAGTGCCATAGTGGCAAGCTGACTGCTGGTGCTGTCCGGAGGAGGGCTCTCACTGTGAGGCCAGGGTTATTGCTGCTGAAAACAGTGGGCTAGGGGTATAGCTCCATGGGCCAGTCTAGTTCTTTGGGAAACTACTTCTGCTATAAATACATAAAAGTTGGTGCTTGTAGCTATTCTGGTCTAGAAAAATGCAAGAATTACTTTTTTTTTTAAGTAATACTGAAAGCAAATTGCAAGCTCCTAACTTTTCTGTCTTTCTGCCCCAGTGACCATGTGTATCTCAGTCTGGGCACAAGGGAGTACCAGCTCTTCTTCTTCCCAGCAGAGACCTGGGCCTGGCAGTGCCCTTACTGAGCATATCCAGAGCAGTCCTGGTGAGGAAGTTGCCACCGGGTCAGGAGAGTTTCTCAGCTCTGATCTGTGGTTCCAAAGCCCGCTTTTTGTCTCCCCCTTAAACACACTGCCTTCATTTTATCATAGACATAGAGATGGCTGAGTGGCTGTAACAGCTTGTACAGGATAGTGCTCTCATAGATTGTGTTACAGCCTCCTGTATAGTTTTCTGAAATGCTTTTAGGTGAATAAAATGAGATACTGTACAACAGAAACAGCAAATGAAGGTCTTGGAAAAGTAACATAAACCACACCGAGACTAGTTTTATTTTGACAGATACACATGTGTAGCATTTATTTCATAGAGAACTTGATCTAGTCATCCACAGAACACATTCGCATTTCCCATGGTTCCTTTTTTTTCCCCCTCATTCTTTAGCTTTTGAATAAAGGGCAACTGACAGTTGTATGTTACTGAATTTACTTATTTAAGAGGAGCCCATTACTCTATGAAGGGAGTTTGCCTCTGTATTCTGCAATAATCTGATAATAGTGAGTTGCACTGAATATTATAGCGTGCTTACATTTAATTAAGCAATGACCATTTGTACTCCACAGACTCAAGCTCCCTGTGGTCCTAAAGCAGAAAAGAAAGTCCTTTAGGAGATATGCCAATCTTTTTTATTTCCTCCACAGTCTTCCTGGCTTTCTGTGAATGCAATTATATGAACAAATAAAACGGTTTGACTAAATTCCCCTACGTGGCAAGCCCCTTTCTGCTGATAAAGCTACTTGTGTGTGCCATAATTAAATGAGAATCTTAATATTTAACTAAACGTAATAGGCTGGTGCTTTGGCACTTTTGTGGAGGCAGTGGTTTCAATAGAGATGAGCCAGGCTTTTCAGCAGCAGGGTGAATACTCATTGAACCAATACGCTATTGCTGAAAGGTCTGTGAAATGTATTTACTGGGAAGGGCATATTTTTGTGCTGTGCCTGCCTATTCAGCAGAGGTGGGCAATGAGAGCATGATTATCAGGTACGGTAAATATTATTTAAGGAGTTGTGCTTGCACATCTATTTATCAGTATGTCTTGAAAGAGAAGTTACAGTCAATGAAACACATAATTTGATGCAAAACCTCAAACCCTCCTTGGGTTCACATGGCAGAGATAATGCCGTGGATCCCCCTGGTTCAAACCCGGCCTGTTGCCATGGGGATGAGTGCTCCAACAGGCTCACTAGACCAGAAGTCAGTGCTACCACAGTGGGATCCCCCCAGCCCTTGAATCTCTCCTCCATGGGAATCAGGAGCGTCATTGTCACGAGAAGACATTTCCCACAACCTAGGACATGCAAACTGAAATGTCTTTTAAAGATGGGCCCTTTCCTTACCAGCTGAGAAGGACTTGCTGTTTCTGATTTGGAGGTGGCTGCTTTTTCTAGAAGAGGTTGAGTGATCAGAGCACATGTCCAGAATGTGGGGAATAAAGATTACTTCCTGGGAAGGAGGAAGGAACCCTCCATTCCAGTCCCAGAGAGTCCTTGGATAGGACACGCAAGCAAAAGGAGCAATTCTTGAAACGCTCTGAAAGCCAAGACTTCTTCAAAATCTGATGCTGCAAGGTTGTACACTCTTGTCCTCTCTTCTCTCCCCGTGGCTCAACATAGGTCACGTTTCCATTTGCTGTAAACCAGCTGAATGTCACTTATTTCAGGAATATAGCTTTTTGCCAATGCAGAACCTGGAAGAGATTTCAAAGACTTAACTGAATTAGATGCCTGTGTGGACTAGAAGAAAATTCTTTCATAAGGAAACTTGTGTTATAAATATTAAGGTGGCTATAAAGTGTTAAAATGCTTTTTCATGAACAATACCAAAAGTTTTTGTGATCTTGTCTTTCTTCTTTCAGAAATTTTTGAGCTGGAGGTAAATGAAAATGTGCAGCTGGCTGTAAATGACAGGCAAATGCCTAAGGTAGAATACATGGAAATCAAGATAGATGATTACAGTAAGTAGCATCTTTCTCTTATTTTTCTTTCTCTTTTTCACTGTTATTGCTGTAAAATGATACAGTCATCTTGGCTAGACTGGCAGGAGGAAAAATGACTTCAGCTCTCAATAAACTAACACAGTTTGCAAAGCACTCTCTTAGGATGTGCTGCGTAAGGAGGTGATTGCAGAGACAGGATTTGATCAGAATGCTGGTGAAGAAAGGCAAAATAGTAAGGTTGGTGTTTTTTTACCTTTTAAAATTTTCTTTGTCAAGAAAAAGCCACTCTGGGAAATGACATAGTGTAGTGCCCCCCATTGTTCAGGGTGTTTGCCCTAGCAGGAGTGGTGTATTATTTGTGATGGGTTTGAAGTGGGCTACTGTATGTGCTTGCTGGCTACAGCTGTGGCCGCCTTTCAGTATACAATACTGAACTGCAGCGAATGAAGGGACTTACCAACACCTACCTGCCCATTGCAGTTACTCAAGATTCTTTAAGAAAGCCATGTCATTTGATAGGGTTGAAAAAGAAACAGCTTCATGAAAAAAGTCTAAAGAGATTGCACCTGGAGTGAAGAAGGCAGAAACTTGGAACAGTTTATGTCTGCAGCTGGTGCATTATTTATTCCACTTGTATAATCACTCCCCACATATCTCTATGCCAAAGAAAGAGAGAAAAGCCTAGTGGCAAACATCCAAAGTGTGAGTATTTTCTGCCTGTCTGTCTAGTTTCACCTGAAACAACCTAAAAAGCATCTCCTCTGGCTTTAAGCCGATATATTACCTATATGTGCAAAATCCACATAGTCGGAGTCATGCAGAGGCTCCAAAAAAATCCCAGTTTATGTGTATGGTGGCAACTCAAAAAAAAACCAAAGAACCTGGGTTCAACATAGGACTCATAACATTTCCCATGTCAAAAAGGAATGTACCTTTCAGATTGGATGCAGTGAAATGAAAAGAGTGAGGTGTGGTGCATGGCGGGTTACTAATTTCAACCGTTACTCAGTACTAGATGTGAAGCAAAGGCTGAGAGATAGTTGCCGTTTGAAAAGGATCATAATGGCCCTAAAATGTTCTGCTTGCCACATGGGCATTAGAAACATAAACCAGGGCATGAAAGAACAGGAACAGACGTGCATTTTCAGGCTTTACGAGCAGGAAAAGATGGGGAAAGCGCTTGTTATAGATATCACATCTATCCCCACCATGAGCCACTTCACAGGGGCACTGGCAGCTTATTAGGAATAACTCAGCTTGATGCTAAATTTTTTAACTGCAAGGATCATTGAAACATGATGCTGGTCATTTAACCTAAAATATATATATATGCATGTGTAACAAATACAAGCTGGCCACAGCCATGTGGCCATTCTTCTGTGCCCTCTCAGTGTTTTCAAAGCTTTGGGCTTAACAGCCTTGGGAACACTGCATGGAGTCCATAGTTATATTTAAAGTCAAGCGATGGCCTTTTTGGCTGTCCCTGGGCCATTGATCCAATTTGCAGCTATTAGCATTCAGATGGAATAACTAATTAGGCGGAGTCTCAGACAATAATTGCAAAGCAAACCACTTAAACCGTGCAGTTAATCTGTGTATTAATCTACTGAAAATGCTCCTAATACCTATTTAATTGCTGGGCCTTTGCTAATCTGGATTGTAGTTAACATTTTAAAAATAGATGTGCTCTTTTCAACACGGAGAGCATTTGTATGGCAGCATTTTTGGCTATCGATACGAAGCCATAGGAGGCATTTAAATGAAGCTTTGGTGAGCACATCCCTCACTTGCATGGGTTTGGGACCAGTATAACGACATGGAATTCAGCGCAGTTACCTCCTGTTTTACAGCAAAATTAAGCCCTCTCAAAGTGAGGATTAAAATACATATTTCTCTGTCTGTCCTCACACTATTGTAACAAAATACTCCTGTTCTACCCCCCCAGTCACCATACTTGATTGGGTTTTAAATTACCATTTTTATCGTCAATTTTCCCCTTCCTCTGCTGCCCTAAAATATTGATTTCTGGCTGCATCAGTCATCCAGCTGCCAAAAAGGAAAATGATAGCTATTGCCAGATGTTAATTGAATGCTGTAAAAGTGACGCATGACTGAACAGCTCATGCTGTGCTCCCGATTTACATTTCTTGTCACCTTGGATATCATAATATGGGTCTTTTCTTTGACAACATCTGTGTTTCTAAGGTGTTATTTACCAGTGCTTCTGATGAAATGCCCTTTTGTTCCTGCTTATAAGTGGCCAAAACACCAGAAAAATATATTAGAGTTATGTCATCATTCCCTCACTGAAGACATGTTGTTATTTGGATTTTTTTTTTTCCTAGAATTGCCAATGCAGATCTTAAAACCAGCAACCTTCTCGGATGCCTCGCACTACCCCTTGCTTTTGGTTGTGTAAGTTCTTGCTCATCCTTTTTTTCTATTCACATTATTATGGCAGTGTGGAAACCTCGGCCATGATCAGAGCCTTTTAAGATATGTTTTGTACAATGAATACCAGAGCACTTTAGCACCTAAGTCCAGCACATTGGTCCCTACCCCCTGGGAGAGGCTTGACGTAGGTCCTTTCTCTCCCGTGTCTGAGCCAAGGGTTTCAGCTCCCAGGATGGTACCCTAGTGAAGTCCTGCAGGGTAAACTGTAGGATTTTGTAAATTTGTTCCACATATACTTGCAATTCAGTATTTTGCAGGGCAGAAACAGGATGGGGAGGAATAAAAGATGGATGTTGACTTTCTGTCTCAGTGCTCAGGGCACTCACCCTGCTCTTAACAGGTAATTTTAGAGTGGGATGCAGTCATCCTTCCTACAGATTAAATTTTAGACACCCTCATGCAGCAATCCTTCCCATGTAAATGCTAATGTTCTCTGAAGTCACAGTATAGAGAGAGCTAGAAGCCTTTGAAGATCTCCACGATGTTAGCATTTATATCAGGTAGGTAGAATTTCCTCCTGGCAAGCATAGGAGATAGGTATTTCTTTAGGCAACATTTGGTAATAATAATATACATTACTGAGGATTTTGGCAATTTGGAAAGAAACTGAGGGAGAGAAGTCACTGATCTTGGAAGAACCTGTTTGGCCCTGGCTGTGTCCCACTGCATCACTTGCTCCCTTCCAGGGAACACCCCATGAGAGAGAAGCCTCTTACAGGAGTAGTGAATGTCTGATGAATACCATCCTGCACATCCCTCCATGAAGGACAAAAACACTGCAATAAGCATGTCGTTACATTGCAAAATTACTGCAGAGAAAATGTACTTCATTATACAAGTGCTTGAGGAAGATTGGTACTCATCAAGCTAACAGCACTTGATTAGGCTGCCTCTGAAGCTGGATGTGCCTGGGTCTCGCTTGAATAAATGCAAATGAGTGAAGTCACATGCACATTAAAATCCTGCAATGAATTGCCTGATGTCTCCAAGAACCCCCAAACCCACCAGAAGTAGATGTGGAAGTGTCAGTGGCTCAACAGTAATCCTGATTCTAAAATATTGCTTGTAATTGTCATCATAATCTCTTGATTTTTCCGAGCCCTCTGGCTGAAGTGGAGTCAATATTTCTCATGACAGTTCCCCTGTACAGGTTCGAGCGCTAAGCAGGTGAAAATGGGAGTCTTGCCCACCCCTTCCCCTTACCCACCAATTTTGGGCCAACCTGGGCATTTTTAAGATGTTAGTTCTATCTCTTTAAAAGTGTCCTTTCCCTTTGTACTTGTGTGATGACAGAAGTGATTGGCAGCTCTGACTGCAGCTGCTCTCAAGAACCCTGGGAGAGGGAAGGTCTCAGCTGGGTGAATGGGGGCAGTAAATGAAACCCTAATGCTTGCCAGGAAAGGAAAGACCAATTGATGTCAAGCTTCATCCAACATATTTTGGCAGTGCCAGCGCACCCCAAAGGCAGGCTCCTCACAGAAACACCTCCATCGGAAAAATACCATCTTTAGGGAACATAGAAAATAGAGCTAGTTTAGAGCAGGTGTAAAATGGGAAAACTCAACTGACCTCTGCATCATTGCCCTGGTTTACTCACAAGAGGCACCTGCCCGATTAGTAATATACTTCCTAGGTTTGTTCAAAGCTCATCCTTGTGGAGCAATAGTTGCTGTGCAAGAGGGGAGGCAGAAAATATCTTGAAGCTTGTGCTCCAGCCTCACAACCCATCCCACACAACCAGCCTTCTGCACGTCATTGTCGCAGAGACTGATTTCCCCTTCTTCAAATCTACTCTGCCTTATGATGAATGTGGGAGCTGCTGATCCCCATTGCCACAGTGAGCTCGTGGCCCCGGGGAGGGCATTTAGCTTGTGCCTGGTGCTTGATGTTTTTGCTTGATACTTACTCTGTTTCAGAGACGGGACACCTGGCAGCCAGATCGTAACGGAGAGATTTGAGGTGACTTGGGAGAGCGTCATGGTCAGCTCTCACAACGCCATCGTGCTGAAGTTTGACGGCCGCGGGAGTGGCTTCCAAGGCACTAAGCTATTGCACGAGGTTAAGAGGAGGCTGGGCCTTCTGGAAGAGAAGGATCAGTTGGAAGCTGTCCGGTGAATGACACTGTTATTGAAGAAATTAGTTCATTAATGATAATTATCCCAAGACTGTCATTACTCTTGATTCCTTTAATGGTGTCTCGGCTAGAGCAAGGAGATGGTGGGGAAGGACAACGTAGCCATACAGCTGTAACCAAGTGATGGCATGTGAGAGAGAGGGCTCATGCCAGCCAGTGCAGAAGGAGAAAAACAAGCCTTAAACAGAGCTAAATTAGAACATACTTATCTGTATCACGTGTTCGAAGCCTGTTTATTTTTAGCACTGTACAGTCACATAGATACAAACAAATAAGCTTGAATATCAACTCCTACATTAATTTCTTGCTGGCCTAGTAGCTGGAAAAAAATCCATCTTTAAGCCCTTAAACTTTTTAAAACAGAAAAAAAACAGTGCAAGACCCTAAGTGTCAAGTCCTGTCGTATTGTTAGATTTATTCTGCACATAATCACACTAAAAACACTATCGGAGTAGAGCAATAGCGTCAGCTTTGTTACAACTTTCAGAGATAGTGCGGGTGATTTGTTGCCATTGCTTGGCCAAATCAACACAACAGGCTGCAAGATTAAATCGAACAGAGACTCATATGAAAGCAGCATGTAGCAGTGTGAATTTGGATTGTCTGTGTCATTTTTCTGCAGCCACTCCAAACTCAAGCTGATAAAAATCAGATGATGTTTGCTGTATCTAAGGGGAAAATAAATTTAACCCTTTGTTTCTCCTCTCTCATGTTCTAGGACAATGCTGAAGGAGCATTACATTGATAAAATGCGAGTCGGTGTGTTTGGGAAGGTAATGTTTTCCTGTTGGTTCTCTGTGCTGTTCCAATTGGCTGCTATGGCTAAGCAGCTGAGCTAAATCCTGATTTATTGAATATGTTAGTGGTGACTTTTTTAGTGTTTATTTTTGAGATAGACTGCTTCTTGCTCAGAGATATTAAAGATGAAAGCTTTCATTTTATCAATATATTTGTCAATTTTTTTTTAAATTAACTTCCAAGTGCAGAAAGTGACTGTTTGACAGAAAAACGCTGCCAGATAATTAATTTTTTTTTTTCCCCTTGCAAACTTTCATTTCGTTTTCATCTTGTCCCTTAAGGCCTATTGGAATGTGGATAGGTCTAGCTTGTGTCTTACAAGTATACAACAACAATATTGATTTCTGAGGCTGATTCGCACCGCAGTGCGCACCCAGCTGGGAAACAGCAATTGCAAAGTACACAGGGTTTGAAATGAGAATGGGACTGTGAGTAGGAAATGTTTATTGTGGAAGATAGAGGCTTAGAGTGGGCGAAGAGACCTGCATGTGCAGCAGCATCTTTACAGGGAGTTGCTAACAGGCTGAAGGCAGATGCAGAAATGGTGATGTCCATTTTAAATAACAAAAGACTGGGATAATATTTTGGAGAAGTAACGTATCGGGTCGGGCTCACGGGCATAATGTAGGATGAAAAGATGCAGGCTCTTTAGCACACAATCCTCCTGCCTGCAGGAGAGTGCAATGAGTGTAGAGCATATTTTCAGCCACATCTGTCAAAGTCAGGGCAATGTCCCTTGTTTCGTGGTTTTTTTTCAGAGCAAGGTACTAAGGGCTTTATAATGGCTGAGAGTTTGCTGCAAGGTCTCAGCTGCCCTGTTTTTGTACCCTAAAGCAGCAGCACCTCACAGCAGGACCGCTGACGCCCCTGCCCGGTTTGTGTTCCAGGATTACGGTGGCTACCTGAGCATTTACATGCTTCCAGCCGGTGAGGAGAACCAGGTGTTTGCCTGCGGAGCTGCTCTTTCCCCGCTGACAGACTTCAAACTATATGGTAAATCCCATCTCAGAGCCCACAGACCCTCTTGCTGACCACAGATGATGTTTCTGCCCTAACCTTTCCCAGTTACTTTCTCTTTCTTCCCCAGGATTCTGTCTGTATTGTATTGTGTGTCTTCTTAGGACTAGCTATAAACCCTTTTTTCTCCCTCAAGAGGAATTTTGCTGGCACTAGTCGGACCAACCGTGGTGGTTAGAGTAATAAAATAACTTTTATGTCTCAGTCCTTCTAAATAAAAGGAGAATTGGTTCTAAACCTCTCCAGCCTCTGATACCAACCTGCACCACTGCTTTGAAGGTGCTTCTCGATTTTCTGAACCATCTATTTGTGAGAGCTGTGCTCCAGCCTGCCCACCTCGTCCTTCAATGGCAATACTCCACTGCACATGATAGTCCTTCCTCCAAGGGATACCAGTTCCCTTTGCACTTAGTGCCAGCAAAAATCAGGGAACTGAGGTAAAAGTCAGTGGTGTTAAGCCAGCCTTCGGGTCCTGTACAATTATCCCTGAGATCAGTGGGAGTCTGCAGCAGACTGTTGATGGAGATGGCCCCATGTGAAAAGAGAAAGGGACAGAACATGGTAGTGCTCTTCTCTTCTCATATCCTGGTTGCATTAAAAAAAAAAATAAAAGGACTCTTCTGAGACTTAAAAACCATAAGCACGTGATGATAATGAAAGACTGAGAGACTGTATATTCTTAGTATATTTTCAAAACTAAACTTTTAGAAATGTGTCTTGTGTAGCTAAGACAATGTTAGGAAAGATATTTTTTAGCATTTGCGATATTTGACCCAGAAGCACCAGTGGACTCACTTATGACTGAAAGATGTTTTCTTTTCTTCTTTTCAAGCTTCAGCCTTTTCTGAAAGATATTTGGGCTTGCATGGGATTGATAACAGAGCATATGAGGTAACTGCATGAATGCTGTGTTTCCGTGATAAAATGTGAACGGGCTTTAACTCTTCCTGAATGTCTTCTCTTTGGGGGAGGAAAAAAGGATATGGAAGATGGACTCACTACTAAAAATGTGTTTTAAAAGCAGCAAGGTGTCCTTCAGCCTGGGTATTGCATTTGGGTGAGATGAAGTTAATGTTCCCCAGAGCAGCTCTTATGGTACTGTGCTCTGTATTGGGAGGCAGATAAGATGCTGGTGTTGTGGCTGCTGCTGGGCAGAGTTTGCACAGCACCAAGGCTCTTTCCAACATCCCCCCACTCCCCCACACACAGTGAGATGGGGCGGGCAAGATCTTGGGAGAGGACACAGTCAGGACAGCTGACCCAAACTGACCAAAGAGATATTCCACACCATGTGACGTCAGCTCAAGTATAAAAGGGAGAGAAAGGAGGAGGGGGTTGGGGGTCATCAGTTTGTGAAGTCACTTGTCCTCCAAGCAGCTGCTACACGTACTAGAGCCCTGCTTCCAGGGAAAGGCCAGACATCGCCTGCTGATGGGAAGTAGAGAATAAGATCTTGTTTTGCGTCTCTTTGCGCGCGCAAGGCTTGCTTTTTGCCTTTTTTTCCCTATTAAACTGCCTTTATCATACTCCACGGGCCCTTCCCATCTTATTCTCTCCCCCCTTGTCATGCTGAGGGAAGTAGGGGGGGAGTGGTAGAGCAACTTGGTGGGTACCTGGCACTCAGCCAAGGTCAACCCATCACAGCCTGCTTACTGCTTTTTTTGTCTTAATAGTAATGATGGATATGTTGTTTTTTATTGATCAGCCTTCATATCTGCCTCTCTAAATTGGGTAAATGCAATTATTCGAGTTTTACAGATTCAAAGAGCTGAGGCTGAGTGACTCAGATGTGCCCAAGTGGACACAATGTCACAACCTCCTTTCAAGTTCATTCCAAAGGTCTTACCACTTTGATTCTCACTGAGGGTTAATTTTTGACCCAAAGTCGAGGAAAACTCAGCTTCTCTTGGCTTTTTCAATGTAAGCGCAAATGTGGTATTTTTGGTAGGCAGACTCTGTGTCAAAGTTGAGCAGGACATAGAAAAGGAGACATGGCACCAGTTAACAAAGTTTTTGCTCAATGTATATGATGAGATCAATTGGTTCATGTCTTCTTTCCTTCAATTACTTGAGGAAAAAAACAATAAAGAATAGTCACACAAGTGAAATTTATTATACCAGATAGAGTGTTAAGCTTGCTAAGCCTTGTCTTCAGCTAGAAGATGAAAGCAGCAAAGGTTTGAAACTGTTTTCTTACAGAGAAGGCAGGTAGCACCCAATGCCCCTGCAGTAGAAGCTTTTCCTGGCTATCTAAATATTGAGTTCACTGTCTCTCAGATTTTGCACTTATGAACTCTAGATCATTGCAAACTCTTTAAATTCTTTTAGAAATTTGAAGGCAGCTTGGTAGAGGTGAAAACAGGGGAAAATATTCCAGAAATGAGAGCTTTGTATTGCCACGTGCTCTTTGTCCATTGGAAAGCTGGTCTAAGCAACTAGTGGTACATTTAGTTGACTTTGTATTCACTGCTCAGAACACCTCCTGAGCTCTCTGCAGAGCATGGCACTATTCCAAGTAGAGACCCAAACTGATACACACCTCACATATGCCACGGTTGAACCAAGAACTGCTTAAGGAGAAGAACTGTTCCTAACCCATGGACCCAACATGAACTTAGTGAAGGTCACATAATTCAAAACTTGGTGTAGACTCTGAAAAAGCTATATTGTTGTGTGGTAGGTTACAAGTGAAGGAGCACAACGGAAGGAGCCATATAGAGGGAGAACACCATGTGAGATACATGCATAGACCATCACAAAACTGAAGCATCACAGCTAGCAATCTAAGGATGAGAGAACTCATTTATTAAGTTTGGCAATAGAGGGAAGATCAAGGGGCATCCCTGCAAAATTTGCAAACATTTTCTAAGTCCGTGCAGAGTATGGAGCTGCAGGAAAGCCAGAACAGGCTGAAATCCACAAAAATTTCTAGAAACTTCCCTCTGTCACAAAGGAAATACACAGGGCCACTTAGAATCATAGAATCATCAGAGCTGGAAGGGAC
>VWZK01005173.1:0-105436 GCA_013396935.1 Baryphthengus martii | reverse complement strand
GAAGAGAAGAGAAGAGAAGAGAAGAGGAATGCACTACTGTTACACTTTTACTAACTGGATATTGTCATTAAATTAGCAATGTAATTGTTAAACATTCCACGTATGATTCTGAGAAGTTACGTTCCATCACAGAGCTAGTGATTTCCTGCTCTTCAGTTAAAAAGCTCAATTAAAATATTCAAGAAGCAAGATTCATTAAAAAAACCCCAAAACATTAAAAAAATTGACTTGTCCAGTTCTCTGTATCAAATAATGAAATAAAGATGAAATAAGAGTAAATCCTTTTATAAAATACTCAGACTTTATCCTGAAGTTGCTCAATTTCTGTAGGGGGTGACTTTCCTTTTAACATCTGCCAGCCTTCATTGTCATAGAGCAGAAACACATCTTTATGCATAAAGCAGAGAGAAAGACTGACAAGGCCTTTGCCAGGATGAAAATCTCTTCTTTGATCTTTTTGCCCACAAAGGGTGATGAAAAAAACAACATTAATTTGCCTTTTGTACTTTCCAGTTGATGAAACATTACCAGTTGTCAAAGGATTTTTAAGTATTCATGAATACCAGTGCTCTACAACATGGATAATACAAGTGCCCTCGATTATTTATAACCCAAGATGTCAAATTAGAGGCTCTGAGCCAGCCAAGTGTTTAGTTTACATTCTGGCTCTTTATTCTGGTTTGCTTTTTGCTTATTTGTTTCTCCAGAAAAAGATTGCCTTCTGTTCCTGAAATGAATTCACTGCTGAGAAGCATTTGTAAATCAAAGAGCGGTCTTGTTCCCTGGCCGTCTTTCCCTCTCGGTGTGTCGGTTTAGGCTGACTATGTTCTGCTCACATGCATCTGAAGATTCTCTTCAGCTGTACCAACTGAAGGGGATGCCATTTTCTACATCAAATACTGCCTCTGTGCTTTTGATACTGGTCAATTAGTAAAATAAGCGTCCTACCTGAAAACTTATTTTTTCTGTGTGAATTAATTGTGGTCAAAAATATTTATAAAATCCTTTCAAACTGGGTTGTTGTTGTTTTGTTTTTGTTTTTGTTTTTTTTTTCCTGGGGTTTGATACAATTTAAATGTCATTCCTAGACTTGGTAATGATATTATGTAGGACATTTGTTAGATCATAAAATGCAGGATTTGTTTAGTTGGGACAACTGCTATGTCCAAGATTTAGCTGCTACCATCCTGATCTTTCTCCCTGGGCCCCCTGGGAAAGTCTTTCCCCTTTCTTTAAGACTTTTACAGTCCACTTACTTTTACCTCTTTGCAAGACATCTTAAAACTGAAGTCCGTAACTCCCATCTTTAGTCCTCTCTCAAGGAGCTTGTTGTTTTGGGCTGCCCACCGCTCCATTAGTAATCACCACAAATAATTTCTAATGCAGTCACTCTAAGAATGCCAAAAGCTTTCTTTTTATTTCTCTCTTCTTCAGTTCTCATTTTTTTTTTCCCCTTTCATGGCTAAGCATTAAGAATCCTGATACCATCTCACCTCATTTCTACTTATGCAACGGTTTCCTTCCTGTATTTCTACTCTTTTTGACAATCTTGTCTCAATGTGGAATTTGCTCATCAATCCTTATTTCCACCAAATGTCCCGTGCAGTTGCTCGGTAGACCCTGCTGAAGCTTCTTCCATAATTAGAATATTTACAAGTTCTCTCCCCTTCTCCCCTGTGTACTCTCCAGGGCTTAATACTGTTGAATTTGCACTGCAAGTTTGTTTTTCTTGCATCATCTGAAGCGTTTACATGAGAAAATCAAAGCAGCTAATTTGTATCTATAGATCTTTTTTTCAAGAAACGCATATGACTAACTTATCTTTGGGGAACGTTACTTCTATATCAAATTTGCTCCACATTTGCTAATGGGTATAAAAGTTATTGGAGCAGGGGCAGAAGGCAATGGATACAAGGCAAGGTACAAGCCTGCATCATGACCACATTTTTCTCATTTTAAAAACAAACAGGATTTGTTTCTGGTTATGCTCTAACACTCATTAAAATCTATTCGCATTTTTTTGCCAAGTTTTAATATTTCATTTATATTTACTGACTTGCCATGTTCTATTACAGTTTCCTTCATTCGTAGGCTGTTTTGTTTCAGGCCTTTTTATACACGATTTTTCATCTTGCAGTGCCTGAAGACAATCTGTTCTACAATCATTCCAGAAAACAACTGCTTAATTAGTTGGCTTCATCTCTTCATCCTCCTCTTTCCTTTCCTGGCTTCCTCTCCGATAAACCCGACGAAACTCATACAAAGCACGATTTAGACGCCGCATACGAGTTGACAGAACTACATTTTATAGACGATATCATGACTAACGCTGAGATCTTCTATTTGCTGCTCAGCCCGCTGAAATCCACGGGCTGAAGCTGAAAAAGCTAAAGGCAGCGGAGGTGAAAAGCAAAGGGGAATGAGCAGTCAAGTTGGAAGGTGATAGTAGGGAGATAGGTAGTTATCACAACGGGAGGCTGGCCAACTGAGAATAAAAATGAATGTTTTTGTACTCGTGCACCTACAAGAAAACGTGAGTCCTGAAGAGCTGAGCAGGGGAAGGAGCAAAAGATTCAGCTCAGAGAGAGCAATCCTGCATATCAGTTTGTTGCAGTGTGGGAGGAACGTAGAATCCATAGCTGATGACTACTACTGTGAGTACTACTATCGCTCCTATAGGTAGCTGAGCCTTTTCCAGGAAAGGTTCAGAGATACCCCACAGCCGAGCATTAAAAAGAGGTGTAAGTCTCTCTGAAGTGCATCGTGTTAACGCTTTGCGGGGCAGTTCTCTCCAGCCGAAAAACTGCCTGGATTAGATACTGATGTGAACAATAGTCTAATAACATCCAGAGCCATGGGAAAAAAACAAGTGGCTGTGTGGGAAGGATTACTGTGGCAGCAGCTGGTGGTGTAGCCAAGGGCAGTAGCAAAGCTTACGGAGGAGAGCTGTGCTGTTTGCATACTGATGGGTTAGCTTGCAGATCTATCCCTGTATCCCGGCGCTGCAGAGATCAAAATTTCTTATAGAGATGCGTAGGACAAAGAGAGTTATTGACCATATCTGCACCAGCTGAATAAACACACTTCTCTCAAAAATCTCGGATTCCTTCCTGGCATGCACGACACCAAGCCAGTCAAGGGAAAGCATTTCCAGGGTTTTTCTGGCTCATTTTTTCGAGTGTTTTACTGCTGGTCAGGACTCACAAGAATGTTCTCAAGCCACCACATAGCCCCAGATGCGCTGACTCTATCGTCACTTTGCACACAGGATGGGGTGATATTTTCACCCCGCTTTGCCAGCAAGGGGACCCCGTCTCCTGCCTTTTGTGTTCTCTCTCTGCTTCTCTTTCTCCTTTTCTCCTTCTCTTTCCCCACAGGGGCAGAAACATCTGTGGTTGTCTCCTCACGTCGAGGAGAGACTCGACCTCCAACAGAAACCTCAGCTGGGTTGTGCTGGTCTGAGATCTTCAGAGGGAACCAGTATGGAACTGGGAGTGCTTTCATTTGTAGAGATGTGGAGAAGCTTACTGCAAATGAGTCTGGAGAGGTACTTCATTGGGCTGGGTCACAGGACAAAGCAGGAAGAAAAGAAGTCTGTTTCAGAAGCTTTTTACCTCTTTCTTTTATCTAGGGGTGCTAAGCTTTCCAAAGCGATTAGTCAATCCTGATAAAAAGTGAAAAAACCCTAAGATATGTACATAGCAGCAGAAGGAAATGGAGTCTAGTGTATTTACTACAGCACAATTTATCCACTTAATAAAGCCATATTTTTCTGTACAAGGAAAAAAAAAAAGTATTTGGAGTAGAGACATGTGTTTAGGTTTATTAGACCGCAAATATTCCCTGCTAGCAGCTTTTACTTCCCATTTTGAGCTACAACTTTATACCATATTATTTAATTTTTTTTTTGCCAGAGACAATGGCAAACGTTCATCCTAGTCATAGTCTGTGATTTAACTTCGAAAAAAATCTGTCTGTTCAGTGGGGATGGAAATGGTTGGTTTATTAAACCTGTAATTCGATGATGTTTACAATTCAGCCTCCACCGTTTGTAAGAGATTAAATGGTGTAGCAACTACAGACAGTAATGACATAACATTGCTGCCGCGTAATTTCCGTGTCCTGTCGTTGTTCCCTTCAATAAAAATATTAACAGTTGTTTCATATTCAAAATAAAGCTGCCTTAGTGCAGCTCACTCTGTTTCACTTGCACATTATGACATTTTTTAATTGCACGTGGAATTTTGAAAGATGCTAAAGCCACTTACGCATCTCAAAAGAGACAAAACGGATTTCTGTCTCAGGGTAAATCCATTCAACACCAAATAATAGAGCACTCCAGACTGAAAGGGTTAGAAACAGATCTAACACTAAGCGTGTATCTTCCAATAAGAAATTATGGAATTTTGAATCGACTGCTTTCAATAATTCCCTGAGCAGCCAGTACTCTGTTTACAAGTCAAATGATGATTTTTTTTTCCCGTTGCTGAATCCACAAACCCGCTATGGGTCTGAAAATCAAGGATGTGCTGCATCCTGCAACATAAGAAAGGTTTTATAACTGCAGCTACTTCCTATGTGAAGCAAGAGCATAAACACTACTATCATTCAAAAATGTCTTTAATCTGAAATGGGCACTTATTTGAAGTTCTGTCAGATACCTGAAATTCTAACAACCACTGGGTTCTCAGAAAATTCTCCACTGCTTGCAAATTTATCCACAGGATTTTTTTTTCCTCTGGTTGCTGGAATCACATTTCCAGTTGGAAGGCCAGATCAGCTGTTCTAACCTCCAAGAGGATCTGAATTCCGGCTTGCTTCTCTGATCAAAATTAAACAATATGCTCCAAATGCAAAAAAAATATCCTGTGTGAGGAAAAAAATGTTCATTCAAAGATGGAAAATAACACCTGTAGCTATTCTATGAAGGTAAACAGACATTCCTCTAAGTCTAGAACAGATGCTATTTGCTGAGTAAGAATGGAGAAGCCTTATGTGAAATGAAGTTTGAGCTTAAAAGGAAGTTTTATCCTGGGGGTTGTTTGTAGCTAATGAAATTTTAATAGCCTGTTGAGCAGGTTTTTAGACAAATTAATATGACAACTCATGAAAGCAATAAAAAGCACATTTACTAAACACTCCTGGACTACAGTTGTAAACTTATTTCAGGTGTATTGGAAGAAAAAAATCTTTTTTTAATATATATTTCATGTGGTTAAAAAACTTGCAATATAGCTTCTTTCACAGCATAGGGAAAAAATAAATTATTAGCATCAGCAGCAGATATTTGGCTAGTCAGGAAGAACGGCAGAAAATCTGACCTTTTTACATCTCCATAATTACAACTTTCCTTTTGGAATGACTTCTTCCCAACAGGAGCAACCTGACTACCTGACTGCCAAATGTTTATCAGCTCTAGAGAAGTCCTTAGATTGTTGTTCTCAACCTGATCATCAGGTCAGAGAGGGTTTACTGATCCTTACAGCGTGAGAGCAATGAAACTGAAATATTTGAGGCGGCTAACACCTGCCATGAGAAAATTCCTGCTATTTACAGCTACCAAGACACATCATTACGAGCAAAAGATTTGAGCTACCAGCCAACAAATATATCCATTACAAATAAACCACGGTTCTAACTTCTCCTTGCTTTCCTCAATAAAAACCTCCCTTTCCTTCCAAGGCCCCACAAAGCCTGCATTTAGATTAGCTTTAATAACGAGATCATTAATCAGGTGTCAATGTTTTAAGAGGCTTTGTTGATCAGCAGATCTTTAAAAATATCAGGAATCCCAGGAGAAGATGCTGAGCTGACTGTAAAGCATCCTATGCGACAGCTTGGCCAGGTTTGTAGACTATATGGTGATGTAGCATTTTTTTCAACACACTGAGCACTAAAACCACATTAATTTTGATTGCCTTTTTCTGGTTATTGAATAACTTGGTATGGGGCAGGATAATATTCCCAGCTCTCCCTCATGGATCTGCCAGGGAGTGCACTGAATGCTGTGTGCAATGGAAATGTTAGTGCCATAGATATTCTCTACCTAAACTGCTGGAATAGGAGAAAGTAGAGAAGGGAATCCAAAAGAAAAAAAAAACAACAAAACAATCAAACAAAACTGACAGGAAAATAAACAAGTTCTGAATAATGAGCCTGATTTATCATTCATTTCATCAGTCTCATGCTGATGAATGAAATTAAACTAGTAAAAAAATCTTAGTAAAAAAAAAAATCTTAGTAAAAGATTTCCAAAACTAAGGATTTCAGGTTTGAAAGTTTCTCCTTAGATCAACGGTTGCACTGAAGCTTTAAAGGCCGGTTTTGCCACCTAACAAACATATTCATCGTCTTCTTTTAAAATGCATATTACAAAATTTCACCCTTTGCAAAAGGAAGACAGGCAGAAGGAGGTAGCGAGTGACTTCTGCCAGGATCCCAAGAGTCTTCATTTTTCATTTGGGGAAGCAGCTCCACTGTCACCCAGAGCAGGTATTCAATCCTGTATCCCTGAGCCCATGCTGATGGCCAATGAAAGCCTGTTGCGGTGACGCTTTTTGTAACATTTACATTTTCCAACATACATCCCTAACATGAAAGGCATAAATCTTTAAACAAAACATCTGAATAAAGCAGCGTGATTTTCAGAGGAGCTTAGTTCCCACCTATTAATGGATATTATACCTTCACCTCTGAGAAAAAAAAAGAACTCTTTCATATAGGAATACTGAATAATCATGAATATAACACTAGGCAACACTTCTTGAAAAATCTGAGTCCTACTGTTCTACTTTAGGCCCCTCAAAAAATTAAGCCAATTCAGTGTCAAGGACTCGGTGCCCAAAATAACAATATATATATTAAAGAGTTGGAATTTGTGTCATATGTGAAAGTAAGTAGGTGGGTTCAAACAGCTGAAGATGTAACCAGGGAATACCTACAGTTGGGGTCTATCGGTTATTTTTATTATAAGTATTTACTAACAGAGAAAATTAAGAATAGCACTTAAAAGTCTTCACATCCCGGTAGTTTTGGATTCCTAATGGGACCTAAGATTTGAATAAATGATATCCATAAAATGGAGAACTTCTTTAAACTGCTTCACTTTCCTAACAGTTTTGTCATTGATCCTATTCCTGTTTTTCTCGCAGGGAAGCAGGACATCTGTTATGATTCTGCTGGCTGTTTTTATTCCTCTTTGTTTGGAATCTGATAAATCATTGGAAAGGATTGTCTTGCAGCTTGTTTTGGCTTTCTGATCACAGAAAACCGTTATCAGAATCAGTCATTTACCATAGATGTTACAGAATCCAACACGGAAGAGAGATTAAAAGCTTGCAGGCAGGTCTGGCATTATTCTTCCTCCAGAAAACATTTCTTTGATCCAATTTTTGTTGCCTCAGAAGGCAAAAATTTGCATAAGAACCTTTATGGTTCAGAGACCAAAAAAACCCAAACCTTCCTGTTTTAACAGGATATACAAGTGGAATAATTACAAGTGTTCAGATGAGGGACAGGGAAGGCAAGCAAGCCACTCTGTTGGATAAAGAACTGGCTTGACAGCCGCACTCAATGAGTGGCTGTCAAGGGGTCCATGGAGGCCAGTGACAAGTGGAGGCCCTCAAGGGTCAGTACTGGGACAGGTCTTGTTTAACATCCTCGTCAGTGACACAGGCAGTGGCATTGAGCGCACCCTCAACAAGTTTGCNTCTGGTGGCCTTCCAGGATCTGAAGGGGGCCTACAAGAAAGCTGGGGAGGGACTTTTTAGGATGTGGGGTAGTGACAGGACAAGGGGGAATGGATCCAAACTAGAGGAGGGGAGATTTAGATTGGAGGTTAGGAAGTTGTTCCCCATGAGGGTGGTGAGACCCTGGCACAGGTTGCCCAGAGAGGTGGTGGAAGCCCCATCCCTGGAAGTTTTTAAGGCAGGCATGGCTTCCCACTGGTGCCAGTGAGGAGCATACCTGGAGAAGAAAAGGGGAGTGGAAAAGGTTAGGCTGACACCCATTATATCCGTTAGCAATACAATAAATCTTCCTGCAACACAAAGGAGCGAGCAAGGAGCTTCAGGAGCTCTCCTTCCTAAGAGATTCATATATGGAGAATAATACACCCATTTCTCATTCGTAGCCAAGCTCTCAGCTCTAAAGACACCATGCCTTTGGTAACAATAGTGGAGATGACCAGAAGAGTTACTAATTTTCTCCACCTACCAAGAGTTTTCACTTCAAGACAGAACTCCTTTGATATTTTTATTGGCCCAGTCTCTCATTAGATGCAACATATTTTTTTTCCTGTGAAGATTTCCAGGAAAGGACGCCAGTCTTTACTAATTATCAAGCCTTTAAAGATCTTAGGAGTTTTTCCCAAGTTACTCAAAAATCCACTCTAATTTTATAGTATACAATTAACAGTTTGCAGTTGATGAGAATCGCAGTACTTTGTTCAGTCTGTTGTATAAAAAAAAGAAAAACCTGACTAATATCAATTTTCTACAACATTTGCATCTAGAAAATAGTTCCCACGTGCTGCCATTCTGGAGTAGGAATAGAAAGCATCAAAAGGTATTTTAATTCATGAAATTAAAATGAATGCATTTTTCACTGCTTGTTAAAAGAGTGTGCTTGCTTATATTTATATATATAATATTATATTTATATATGTGTGTATGCAGATAGAGAGATAACTAGTTGATCATATATTTAGCTGTGCTTACTCGAAAACAGCATAATTCTGAATGTATCTTTATACAATGGAAAAAAAGGTAACTAGAAAGGAAATTAAAGCTGACCAAAAGCCATTTTTATTTCCTAAGAGGTTTGAAATGTTGACAGCAAATAAGATGCAGAAGTATGAAGACTTGCCATTTCATGACTTCATGAATAAAACATGAACTTGGTTTGCAACTAATAATGTTTAAAAGTAAGTACGTGTTTAGATGATTTCTGTTTCTTTTGAGCTTCTAAATCTTTAGGAGCAGCCTTTCACACATTTTAAACTTCTGTCCATAATTAAGGAGGTTGGAAATTGAGAGAAAATTTAAAATAAGCCTTGCAGTTGCTTGATGCTAGAAGCAATTGCTTTGAGGAAAAAACAACGAATCTAAACATTAAGAAAGCCGGCAACCAGGTAAAAAAGGGAATGTATTTTTAAATGACAGAAATACTTTCCACTTTTATTAGTAAAAGCTTATTAAAAATACACAGAAAAAAATACTCTTGCCCTGCAGCAGAGGAAGCACAGTATCTCAGAAACCACTTGATAAGAATGGATAAACCTTGATGAGGCTTGAAGATAAAAAGAAGAGGGATCGAGATCTCTGTCTTTGCCCCATGATGAAGAAACTCCTTGAAGAACGCAGGGCCTAGAGGCACCGGTCTCGCAGCAAAAGGCCCAAGGAGAGCAGGAGAAGATAAATGATTTTGCCATCCTCTGACCGGCTACAACATTCTTATCCTTTTCCACATGTAACCAGCACTGGACCTACTGTCAGGGTAACAGGATGACAGAAAATCCTTCTCCAACAACTACAGGAGAGGGATGTTTTCATCTTTTATTGGCTGTGGTCAAATTATATGGGCAGCTCATTTTGGATCTTAAGTACACTACAACTCATATTTCTCCACCAAAACTCATATAGAAAGTACACTACAACTCATATTTCTCCACCAAAACTCATATAGACACCTACAGATTTCCCTTTTTTAAATTTTTTTAAAAATTTGGCCAGTCCATCAAATTATTTGGTATAAAATGGTTGCTTGTTGCCATTTTGGGACTAATACCTTACCGAACTTATGAGCTGAAAGTTTCTCACTTGACTGTGGCCTTAAGAAGTGGGCATTGCTATTACCAGGCAGTTCTGGCAAGAGGAGAAGAATTTATTTAACGAAATACTATGTTCAGAGTTCGAGTCATGATAATAAGTATCAACATAAAGAAGCGTTAACAAAAGTATGTGAAACGCACCACACAATATAACACAAATTTAGCAAGTCACTATGATTTCTACCGTTTGCTCAGGCCTGACAGGACTCATCTGAACATTAGAGTTAAAATTACAGCGTGCATTTAACATGAGAAAGCGATATTACATCTTGCGTCTCTTGCAGCAAACGCAATATAATATACACCAGAACTAAACTAACATTTTTTCTGCCGCCTCAGCAAACGTCTCTTTGTATCTACAGCTTTGTCAAAAGGCAATAAAGCAAAAAGCTTGTTCGTCTCGCCACGGAGATGTAACTTCTATTTACTTAAAAGGAAATTCGAGGACGCGCTGCTTCTGGGTTTGTGTGAGCAGTTTATTGCTGTCATTTAGAAGGAGCAAATCTTCACCCTTGGTAAAACACTGCCTTCCAGATGAAAAAAATATGATGTTTACTAAGTGATAAACAATTTCCAGAGGAGAGGGGCTGACAGTCCCGAGATGAGTCACAGGAATTTTGAAAATTAAAAGGTCCTACCAGGATATATCTATATATCTCTTAGGGATATGCCTACTAAAACAAGTATTCCGAGTGCGTGGGAACACAAAAGTGTAACAATCAAGTTTCTTAAAAACTGGCTTTTCAATTAGAAAAGGACAAAACAATTTAGACTGAATATCAACCACCCTGAACCTTAATGCAAAGTTCAAGAGGATTCTTACTGACTCCTATTTAAAGGTCTTAAAGCAAAGCGCTCGGTACTAGACTAGAGTAATGAGCTGGGTTGGAACTGGGGACTTGCTCCGATGTTAGACTGAAAGGCTGAGATGAGACAGATGAAAAAGACATGAAAAGTTGAAATTTTTAAAATGTTCTAGGTGTCTTTAGAGCAAGAGAACTGAGGAATCTTCACTCGTACCTAGTGGTGCCAACAAATGCTGTGGCCAGGAACAGGCTAAGGTCTAATCAGGACAACAGTTTCTTCGGCCAGAGAGAGCAGTTAGATAGATTGACAGAGAGAAGAAACAAAATTCAAAACCTAAGATCAAGCACAGATCACAACTGCTTTTAAATGTTGCTACCCACGCTTCAAATCTCAGAGGAAAGAAGCAGAACTGCTCCAATTTGAAGATTTGATCCTTGAATCACTTTAATCAACTTGCAGCTCACCGGTCTCAGCAAAGAACGGGTTCACATGACCCCGTAGTAAAACACTAGTTACTAAAGACAAAGAATCTCAGAACTGTCAAGTAATTGTAACATGCTTGTAGTTGGAAGGATTAACGAACATTTTCTTAATTCCTTGGCGCAGCTGAAAATGTACCTGCTCTTTCAGTACAACACAATCCCTTCTCACATCCACATTGCTATGGGATGGCAGGTTTGTTTAGCACCTGGAGAAATCCTGAGCGATGCCTCAGAAAGCAAATTTAGCCACTAAAATTAGGAGTCTGGCATTTGCTATCAGCACCAGTGCAATGGAAACTTTCTCTCTGCCATCCCTTTTCCCGCTTCTGAGGATGCAGAAGGGAGTTTTGGCAAATACTGCTGACAATTAAACAAGTATCCGGCATTTTCATGCCACGGCCTCTCAGGTAAAATGTGGTCACCTGCAGACCTGGCAGCACAAGGCTTTGCTTCCTTCCTGACACTCACTCCATGAGATATTTCCTTTGATTTCTGTAGGAAAACAGAGCTACAAACCCAGATCTTTACATTTTGCCTCTGATCCAAAATATTCGTAGAAGTTGATCCCAAGGCAACTTAATTCAATAAAACCTTTCATCCACTCAGTGCTTCTTGGATCATGTGCTTAATTAGCATAAATGACGCATTCTTTCAGCTCTTTATCAATATTTATGATGATAATTTGGTTACCTTGAGCTTCGCTTTCCAGCTCACGCTTCACTTTATATTCTATGCGAATTTGACCGCTTGTGGTTTACCACGTAAAACCGAAACGTAAATCCCAGTGCGTGTTATCACTAAGAGCTACCAACTTTATTGTGTGTAGAAAAATGCAGCCAACTCACTGCTTGACTCCAATGAGGGAGATTGATAGATAGATAGATAGATTGATTGATCGATCTAGGAAAAAATCTGGCAAATAGTTTCTGCTTTGGAATAACTAAGGCAGTTTCCCAAAGGCTGACAGTTGCCAGAGAGGAACCAGCAAATATTGGGGCTACTCAGGCAAGGGATATGCCACAATGTGCAGGGAATCACACTGGCTGTGGGAAGCAAATTTCCTTTGTGGACAAGGGAAAGGGGAATTGATGTTGTACTGGCAGGAGATTTATGTCACCCAGAGGTGAATTAACTTCGTTTCTGTTATGAAACAACCGCCAACAGGGTTGATAAAAAAAAGAGAGAGAGAAATCTAATAAAATTAAGAGTCTCTTTTCCTCTGAAAGGTTTATTTGGAAAATATGAATAAATTCTAGGGAGATTCAGTGGAGGTAGAGTAGTTTATAAAAAAAAAAAAAAGGAAAGAAACCTGCAGGCACAAACAGACCCCAATATTTACTTCTAACGGCGGCAGCCGTTGTTCTACAACCACAGCCATTTAATACTTGGCTTGCTTTTTGTTCAATATTTAAAATTCCAGCAGCTGGGTCAGGCCAGAGCCTGTGTAGTTCAAAGGGAGGCTACAGGCATTGATGTCAAACTCCAGCCAAACCAGACCTTCGCAAAACGACAACGCCGCCGCTACGTAAATTATTCAGCGGCAGCAAATCGCCAGCAAAGCAAATAAATAAATAACCGTCCACCAGCGTGTAGCCTAGACGTATTCTGAGAGCAGTGAAGCAAAAAACGTGGACCGGGAGGAGTAAAAGGGAAGAAGTGGAGAAAAGGACTCACAGCCACGTGCAGCTGGCGCTTCCGTGGATGGATTATACTTTACATCTAGTCTATATATATTTAAAATGTTCAGAGTTGCAATCAGTAGGGGCTGGAGTAGAGGAAAAGATCATTATGTTGTATAGATGACAGCATCTGCTGGCTGCCTCAAGCAGGGCCATTTGTTTGGCTGAACAAATCTAAGGCCACGGGGAATTTTTCCCGGCAAATTTACTGACGCTGCCACTTGTGTTGCAGAAGCAAAACCCAGGATCAACTTATCACATGATACAGATGGCTGCTGGAGGAATATGCCATAAGAGTTTCTTTGATATGATTTACCTGAACTACTGGTGGCGGCTCCGAAGTGACAACAACTCTGGAAGAGATAATTTAATTGAATTTTCTGAGGAATATACCACTACATTATATATAGTGCAGCAGCTCTCCTAAAATATTTCAAAAGTCATTCAAAGCTCTGCTTAATTACCTCTACTTCCTCCTAGGCCATCCAAAAATGCAGCAGTTGATCATTTTATTAACCGTACATGTTAGCGCGATCCACTCTTCAGCAGTGCAGTATTCAGGTGGGTTTGGAACCTCTCCAGAGAAGGAGACTCCACAACCTCTCTGGGCAGCCTGGGCCAGGCTCTGGCACCAAGCACACATTGATGTGTGGTGGGGACAGAGGTGCTCCAGCATCTGGTGGCTTTGGCTCTGCTCTGGTGCAGGCACCTTGGAGGCTGATTAACCAAGTCCCCAAGCTCCCCCTTAGCTCCTGCCCCCTGCCAGGGGTGTTTCTGCTGAAACACAGTCCCCCTTTTCAGCGAGAAGACTTTGGGAAGGCTCTCCCAGTATCTTCTTCCAGCTTGCTCTGGGGTGCAGGAGGCTCCTGGCACCCCAATGTACCCACCCTGGGAGGGCATTCAGAGCAGGGCCAGGCACCAACTGCTGTTGGGTACAGCTGGTGGAGTCGGCCAGGAGCTGTGGGCTGGGCAGGATGGGGATGGGGATGGAGCTGAGGGATGGAGGAGAGGGGCTGTCAATGACCCAGCCAGTCAGGTGACCTGGTCAAGTAACTTGGCTGTACTGGGTTAACAGTTGGATTTGATGATCTTACAGGTCTCTTCCAAGCAAAGTGATTCTAACCCACATGTCGACATTTGTGTGTGCTGGCAAATTACATCCATTTAGTTGCCGTGGTTTAATTCCATTAACATACACGATAAGAGAGGTTGAGCTCAACATCTCTCCTTTTATGTACAAATCACTCCTTGAGTGACACATCATCTGAAACCCAATTAGTGCACATGATAAAATGGCACCGCAAATAAAAACGTGTTTCCTAATTCAGTTATACTAAGAGATGAGCAGTTAGTAAATATCTCTTTGACACCGAGTCGGTAATCAGCACCACCTCCTCAGTTATGAAATAATCTAAAACCTGTGACCTCTGGTAGCAGCAGAAGGGTACGAGGAGCCCACGCTGGTTCCCAGCTTGTTTGCTTCTGGCCCACTGGTTGCAGTGGGGAAAAGTAGAAGCTGCTACGGAACAGCTCCTCGGAGCACTCCTCTGGCAGGTCTGGGCTCTGCACTAACTCTCCATAGGATAAATCTCCAGCCCTCTTCTCAAACTGCAGCCGACTGATTTGTGAACCCATCTGTCTGGGCCATGCAGATGCAGGTTCGGCATCCGTAAAATGAACGGACTTCCATTTATTAGAAGCACTTGTCAACCCTCTTGTATCGCAAGATGGGTTAGTGATTTCTTGTCTACGGACTCCAGGCTCGGATTGAAGCAGAGCTACCGCCTGTTCCAAAGCGCTCACAACACATGGATTTTATAGATCTTTTTTTAGAGGACTTTTGAAAGGTCTGACATCGGTAGGAAACGGACATTTGAGCTGTGGAAGAACCGAAGTCGAGAGTTTGCCAAAGTGTGACCACCGGCATCTCGAGGCACTCAGGAACCCTGGCTGCGGGGTTTGTACACAAGCCTGTGCGGGAAGTTCAGACTGACTGGAATCCATTTTCTCACAGCTCGGAAATAATGCTCCTCTCTTTGCCATTTACTTCAGCTCCTCCCGATGTGCCTCGTCCATTTGGTTATTTTGGTGTGCAAGCTACAACCGAGATCTGCAGCTACATGAAAAACGTTTCCAAGACTACTGCACGTGGTCCTCACACTCCCCTTGTGATTCCTGGAACAAACATCACCAAGGTAGTGGTCCTAGCTAAGCTGAGCTTAAACAGAAATACACAGCCTAAAAAGGAGCAAGACAGAAAGAATCTATTTCTTTTCTGTGCTTTCGATGCTCTCTCCTCACACTATTTATAAGCTTTTTGCTTCCAGAAACAAGTCTGTCATTTTAGACTCATTAAAACATATGGGAAATATATAAATATTATTATTTTTTAACATGTATGGCAGTAACCTTGATGCTCCTCCGGAAACTGCTGAACTGCATCCTGTTATAATGTTATATAGGTTATTATACACAGGTTATTATATATAGGTTATTATATACAGGTAATTATATACAGCTAATTATATACAGGTTGTTGCATATAGATTATTTTATATAGATTATTGTATATAGATTATTATATACAGGTTATTATATACAGGTTATTTATTATATATAGATTATTATATATAGATTATTGTATATAGGTTATTATATATAGGTAATTTTATTAAGGTTATTGTATGTAGGTTATTGTATCTAGGTTACTATATATAGGTTATTTTATTAAGGTTATTGTATATAGGTTATTGTATCTAGGTTATTGCATTAGGATTATTGTATTCGGGCTATTGTATTTGGGTTGTTATATTTAGGTTACAATATTTAAGTTACACTATTTAGGTGAGGATATTCTATACCTTTTCAGACCTGAAGGAGTTAATGACAAGAGAAGAGCTACCAGCAATTGTCCGGTAAGGGTTAACTGATGTACCAGCCTTCGCTTGTTGTTCCAGCGACTGTTGCAGAATGTCACGATTTCATAAAGTGAGCTATAGGATCCAAAGGAATACATTGCCTTCTCCACGAAAGCAGGACCATTTATCAACCCTGAGGATATTGTCAGGAGAAAATAAGGCAAGTCAAGTGCAGTAATGCTCTTGATATACTGGTTGATGACACCACAAGATGTAAAACACAGCTCGGAAAAACCAGCTGCAACCAAGGGGTCACTTTTACCTCAAGGCCAATCCCCTCAGGGAATGTGTGAAATGGCCTCGGAGAACTTTGGAAAGGAGAGAGCAAAATTACATACAGACAGAAATGAGACACGGGTCCTTTATCCTTCTCTCTGAAATCATTTCAGGTACCGAAACTGGGCACTGCAGGAAACGTCAAGCACATATTGTGCGAGTAAAGCCATTATTTCTTGTAGAGTTGGAAGCAACACTAGAAGATTCTGAGTCTGGACTTGGTTCACAGAGAATCTGGAAGTTTGGGAACTTAACTGCAGCTTCTGGGCAAAATCAAGCGTGCTTATCTTGCGTTCCTCTAACTTGCCTTTGCAATGGGACAATGAAGCAGGCTAAAGAATTCTTTGAGATTATGGCTGAATCTTAAACCCAGAATAAGAGCAGAGTCAATGAAGCACTATGGTTAATTCCTATATTTACTTATTAATGCCCTACAGAGGCCCCAAAGAAAATGATGAAGCTAAATGATGTTGAAGATAAAGAGGTGCTGATATAAGGTGTGACACAGGAAAATGGAGGTTTTTAGCATTATGCTTTCAGCAACAGCTTTTGTTTTGGATGGATTTATATTTTCAATTCTACGTATTAGCCAGGAAACAAACAAAAAAAAAAGAATTTCAAGTATTCTGAAAGAATGATAAAAACATTCTAATAAATATTTTATGCAGCAGCAAATGGAGGCTTCAGGTGAACGTCCTTCAATAAAGCAAGTCTGAGAAATGTGTTTGTGTTGAAGTAAACCGCTCATTTCTTATTAAATTAAAGAAATATAGCTCATGATACGCATCTGTACGTGCCTTATAAATATTTATCACCCAGATACATTTTACATTCATTTCCTTCGTGCTTAAGCAATTCTGCCCTCGTTAATACAATTGCTGTATTAACCTGACCTTAACACACGTTTACAGGAACTTCCCCTTGGAAAGCAACAATTTACAGGGTCCTGCAAAGCACCTTGGCTTGCAAATGTCCCTCTGCAAGAGAGACAAACACACAGGGAGTGCAATGATCAGCAAAGGTGCCCCTCTATTTCATACCTGCATTTTTCACTCACAGATGAAAAAAAAAACCAAAAGCAACAACACCATTTGGGTGAAAGGAACATTCCTTGTAAAAGCCGTAGATTTCTTGACGTGTTTGTCCCTGTATTAAATCGTCATAGAGTCACAGAATGGTTTGGGTTGGAAAAGACCACAAAGCTCATCTGGTTCCAACCCCCCTGCCATGGGCAGGGACACCTCCCACTAGAGCGGGTTGCTCAGCCCCATCCAACCTGGTTCTGAACACATCCAGGGATGGAGCATCCACAGCTTCCCTGGGAATCGTCCTGTGTAGCACTACCAGCACTTCTTCACTTCTATTAAGTGTAGTAGTGAATCACTACTATAACTCTACAAGCACTTTCATCTCTTTTATTATTACAACACAGGGAGAAAATATATTGCATCTCAAATAGTGATTTTTTTTGGGGGGTGGGGTGTGCTTTGGTTTTTTTTGTTTGGTTTGTCGGGTTTTTTTCCCTATAGAGAGAATTTAGTGGAGAACCCAATAGAACTTTGTCCCTTGTCAGGACTCTGGTTTTGGCTCTGCAATGGACCATGAATTCCTTTCACTGTCCTCTAAAAGATTTCCCGGTAGATCAGTTAGATAGTGAGAATTAACTGTTCTCTATTTTAAGTAACAATTTGTGAACCATCACTTACTTATTTAGTTGCCTCTCTATAGCATAGTTGTTTTTTTTTTTCCTTCTAAGATGACATAGCAATCTGAGAAGGATGAGGTATGCTAAAAGTGAATATTGCAGTATATCCAGGGTATGTTCCAAGCAGCTGAACGCTGCTGTCAATGTAGCTAATAATAATTACTTCAGGTATCTAAGTAGTTGTTCCTCTTTAATAATATACCACTTACGCAGAGCACATTAACTAGAAAGCTGAATTTGCTACAAGGTAAAACACTATGCATCACCTCACACCGGAAAATAATGAAAAATTGGCCCAATTTTTAAGTCAACGAGTGGAGGAAATGGTATTTAAAACGAAGCACTAGTTCTCTGCACAAAATCCGTTCCCTAGGAAGGCTACACAACTATTGCGTGTTAGGAAAATGGGGGTATTTAGTCACTTTTTAACTTCTGCTGAAGATGTCTGTCTCCATCCTGGCTTCAGAAGCGGCTGGGCAATTCCAGCTCTAAAGGGCAAAGGGGTTTTATTTTAGCAAAGCGGCTCTCCAAGCATTTCCATTACTATCACTTCTATAGAGCCACTTGGACAAGTCTTGATACACACACTGAACTGATGACTAACAAAAGGTTAATTTCAGAGTGGAGCATTTTTTTAATAGGTAAGATTCAGACGTCTTCTTCCCAAAGTTTTCTCAGTTAGCCACCCATAAATAATTGCAAAAGCCTCAGAGGCTGGAATCCTACTTCATCCGCGAGATCAGCGCAAAGCCTGATTTTGAAAACTCAGGTGGCACTTCAGCGGTACACAAGGCTTGGAAAAAAACAACCTAAAATTGAACTAGAATGAATTCCAAACCTAGAAGAATTATAGCTGTAGCAAAATGACACTGAAAAATTACGCAATTTTACAAATAATTGCAAATGCGGTGTACAGTTAAATAAGACCTTGATAGCAGGTCTGGTAGATGAATCCGACAAATACTATGAGGAAGTCGAAAAGGAGATTGTATCAACACACAGGAGCATAAATCATTTAAATAGCTGTACCAAGTAATGCAGCAGGATTACTTATCCTCTCAAGTTACAAATATGTAACAGGGACAAGGAGCAAAGCCAAAAAAAAAGCCCTGTTGGGGTGAACACTTTTATCTTAGAAGACAGGAACAAAATGTGTATCTATTTTAAAGATTTATTCAAGTGGCAATTGGTTTATTCTAAAAGTCTAGTGATATAGGTGTAACAGAAAAAAACCACAGCAATAACAACAAAAAAAACCCACCACAAACATGATGAGAAGTTTAGAAAAAGTTTAAAAGATCCATTGATTGCTTCAATTGATGAAGTCTGTATTTGGAAATACCTGGCACCTAATCAGGGCCTTTCTGCTTCATCAGTCCTCAACTTTGACCCACGTACTCTTCTAATCAACTCAATAAGTGGATTTTGGCTATGATGTGACTCTTCTCTGGCTGAAGGCTGTCTTTAAGAAAGGGATCCTGCCTTCCTATGGAGACAGAGAATCCATGATTTCTTTACGTTGTGTGATTAATTATTTGCACCATTAAAAAAAACCCTGAATTTTATTTTTAACTTGGAATTGAAAGAGGGCTCCAGTCCTTCATAATTATTACCTATCCAACGACTCTGCAGTGCCTCTTCCTTTTATTTGTACGCTTCGTTCGGTACGTCTGTCGAAAAGATAATCAAAGCACGCTGCTTGCTTTTCTCATTGCTACTTTAGAGAAATTTGGCTGGTTATTCCTAGAGTTTTCAGAAATACTGGGCTGAGAAGTACTGCATGAAATACTTAGATTGGGGGTTGGAACTAGATGATCTTTAAGGCGCCTTCCAACCTAAACCATTCAATGATGCCACATTAATAAATATTAAAAAGGAAAATGTTCAGTGCTAGAAGTTTGTAAAGCTCACTCCAGATTTTCGTTGAGATTTTGTTCATGTTTGAACTCTGCTAAATAGTCAGGGCTATTTGGTTGAGCCAAAGATGCTGAAAAGCAAGAGTATCTTCAGAAAAATCCGCAGTGTTTTCTCCTATATCTAATTTAATTCTTCTATCCTGCCTTAAACTTTTTTTTTTCCTAGAATACCTGTATTTTGAGCTCCCTGATGTGCAAATTAATGGCTGGGACATATGGATGTATACTTCAAAAAGTATATATAGATATATATCATATGTATATATATGATCAAATAAGATTGTGCAATGACAAGCTATCTTTTTGTTCCTCCCTTTTTTTTGACTGTGAAGTAATTTCCACATGCCACATTTCAATAAAACCAACAACGGGCAAAACCAAGCTGGATACAACGAACACCGACTGAGAACAGCTTCAGTATGTGCCAGATCATCTTTCTGAGACTAAAATAAATAAAAATTATTAAAATTTCCTTGGTGAGTATCCTCAGAAGGAAGTGTCATGCCCTGGATCTGGGAAAGACCACTTGACCTTCTTTCCAGCACCAATTATGGCACTAAAGAACAGACGGGTAGCGTTTTGGGGACACATTTCTTGGGAGACACCTCTTCTGTTACTTGCTTGATCTTCAGGAGCCCTAAAAATCAACACCCCAACTTGCAAGCTGCCTCCAGTTCCATAAAAGCGAGCACACTGACTGCAAACAGTCAAATATTTGGTCACTAATCACAGCCTGTAAGCAGGACCGGGGAGGGAAACACGTTTTTATCTGCATGTTTCTGAAGTTCTCTGCAAATCTGCAGCACTCTGCAAATGTTGGGAAATAAATTAAGCAGGAAAAATGCAATGCAAATAGTTATCTGTATATTTGGCTGACAGTTCCTCTAAATGTAAACAAGATCTAGTTGGTGGAATATGAACCATTTCTGGGTATCTCCAAATCCTTTGGATGAAGTGGGAACAGACGATACGCATTTTTTATTGGTTTTTTTTTTTTGCTCGCAGTTCTTTGTAATGAATTTTGATCTTGATGATGTGTGGTTCTTTTAAAATGTTGTACACAGCTTCCTTTTTAAAGCTTTCCAGCCAAGCCGGATTTCCTTGGATAATGGAGAATCATGGATCTTTTTTTTATCACACGGTGATGCGCATGAATTTATTCTACAAGTTGATTAAGGATCTTGGAAAGTTTTTCTAGCTAATGAGAAGCCAACCTAATCACTCATTAGTCATTTCCAAAGGTAATTTTAAGTAGGCAACAGGTTTTAAATGCATGCAAATTTTCACATACCCTGGATATTTACTAGATATCTAGAATTTTTAATTGGTGATCATGATTTTTCTTATCTCGTACTGTAATCATATCTTAAAATGCACTCAAATACGTTCCTAATTTGAAGCTCCACATAACAAAAGCACCTGATGCGAATGAGTAAAACCTAATAAATTAATTAGAATTAAGCAGACCATAACCTTCAAGTCCTTGAAATGTTTATGAATTTTCTCTTTAATAAACCTTTTTTTTTTTTTTTNGGAAAAAAAAACTTCATTAGTACTGTTTTTTTTTTTTTTTTTTTTTGAGAATAAGGGATTGCCTCCAAGTTCACCAGAAACACTGGAGGGACAGCAAATCAGAAAAGAAAACTGCTAATAAATCACCTCCAGTTACAGCTGAATGGGGCAGTAAGGGTCAAAACTAGCCCCAGAGCACCACATTTCCAAACTATCCAACCAAAACGATGCTGAAGGCGCTTGTTTGCCATCCCACCTTGGGATCCGCAGTGCCTTTGATGTGCCAAGAGCTAATCTGGTTGGAATTGACAGTACAAATGCAGTTCTAGAGTTAAACATGGGACAAGAGTTACGGACACCTGGGTAGACAGATGAGCACCAGAAGGCTCCACGTTAACGTTTATTAGTGCCAAGCACAACATCAGTTTCTAAACTCAACATACTGCTGGTCATTTTTATCATCTGAGTGTTTTAATATAACAGAAATTGTGTAAAAACAAGTCTTTTCTCAAGAACTTCTACTTTTATTCAAAACTAGTAAAATCTGCTATTAATGTTTTAGATTTTTTAACCGACTATCTGGGCAAAACTCCACCTGAAGACCGAAATAGCAGGAGGGCAGCAGATTTAATAACCCCTCGACAAGTCCATCCCTAAATTAATATAATACCATCCAAAAAGCAGCAATCATTTAAAATCCTGGCCGCTCTGAGAAAGAAAAAAACACTCACTACCCTATGAATTCATTACTCCTTTATTAAATTAATATTCACTTCAGATCCATATCCATTTGAAGGTCACACTGCTTAGCTATAAAACCTTAAATAGGTTAAGCTCTCTTGATGCCAAAGACCTCTGAGCTTCAGTTGAGCATCTGTATTTAATGGGGATTCATCAGCCTCTTTTCAAGTGGTTGAGCAGCAGTTTATTCTCGGCGTGGTGACCCTGATCTCAAGCTTGTTATCATGAAGGGCTTGTACTGCACCCAAATATGAGGATTTTGAGGGTGAACTTTAAGGCTTTCATTTCTCCTGAACTCATTCAACTGAGCTATGGGGGCAGCTCTCACTCCTGTGATATTTAAATGTTGGATTATTAACAAGCCTATCCTCATATTACCTGTGTGGCAATTCCAGTGCTTTATAAGATTCTGAGGCTGCCTAAGGAAATAAAAACCTTTTCTTGAGAGCTAAAAAATAGTTCCTTGCAAATGGGACCAAATGGAGAGATTTGTAGTCATGGAGCTTGATGAAAATGAGTAATAGCATAATGCGTACATTTCAGAGTGAAAAAAAATCACAAACTACTTGATTCTCTCCTGTCTTACGGCATTGACCGGTGCCAGTCATCTGGTATGGAGAGAATTTTCAGGAGCACAGTAGTTGTGATTTATATGACCATTGGATTTCTTTTGTCCAAAGCAGTGGTCAACATAAGCTCAGAGCTCTTTGGAAACTTCCCCACGTGTCTTACGAACAATCAAAACACGTGAATTTTCCTGGAAGCCTAAGCATTTTCTTTCCTTAAAAGCAAGAAGGTTCTTGAGACTCATAGAATGGTAGGAGCTGGAAGGAACCACTGGAGATGATCAAGTCAAAGCCCCCTGCCAGAGCAGGATCACCCAGGGCAGGCCACACAGCAACAGATCCAGGAGGGGTTGGAAAGTCTCCAGAGAAGGAGACTCCACCACCTCTCTGGGCAGCCTGGGCCAGGCTCCGTCACCCTCCAAAGAACAAAGACTGGGTTTGATCCTCAACTAAATGAGTATGAACTTAGGTTTGAACTTCCTAGGCTTTTCCTAAAATGCAGTATCTTATTCAGATAACAGGGAATGCAGAGTTTGGTCCTCAGGGAAACTTTCCTAAATAGCTGCACGCAGAGTCTTCTGAGGAAGAAGAATATCCTTAAATGCACCTGGACAAGCCCTGTGGTTACACTTGAACCAAGTATAGACTTGATTCCTCTGTGTGTTACAGGGAATAATGAATTGCTTGGCACTGAGGAGACTAAATGGAATGGTTAGAGTTTGTAGAAAAATCAGAGATACAGTATCAAGAAGCTTTAAGAAAAAAAGCTGAAGAAGAAAATGGAAAACTCTTGCTATACAGGGGAAAATATAAATAGAAGCAGCAGATTGAGTTGCCAAATCAAGGGAATGGGTGAAAATGAGAGCGTGAGAAAAAATTAGAGCAGAAGCTTTCGTAGAGGACTTGGAAAAACCTGCACTATGAAATCAATTACTTCTCAACTAAAGGAGAAGTGTTCAAAAAGCATCAAGGATTCTCAGATGACACAGATCACTGTCAAAGCAGTAGCAGAAAGCAAACATTATGTGCTATGCTTATTTTTCAAGTCTGTGTTTTGTCAGTTCTCTCATCTCTCCCTCCACTCAGGGTGCCTTGAGGTTAAGTCACCTTTTCTATGGCTCATTTTATGGAAAAACCAAACAATGAATTTTAAAGGACAACCAGGGGAGGAGATTCCTTTCCTGAAACCAGAAGTAGGCACCTGTCTCCTGCATTCATCCCTCAGTTCTTTCCTACCTTGATACCTCTACCTCAGATGGCTTTTTCCAGTGACTCTTCAGTGCTTTTAAAGAAATGAGGCAACGACAGAGTAAGACAGAAAACTCTGCCTGGGGTAAAAAACTGCTCCAAAAACAGGAGGAGAAAACAAGCCCGGTCACTTGGCTGCACGGAAAGGATTCACCAGTGAGGTGCTGGCTGCTTAACACATTCAGAAAGGTTGCTGAGTAATGAGGAAGCAGGAAGGTGACAAAGCTTGCTTCATTTGATCCAAATGTATTCCAGATCGAAAGGGTAAGGGCAGATAGTGCAGAATTACAAAAGGATGGCAGGAGACTCCTGGAGTAATGAAAATAGCATATGAAATAGAGTGGAGAGAATTGTAAAGTGATGCACATCAGGAAAAAAAACAAACAAACAAATTCTAATTTCACCTGTAAAATAATGGGTTCCAGGCCAACCACTTTCCCTGGGGAGCACAGTTCTTGTCTTATAACCAACAGTTCCATGAAAAATCCGCTTTCTTCTCGCGCTTCTCAGCCTTTTATTTTCATTCTGCTGTTTTGCTTAAAAATAATGCTGCTAGGGGCACTCCAAGAGTTACCTTCAGATAAGTAAGCAGCCTTTTAAACCACTATTTATTTTTCCAGCCTAGGAAGCCCGCCATGTTTGCCTTGTGCCACATTCATCTAAGGCCATTCTTTCTCCTGATAATCAGCACAGGACACAAGTGTCATGAAATGTATTTTGATAATTGTGACATCGTGTTGGGTACTCACCACGCTGTGACCAAGCTTCTGAGATGATATGATGTCAAGATTTATAGCGGAAGCTGACAAGTGCACTTTAGAAAAGCCGTAAACGTGAAGTCTGTGGCTCACTCTGTAACCCAATGGTCAGTGACTGGGAACAAAGGTTAATGAGGTGGAAGCAATAAATCTGAGTTAAATGAAGGGCTCTTCGTATCCATCTCAATATCACACCTTAATTTCACAGTGTTTTCCACACCACATATGTTTCTCTCCTTTTCTATAATTAGATACTTGAAAGCATAATCAAGAAAACAGGGTTTTTATAAGAAAGTGCTGAATTGTTGCCTGTTTATTGTTATTCTGTCTTTCCAAAGTATTTTAACACATTTTTTTCTTTAAAGATTGAGTTTAAGATTGAGTTTGAGTAGACACTGCACTGATTTAAAGATGCCTATTTCAAGAGTTACATCCGTGGACAGTTCTACCAAGTGTTCAATCTCTTAAATATAAACCTACTACCTCTTAGAGACAGAAGAATTTCAGACTCTGACTTCATTATAGCCTGTACTGGAAAGGAAGGTTTTAAATATTTCTCATCTGCAGTAAGTTGGAAAAAAGAGGCCTTAGAAGTAAGGTCATCTCAGTCAGCAAGTTGGCTTTGGTGTAAATGATTCCGCTACCACTGTGTACAGACTCTCAGTGGTAGAAAAAAAAAAAAATTATATGAGGATTTGAATAATTCAAACTGAAGCAGAAAAAGCCCAACTGCTTCATTTTGTCTATAGGGGACTGGGAGTTAATTGAATGTGATGTACAGTACTTGAATGAACTGATTCACCTTATTATAAATTGTGAAAAACAAGCTTTTGTGTTCACAAACATGCAGATATATGAATATTTCAGTAGAAACTTTAGGCACCTGTGATGGCCCATTTTCCTATCACACAGTCACTGTTCAAATATTCCTACTCTGAACCATCCCACGTTTTTTTGTATTCACTTAGAAGGAAACAATATTAAATAATAATGAGACCTAATGATGAACATCGAGCGTGAAAAACCTTCAACAGAAAATAAGCATAAGAAAAGGAGACACCAAAAAAAAAAAAAGGGAAGAAAAAGTAGCAGAAAGCTTCTGGATAAAAAAAAGAAGAATGGAAGCCTAAATACATTATCTGTCAACATAAATGAAGACAGAAGCTGCCTAATTGTCTTGAAGGTCACCTATCAATTTTCAGAAGACAGCTGCTGGGAAATCGCCAGCTATCTTATCAATAAGTCCTCTGAGAATTTTGCTGAATATAGCACAAGGCAGGCAAGACTCAGAACTCCCTGCTGCAGAAATGAGGATAGAAATCAGTGACCACTTGCTGTAAAGCACAGCTAATGGCTCTTAAACAAAAAAAAAAAAAACAAAAACAAACCCGAAGGAACAAACAAACCAATCAAGAAATCACCAAGAAAAACAAACCAGCAACAAAATAAACCCACTTTCCTCGTTACTGAATTATCGCCAGTGTTGGAGCTACGATGCAGCTGAGCTGCTCTGATTACATTTAATACCTACAGCGGGATTTTCACCGCCTACAAACACAAAGTCAGAGCTTCTAAGCTGAAATACTGATAGATCTTTTTATCAAGAATGCGCTAAAATCACATTTTTCGATCCTTGCTATTCAAGAACAGCACCAAGCTCGGGCAGCTACCGATGGTTTGCCGGGCAAGAGATTCTTTTCCATCTTTGCTATGTTATATTCTTGTCTATAGCTCAAGATGCTGTGGCCTGATTTGAGACAAATATATTGAGACAGAGGCAACTCAAATCAACCAGACTAAGAAGGCACCTTTCAGAAGGGTGAAATACCAAGAAATGAGGAGAGCTGTCCCAAGATTCAATCAGAACCTTGAAATCAAGCCAGCACTTGTGATAGTCTGGCAGGTTGCCTTGATACTAAAGATACTGTTGGGACATGCAGCTCATTTTCCAGTTAACGGTCAAAGAATGGCTGGAGATAAAGATTTGTAAAACCAGGATCCAGAGGTTCTTTTGCATTGTGTGTGTGCACTCTGAATTTGCCTGTTTTATTTTTTTAATTTTTCAATAGCTCCACTTCAAAGTCTCTAGGGTTTCTCCACTGCACCCACCCACCCAATATTCACTGTAATCTGCAAACCTGAGGAATTAAAAACTAAAGGAAACACAAGTTATTGGGGTGAAAAATTCACCAAGGTGAAGCTTTGCTTATTTGATAAATGGATTCCTTTGTCTTCGGAGCTGGTGTCAGAATATTATTCTAGTGAGCAGACTGTAATCTCTCTTCCTCTCTCTCACCCTCATCAACCTCTCCCCCCCAGCGGTTTTTACTACAGCTTTTTCGTTGCTTTTCTTGAGGCTAGCATCAAAAGCATTTTGAAGAAATAGTATCAACAAATATTGTCAGACCCTCAATGAAAAGATAAAAGAGAGTCTATCAAGTGCTAGTCCTGCAAGCTCTGAAGAATTCAAGAAGAGTAACTCTTGCTTTGTGGGAAAAGCACAGCAGCTTTCAAACCCCTCATCAAAGCATCAAAACACAACAAAGGCCCTACCAATGACAATTCCAATTTCTAGCATGATATTGTGTTTTATTTAAAGAGATGCTATCTTTGCAAGCTAAAAGTCACCATCAAATGCCCTTGTAGGAGTTAGGACAGCAAGTAGAAAACACCCTGCAGATCTTGTGGTATCGATAATGAACTACGAGCAACCTGCAAAGAATCTCTATTTGGCAAGAAATTCAACGCTGAAAAGGTGGTTGGTTTTTTTTTTATTTTCTGCTGTTGAAGTCCTGAGTGACTGAGCTTTGCTCATCTGAATGCTCAGACAAAGTATTTGTCAAGGAAGGAATGCATTTTGAAGGGCAAGACATTGTCTGGAGGAGCAGGAGAGGGCACCGTTTGTTCCATATGGAGAGAAGAGCTGCTTCACCACTCTACCTGTCCTGTAATTCAAGGAGCTACAGCTAATTTTGACTACAAACTGGACAATAATTGTGGGTTCTACCCGTGAGCAGCAGCGCATGGTAACAAGACGTGAAATCTGCTCCCTGCAATTTGGGAATTTTTGAGCTGGGACCCCCAAACCCAGACAACACACGGTAAGACTGTACAGTGCCTGTATGGATGTGCCGTTTTTTGGGATGCTCCCGTGTTATTCCAGCCCAGCCTGCAGAAAGCCAGCTTGCATGCCTCCAGTTTACACAGCCACTCTCTCACCGCCATGCATTTTCATAGATATTATACATACATTGTTCAGAACAGAAAAAGACATTTAAAATTCCACGATTCAGCACCGTTTTCTTTTGAAGTGTCTTATTTCATCCTAAGAGATTCCAAGCTTGGAGGTCAAACACGTCCAGTTTTAACACCCATGACCACTGGACTCTAACTGACCAAAGAAAGCAGGTGATCACTGAAATAGTTGCACTCGATAAATGAGCAACTAGACACCAGGTATGGTCACACAACTCAGCTTTAAAATGTATGGCATATAAACCTACCTGAAGAAATAATTTCTGAGCAATGCTCTGTCAGGGTAACCCTGAGGTCAGTTCAAATGGAGGAACAGAATCACAGCCCTTCCCTCATCAATACACCACGCACACAACTTGCTTAATTACACGCTGTTTATCATGCATTATTCCTCCAATTCGTCAAGATTGTGTTAAATTCAAATCTCCTCTTCTGTGTACTTTCAGTTCTCCCCAGTTTTGTGCCACAGGAAAACTGAAGAAGCTGTTCTCTGTTCACCACGAGCGGATGAGCCGAACGGCTGCCAGGACTACCCTCTGCTCGCCCTCCGAGCACACACCAACTCACACGTAGTTTGCCAAACAGAATTTCACCTGAGCCATTTCCCTTCCTCGCTTCTAGGAAAGTTAGAGAAGATAATATCGAAAAACTTACCGAGGACACGTGGCACCAGCTGCTTTTCTCTGTCCACAAGGTCTGAGCCTCTGTCACCACAGGGGGTTTCATTGCCTTGCTGTGATTTCTTCTTGAAAGATCCATGGTCGCTGTCACTAATCTGCTTGTTGTCTTCTAGGAGCTTGCAGACTGTTTCTCTGATTATTTCTCCCAGTCTGTTGCTGAGAAATGTGCATTTTTTCACTTCATAGATCTTTCTTTTTCCCCTCCCAGGACTGGCACTGTGCAGACTCTTTGGCAGGCTTTGCCCAATTCCCATACATCCTGGAAATTCAACAGAAAAATACACTATGGGACATAGTGACAGTCTATTGTATAGCTCAGTAAATGCAAATTATAATTAAATTATCATTAAAAAGCTGCTGAAATAGCAGGACCTTGTACATATTATCTCCTTTTAATTACTCTTCGTGTCTGCAAAAGAAGTTGGTTTGTACACTCTTGATACTTATTTTGACTTTGCATGAATAATTTTTCTGGAACCAAGAATTCATGTCAGTCATAATCTGCATTTCTTTGCAATCATTCATTTTTTTTGTGGTACAGAATGTAATAAAAAATATGCATTTAACTACTTTCGAGGAAATGTTATAGTGAAAAGGTGATTATGTGAACCAGGGGTCAGAGTAAGGCAAAACCCTTTTAACTTTGTCTGGAGGTACAAATTCAGTGTATGATGCGAATCTTGGGCTTTATGTGAATTTCCAACAAATTTAAAAGAAATGCAGAGGATAAGGAGGTCTCTGGTGAAACTATACTTTCTTCAAGAGAAGTTTTTCTGTGAAAACTCACTATGCAATTTATAGTTTAAATTCTGAGGCAAAAAGGAGAAAAGAAATCTCACTAGTTGTTAATGAAACTACCTAAAAAATATAAAAACAGACCTAGAAAGCATGCAAGGCTAGGCTGGATGTATAGGGAGCATTCAAATATTACGATATAAAGCGAAAATGCAGGCTAGTTGAAATGTCTGGATAAAAAACCTACTGACCTGCTGGTCTATAGGAAATTATACGTAATGCCAAGGCATCGCTTCTAACACTGTTTTCTGTCTACAGACTTCATTTCCATGCTATTCCAAACTAGTGTTTCTCAATGGAATTTCTAAGGCGTTTATCACCAAAAAAAAAAAAAAAAAAGACTTGAAGGAGGTGGGAAAAGATTAAAAAAACGACTAGTTTAGACCAAGAGAGGGAAATCAGTTGTCCATATAACTTCCCTTAACCGTCAACATGGAACAAGCTGTGAAAATTTTACTGCATTTGCAACAGGTAGATTTAACTCTTTTGGTAGGTAAGAAGCGAGGTTAAGAGGACTCATTTGTACTGCTCCTTTTCTTCATTAAATTGCCTACATTGTCCACTGTTTAAATCAGAAATGTCAAGTGAAAATCAGGGCACAAACACAGCACCTCTAACCAGGCCAGGCCCACACTTCTTGCCCGGGATTCATCAGCTTTGGTGTCATTGCTGCTCTGCAAAAACTTTTCTACAGAAGCAGCCAAAGATGTGCAAGATGTACAAGATATCCTATTGTATTAATACAAAATATTATTTTTTTCTGTTATAAACATATGGTATTTCAGACTGACAGAGGATATTTGAAGATACCACACTGCAAAATACAGCAACGTGGGGTAAAACCTCCCCCGCCACATACACTCTGTAGAAATCCAAGAATAAATTTTCTCTACATAAGCTTTTATCAGTGAAAATTTCCAAAGTAATATAACTTCTCAAATTCTCATCATGTTGTAAGGAAATTGATGATGGACTTATTGATAAAAAGGCAAAACAGAAAGATGCCTTTGAATACGGTTGGGTTCCTACTGTAACTTTGCTCTCAGAGGAGGAAACAGGAAATTAGTTTGACACTACTGAAACATCTCACTTAGCAAAATAATTAAAAGTTTATCCTTTTCTCACTGAAAAGAGTTTCTTTCAGGTTTTCCGTTATAGCATACTACACGACAAATTGGAGCAACATTTATCAATGTTAAAATTAAAAAAAAGACATTTCTTATTGACATAAATGACTAAATTCCTTAAACATTACACTTCAAAATTTGTCCCGATTCAGAACAAAATGAATCTTCAAAAAATCTTGTATTCTTTCAAATAAAATAATCTTCAGTGCTATGGTTCTTGATTTGTGGTTTCCAACAGAACATTTCTGAAGATGGAAAAATCTCAATTCAGGAAAATAAGCCTCATTACGTTGTTTTCTTAGCAAAAAAAAAATAAATTGTTATTCTTTCTCAGATTAACTGCATTATTTAATGGTATTAACTGAATAATTTTACCTAAGATATGTGGGAATGAATCTGTAGGATAAATGTCTGGGCATGTGGAACTACATGGGACGTATTGGAAGCACTGACCCATATTTCTGGTCTATAGTGGCTGCCCTGGAAAATCTAAAACAAAAGCCATATCAAAGGTGTTAGGAGAAGGACTACATATTGCATTTGGTTTTAATATTTTGTTTCCATAATTGTATGAAATATTTCTACTTTTTCATTACCACAAATGACAAGTGAAGAAAATAAATAGAAACTCAAACCTAAAAACCATTTAGTAGTGAATCAAGTACACTGCAAATGTTTAAGTCAGTGGAACTATTCAGCGTTACAAGCCTCACGGCTCAAATTCATGAAATCCTTTCCACACTGCTTTGCTGAATAAGACCGTGTATCCCACGTAGAACCCAGCCCTAAGAATTTAAAATGCTAGGAAATGAAAACCCTCCAGCCTCTCAGAGTGTAAACAAAGACCATTTCCTCAAACACCTATCAATGTGGCAGATAAAATGATTGATGGATGTGACAATGACAACTCTGCCCGTCTCATTTGACAGGAGCCTTATCTCCCATTGAAAATATATCACTATTTTTGCTACGTAATTTATAGTTTGAGCCTTGATGATAGTCCTGGGAGGCACCATGAAAAGAAACAAAAAAAAAACAAGAGCGGTAAATAGAGGGGATTTAGTGGATATCTTAATTTCTGGGATCAGAAGTTGGATTTGCTTAGTCCTTTTTGACAGTGACGCTCTTCTCAGCAGTAATGGAAAGAGAACATTGGCATGATGTTTGCATTCACTGTCATCATTTTCTTCTTACTGTATGTGGAAGATAAATCAACCTCATCAACCACAACCAAACTGCAGGTTTACTACAGACAGTGAAGTCGTAAGAGATGTGAATCTGGGCTTGGACAAGGCCACCTGGTGTCCAGGGCTACGTAACCTACTGAACTACCAGGCAGGCAAAGACCTTCTGGCACCACCGCTGGGAATGACTAAATTGGGATTTGCCAAGAACATTGCTTTTCTTGGAAAATATAACAGAAACCCTCACTGTTAACCATTAAAATGCCCTTGATACAGTGCTACAAGGAGTTGAAAAACATCTTTCCACTCAGATGTCCTGCCCAAGCAAGAGATGGGTGACTTATGTATCATCAGAAACATGCTGCTTGTTTCAACCTCTCATCTCATCCTGTGTGTTCAGATTGGTTTTGCTGGTGTTGACTGAAACTGAAAATCCAAGTTAATATCTGAAACATTATCTGTGGGTGCCTGCAGCACAGGAGGCCAATCGCACCTTGGGCTGCATCAAAAGAAGCGTGGCCAGCAGATCGAGAGAGAAGATTCTGCCCCTCTGCTCTGGTCAGACCTCACCTGGAGCTCTGTGTCCAGCTTTGGAGCCCTCAGTACAAGAAGGACATGGACCTGATAGAGTGAGTCCAGAGGAGGCCACAAAAATGCTCAGGTGGTTGGAACAGCTCTGCTACAGAGACAGGCTGAGGGAGCTGGGGTTGTTCAGCCTGGAGAAGAGAAGGCTCCAGGGAGACCTTATAGTGACCTTCCAGCGCCTGAAGGGGCTCCAGGAAGGCTGGAGAGGGACTGTTCCTAAAGGCCTGGAGTGACAAGACGAGGGGCAACGGTTTTCAACTAGAGAAGGGCAGATTTAGATGGGATGTCAGGAACAAGTTCTTTCCCATGAGGGCAGTGAAACACTGGAACAGGTTGCCCAGGGAGGGAGTCGAGGCCCCATCCCCGGAGATATTCCAGGTGAGGCTCGACAAGGCTCTGAGCAACCTGCTCTAGTTGAGGATGTCCCTGCTCCCTGCAGGGGGGTTGGACTAGATGACCCTCAGAGGCCCCTTCCAACCTAAACCATTCTATGATCGTTGCAGAAAGACCGTGCACAACGGTTTCATCATCAGGGTCACAGTTAACCAGAGAGAGCAACCTGCTCGAGCAACTGCACACGGGGAAGCTCTGCGGTTCTATCCCAGTGTGGTTGAGTGCAGTTGATTCAGAACTTTTCAAAGCATCGTTGCCCTAACTCTGTGAGCAGTATAATTCTTGTTTTCACTCAACCCCTCCCACATTTTGAAAAATACATAAAATTAAGCTCGAGAAATATAATTAAGTTTTGTCAGAGCACCTGTAGAAAAGTTTTCTTGATTGTACTCTTTTGATAAACATAAATCAAGAATTCACCAGTAATAACTGAGTCTGCTTCACTGAGCCGATAAAGACATTACTAAAAGCAGCAAGCTCCTCTCCCCCTCCCCAATTTAATTTGGAGATATTTATAGTTTTTGTAAAAAAGTCACCAAAACTCCTGTCACTGTTTCTATACTCAGGCACGTGTGATAATATTCTCTCCATTCTCCAGACATGTTTTTATGAAATTATTCTTGTCACTGGACTCGGCGTGATTGATGATGTGGGAAAACATGTCCACATACAAGGCACTGGTGCAGTTAAAACTTGAAGGAGCACTTAACACCTCCCAGTATGGATCAAGGTTGCTGTTGATGACCTTTGGGGATTTTTCAGTATGTTGATTTCCACTGAATACTTGTCAAAACAGTTGACTGCTGGATCAAGATGGACTTTCTTCTGGGAATTAAGTATCTCTCTGTTTATTCTTGACTGGTTGTTAACACCAAGTCCCTGTTTCACGTTTCTACCGATGTTTGGTCAGACAAAATCTAGAATTTCTTTATACTACTTGTTTCCCAAGCACTTTTCTCAGTTGCGAGCTCAGATGTCTCTTGAGGGGTACTAATGACTCCATAGCATTTTGCCACGTGAACAGAAAAATACACCGAGGACAGGATCACACAGGAGCCTTTGCCAAATGAAGGGACCAGAGGGAATACATCTCCTAGGGCTAAGTAAGAGGGAACATCCTTTCTCTTATACTAAGCATATTTTTCTTTTTCCTAAAGCTCTTCAACCATAGTCTCCTACCTAGGAATGTGGAGTAAGATCTACATTTTCTTCTCTAATTCCATCACTGCCAGAAGACAAAGACCTTCACTTACCTTTCATGTACAAGGAGGAAAAAAACCCAAAACATCCTATCACTGGTGTAAACATGTCTCTCTGTAATCCATGATCTTTCCTTCACATTGCTGAGGAAGACTTGTGAGGAAGTTCATGGACATAAAACCAGAGACATGAGATTTTTAAGATGAACCAGCAGACGAGGGAGTTAAAGGAAAGACTCCCCCATAGGAAGGTATAAATAGAAGGTATAAATATCTAGGGGACAACACCTGGGAGCCTGCCTGAGGTGGGGTTTTTGGGTCATCCCATCAAGTTACCATCACCTGTGCTGATAAGCTGATGGAAAACTACATCACAGCAACACGGAGGAGCCCCATTCACAGAAGCTGCAGGGATCAGCCCTTTCCCTCCCTGCCTGGGGTTCCCTGGGCAGCAAAGACCCTCCAGGTTCCTTATCAAAGGAGGTGAGTACACTAAGGTTTAGCCTAACAGATGGCTAAATTCCCAGCCATTTTTTTTTTTTTGTATGTTAGGCAGGAAATAATTACTTGATACTTTTAAGTTCTAGATAATTTGCTTTCAGAGCCTCTCTGCACCCAGCTAGAGAAGCCTGAACAAATTGATCTAGAAGAGAAGGGCTATCACTGGAAAAAAAACAACAAACAAAGAACAACAAAACCAACAGCCACAGTTCAGCTGCATTTGTAGTCCAGAAAAAGTACTACGAATATTTGGAACTATTGTACTAAAGAATATTTGGAACTGGATGGAAGGATGGCAGATGTTTAATACCTCCTCTGACTTGCACCAGCAAGCACATTTGGAGAGGAAATAAAGAAGATTATTACACCCAGTTGGAGCTTCAAGGAGAACTTGGTATAAAGTGCAGAGTAAGTATCCTTATCACAATTTGCTCAAGAGGATACAGTAGTAAATAACACTTCTGTTCTTTTGAACATTGCCACATTTTTTTTTTCCATTTGTCTTCACTGCTTTACATGAGAGAGATTCTGTTTTGAGATTGAAGGTTGATTATAAGATGCTTAGAAGTAGAGACAAAGAAGAATGCAACCGCATTACTGCTTCAGCAAACAAACAAAATGCTTTATCTGTTACCAACTTACTTTCTTAGCACCACAAAAGAAATTTAAAAAAAAAATCAAAAAACAGAAGCAAAAAGGCTTTCAGATTTTAGCAACATAGCCCAGATTTCTTGGTTTTGGTTGGGGATTTTTTGAGAAAAAAGAAGTGTTTGAAACAATGCTTACTTTCACACTTCCACCTCTGCTATATTAAACTGCTCAAAAGAAAGGCAGCTTCACTGTTTGCCTAGGCTACTTATCAGAAATACATCCCAGCTCACGCTAAAGCTCCCCTGGGGTTAATGAAATGTAAACATTTACTCCTATCACCACTCGGTAACATTCTACCTATTGAAATTCCCCTGCATCAGGTGGTGAGGTTGTTTCTTCCGGGCCGCAGAACATCGAAGGCCCAGCTGAGACAGAAAAATCCGACAGAAACGCAATGAAATTCTGAATTTCAGCACCGTAAGAAATAAAAGCAAAAAGGCAGAGAAAAAGAGAGGCAGTATATTGTTTACAAAGATTTTATGCCTAAAAAAAAGAGGCCTAAAAAAAGAGGCCTAAAAAAAATCCCTTCTCTAGAGTTACTGTAGATCTAATAGTTGGTTCTTTTCTTATGAAAACTGTCATTTTTTTAAATTTTTTTTTTGAGAAACATGCTGTCTTCTCCTCTTGTTCCTTTAAACATTTTTAGCTATCCAATCTTTAAGTATATCCCCTTTGAAAACTCTGTTATTAAACTGTGTATGTGAAGTAAACAACAGGAAAAGCACTTCATATGTTCAAAGTGCTACGTAAACATTCACTACTGAAATTACAGATATTAGTGCTAGAAGAAGCACTCTGATTTATTTATTTATTTATTTTCCTGTAACTATTATTTAATCAGGTGTTATTTTAACCTATTTGGAAACACTGTCTGTCTCTGACCATCGGTCTCCACAGTCTCTCAAAATGAACTAACCGAACACAAAATAATAATCTGTTTAGCACCCAACTTTGCTACGTGGACACTCTATTTTCCTTCAACACTTGTTCCTTTAAGGAGCAGTTGCCAAGGATATTATGGGATTTGCAGCTGGCAGGCAGGAGGTGTTTATTTAGATGTCTTATTTTTCCACACAAGTTGGCCTTCAGTTGCATTTGACTTTGGAACGATGAAAAATTTGAGTTTCTTTTAAAAAGTTGAAATACTACAATTTATACTGTGTACCTACTGAAGGCTTTTTACACAGTTTTGGAAGTGTAATGATGCCCCTTTCACTTGATGCATGAATTCCTAATTATGCATGAATATGCTCAAGACGTTTTGTGGCAAAAGTAATTGAGAAACAAGCGATCCAGGAGAACAGAAGCCATTTTATAGACGCAGGTTGGGGTGCAACACAGTTGACAGTAATTCACAGGTCCTTCATTATTCACTGGAAGCTGCTTCACGATGTTATCGCAGAATTCCCTTCAGGAGAAGCCTCTAACCTGGCTCCTCTACACTGTCACCCCTTTCCATGCTTCAGGAGTGGTCAGCAGAATGATCACCAAGAGAGGACTGTTGCACGGACACCTTTGTGCTGAGAAGTTACGTGCAAAAAGAGTTTGTCTGAGGTAAACGAAACCGATGTGTAGGGTTCTCCTAGCTCTGGATCAGAAACAAAAGTTTCTCAGAAGGTAGTTACTGAAAACCAGCCATAAAGTCAACAGAAAAAATAAGCATGTCTCCGGCAAAACCGAAATGCTTGAAACCTGCTACAGCCAGATGCCCTTGTACCACCAAGCAGCTTCTTAAGTCAATCAGAAAAAGAAAAAAAAATGAAACAAAAATTTATTCTAAATCTCTCTCTATAAGAATTTTAGTCCTGTAGTTACTCTGACTTCTCTTAGCAGGTTCTTTCTCTTCCATGAAAATCACCATGTACTGATACAGCCCAGGATCACATTGATTAGCGCTTCTCTGTTCTTCTCTTTGGGTTTGTTGGTTTTTTTTGTGGTGGGTTGTTGTTTTTTTTTGGGGGGGTTGATTTGTGTTGTGGTTTTTGTTGTTGGGTTTTTTTGTTTTTGTTGTTGGGATTTTTAAATTTTATTTTCAGTCCATAAATGTCATCCAACTACTTCAGAGGACTTGTCAATGACACTTTTGAGTGACAAATCAGGAAAATCCTTTCGGTGACATCCTCTCTTTCCCCAACAGACAGAATATTTAGTTGATTTTGACTTCTCCACGCACTGAATTTCTTGCATGCAATTTATAGAGGGTCTGCCATGTTTCAGGTATAATTTAGACACACATAAAGTGGAATCACTGACAAGTGCATGAATTAAGTATGTGCACAGGGGCCTTTGATCACCTCTGAAGTCTGTTCAACTAGTCTTCAGACTAGATATGAGGGTAGGACAGGCTCAACCAGGCTGCACTATCTTTAGCCTGAGTTGACAGAGCTGCCAACCTGCACATCACAAGAGGAGTAACATCTTCCCTCTTAAGGAAGAACCTAGGGAAATCACATTGCCTTTCTTTCTGTTTTCTCTTAGAAGTGTCAAAATGGTGGTTTCTAATTTTTATATTTTATTTTTCTTATGAGCTCTAGACCATTGTTGTAAGATTCAAATGTTAAAATATATCTTCCAGCCTGCATGGGCTAGAACTGCAGTTTCTAGCACGAGCACAAACCAATTTGTCTGACAAATGTTCTAAGGTGAAGTGGTGTTATTTTCAGAAATCAGGTCAGCGGATAATTATGGAGGAGAAAAAGCCAGTTTCACCCATGTTAGCTTCCTTCAGATGTTTTCCTACAGCTCCCTGCAAAATCTTTAAAGCGCTAATAAGAACTCAACACTTCAATAAATAAATAAAATGAAAAAAAGATGAAGTACCAAAGGGAAAGAAGAGCGAGCTCTTTTGCTTCGAGGGATTTTGTATTTCAGTATTTTCCATTGTGATACATAACACTCTAATCTTTTGTACCAGCACCCAAATTACATTTCTTGCACACCTATATATTTTAATTCTACTAGGAAAGATGATAATAAATAGGAGCATAGAGGAGCCTTACAGACCTGAGTAAAGGGGGGGAAAGACATGAAATAAAAGGGGTTTTTATTTAACTGAGGAAATTCACACATCACTTAATACAGAATCTCATAATCTGTCTTGAAAACATTAACACAAAGCACAGAGGAACAAGAAAAAATGGTTTCTTGGGATAAGACAGTTGAAAGTCTATAGGTGCTCCCTTTAAGGCCCAAGAGCAATCTCTCTCTCTATTTCTTGATTAATCAGATATAATAAACATAGGCAGATGAGGAGCTGATGTGTTTCCAGAGCCTTTGAAAACACTGTCAGCAGAACTCTCATTATTTAAGATGCAAAAATAAGCTATATTTAATTTTAAAAATATACTTTAAGCAAGCATAGATATGTATCTGTATATATATATTTATGTAAGCTTGTATTTCCAGATGAGTTGTTACAGGTGGCACAAATCCCACAAGCTGTCACCCACTGGAACCTTGTGCCCATTTAAGGGGACAGTGCCCCTCACAGCCAGGCTCTGTGTTTGGATAACACAGATCAGTCCCTGAAGTACAAGTCTTTGGAGTTATTCCCACTGATAAATCTCTGGGTGTCACTGAATAACACAATACCAGCTGATTTTTTATTTAAATTTTTTTTTTTTTAATTCTAAAGACTTCATAAAATGTTATTCACTTTATTCTTAAAGGATATGTAAAGATTAAAAGACGTTAGGTCAGGTTCTTGTGAATTTAAAACACTTTTATATTACTCTGGCAGAATAAAGAGACATTAAAGAGGAGGACGATGAAATCCAGATTGCTTTTATACTTCCAGAACAAGGTGAAGTACCTGGGGCTTTAATGAGATTCTGAGCCTTCAAATTTTATTCCTTTTTTTTTTTTTAGTGTGATGGTGTGAAAATTAGAAATGCCCTGTGTGTGCCCTGAAAAGCCTTCTAGGAAGTGGGCTGAGTTCACTGGCACATTAACAAGGGTAAATGAACAGCCATGTTCCCATCCTCTGCTTCATTTTTCTTACCTCTGGCTAGCTGCCCAAGGTTCTTCACCTTCCTCACTTGATTCCACTTAAAAGTGTGTTGAAACAAGTGGAAATTTAAGAAGGCTCAAAGCGAAGCCAGTCATTAACCATTACTCCTTGGCTTAGGAACAAGCATGTTCTCTTACCACTGTGCAAGCCACTTCTGGTTGGTTAAGCTTTGTCAGAACAGGAAACCATGTAGAAATAGCAAACAAAGGTCAGTAGGACTAGAGAATATTGTATGAAAAAGCCAACGTTGGAAATTTGAATTTAAGAGCTCTTCCAACCCAATCCATGGTTCTATGAACATCTGATTCCACGCACTCTTGTGAGTTATTATTTTGACACTAAGGGTGGTGAGAGCCTGGCCCGGGTTGCCTCCAGAGGTGGTCGCTGCCCCATCCCTGGAACCATTGCAGGGGAGGTTGGATGGGGCTCTGAGCAACCTGCTCCAGTTGCAGATGTCCTTGCTCCCTGTAGGGGGTTGGGACCAGATGACCTTGGAAGGTCCCTGCTGATCAAAACCAGTTTGTGACTCTGATTACCACAGACCTTTGTATTTCTCTAAAGAAAACTCCAGCTATTCATCTCTATTTTTGCTGGTTTACACTCTGTATCTCTCCATTTTGCCTTATGTTTTAACGCAGCCAGTATTTCACTTTGCATTTACATTTTTTCTTTTTACCAAATTCCTTCTTTAATGCATCATGTTGCAAGAGCTGGATTACTACAGTACGCAGCGTACACCAGCGAGCCTCTTGCTTGATATTTAATGAGATAAAGTTTTTATTTCATTACATTAAAGATTGGTGGTAGGACAGATAATGTACTGACTCTGTTAATGCTCTTAACTCACGTACAGCAGCTGCTCCAGCTCTTACTAATTCCTCTTTTAATCCCCCTTCTCTCTTACACAACTTCGAAAAGACTTTGCGCGCGGTCTTACCATTTCTATTAGCATTGTCTTGACACGAGATTTCCTCCTTGTGTAAAAGCTCTCTCCCCTTTATTTCTACAAATTACAGGCTCGTTACTGCCGCTGCCCTCTCCTCCGCTTTCCTTGCTTTCCCTGGAATCAGCCAGTTGTTGCATTTCATTAGCATTAATACATACAGGACAAAGCTTAAGAGTCCCTGTTACCCCGAGGATGAGTAGCACATTACACTCTGTAGGAGGTCAGAGAGGGCGAGGCTCTTGAGCAGATTTTTCCATTAATGAAATGAATATGATAATTCACTGGGGGGAAAAAAAAAAAAGGCAAAAAAAAAAAAGCTGCTGCTGTTCACGAGCCTGTTTCTGTGTGTGTTGCATTGGCAACAATCCCTAGGGAAGGAAGAATGTAGGTGTAGTGCTTTGTTTTTTGGGAGCAAAGCGGTGAGGACACAAGTGCCAGATGTGTGTGCAGCTCCTGCTGGATTTCAACGGGAGCTGTTGAGAGCAGCAGGGAAAAAGAAATGAAGCCAGATCTGGTAGGCTTTTCGCGTTCAAATCGATCTGCGAACGGGCAGGTAGTGCTGGAGAAGTATCAGTAGATAGTAAGTTCCCTGGAAGTGGGTTTTTTTCAGTTGTTCTGCAATTATTCTTGGAATTGAGCTAAATTTAGTTCTGGCTGAAAGAAACCTCTTAAAATAGGAGGACTCACAAGGGCTGACTGAAAGGTTAGAGACGGTACATTGTTAGAACATCTGGCTTTACCGTTTTAAGAGAATTCCTTCATCTGTTTAAGGTTTGAACAATATTTCAAACAAGAAATGCCTTAACCATGAGACTACGAAAGGGTCTCAGTACCTCTTGTTCTCACAGAGGAAGTCATATATGAATAAAATCTTCACTGATGCTAAAAACACACAGTCCCACTAGTCCAATATATCCTACCAGGTCCAAGAAACTACCTCAAAGCCCTTTGGAGTCACGAGTATAAAACACCACACTTTCTCAAAACCATCTTTGAAGGCCTGTTGCTACAGAACACGCTTCAGAGGTAGGACGTGTGTTGAAATACCCTTATGCTGTGGAAAGAAAGGCCAACTTTGAATGGGAATTTTGGTTGTTTCATTACCAAACTTCCAGCCCCCAAAGAGCCCGGTTAGCAGATGTTGACCCGTTCAGCGCTCTCAGCAAATATCACCTCTGCATTTTGCACATCTGAAACTGTAGGGCTACGTTCATCACAGATCCTGGCATTATAAATAAAGAGCTAATTGCAAAATTCAGGTTTTGAGGCAGATTGTAAAAGCCCAGCAACAATGCAAAATCACATCACAAATTTTCAGTCTGGGCTCAAGTCCATCTCTGAGCTAGAACTACATCGAGAGGCAGTAGTTACTAAGCCACATAAACCAGAATAAAGTCTGGCATGAAACTCATGGACATCCACGGTGTTTTGTGTACAACCCTGTGTAAAGTCTGCTCTTGAAAAGCCAAGAGAAAGCTCTTGTTTGTACAACTTTGGACAGCACTCTATGGTTTGTTCACAGGGATGCCTGTGGCTTTGGTAGGGACCAATTTCCATATATTTACTTTCCTGTCACAGAGTTCAAAAGGGTTTGTCCTGGCATGGAAAGCTGGCAGAGCAGAAGCCAACTAAACCCACTATTTGGCAGCTGGATTACTGCTTGCTTCTGCTTGTGACTAAAATCCCCGTAATAGGCGTGTGATCGTGACTACACAGTCTATAGTATCTTGTGAGAAGAAACTGAGAGTACCTATGGATAATTCAACTGCATCCATACAGGTGTACAGCACGTCAGACTTCTGCTTTTCACAATGCTGGCCTTGTTATAAATGTTCTCAAACAAAACCTATTGCCTTTTGATAAAAACCAGGGGGCTAAAACGTTTTCCCAGCTTTCTGGTGGGGCTTGATGAATCTGGAGAATTATTTCTGTCAGCAAGTTCTGCGTGCTGACTGCAAATGGAAAGCAATTCTCTCTGTAATTCACATCTCTCTTTCCACACTGAAGCTTTTTCTACGTGGTATGGTTCTGTGTACACTGGGAATAAGGGTTGAGTAGACATGGGGGTGTTGGTTGATGAAAAGCCAACATGAGCCAACAGTGTGTGTGCAGCCCAGAAAGCCCCAACCATATCCTGGGCTGCATCAAGAGAAGTGCATCCAGCAGGTCACGGCAGGTGATTCTCACCCTCTGCTCCACTTGTGAGACCCCACCTGGAGCCCTGCGTCCAGTTCTGGAGCCCTCAGCACAAGAAGGACATGGATCTGTTGGAGAGGGTCCAGAGGAGGCCACAAAGATGATCAAAGTGCTGGAGCACCTCTGCTGTGAAAAAGTTGGGTCTGTTCAGCCTGGAGAAGGCTCCAGGGAGACCTTACAGAGGCCTCCAGGATCTGAAGGGGCTACAGGAAAGCTGGAGAGGGACTTTTTATAAGGGCCTGTGGGGATAGGACAAGGGGTAGTAACTCTGAACGGGTAGAGGGGAAATTTAGATTAGAAATGAGGAAGAAGTTCTTCACTCTGAGGGCGGTGAGATGCTGGCACAGGTTGTCCAGAAAAGCTGTGGATGCTCCATCCCTGGAAGTGTTCAAGCCCAGGCTGGATGAGGCTCTGAGCAACCTGCTCTAGTGGGAGGTGTCCCTGCCCATGGCAGGGGGGTTGGAACTGGATGATCCTTAAGGTCCCTTCCAACCCAAACCATTCTATGATTCTATGATAAAATCCTGCAACTTTTTCATATTCTCTACAACTTCACGGGAAAATGACAGTTTCTTCCCATTTTGCTCACTTAACAACATGGATGCTTAAACATCAGCACTTCTAAATGAGATACCCTGTGGAGTTCAGTAAGTACAATCCTGTAGGTACAACGTTACTCCTAAAACAGTGGGTGCTCCTTCCCTTGGCTGAGGACGAGAAATCAAACTGCAGTTCCCTACATGGTGGCTGAAAGTATTAACCAGAACAGGCACGGCAACAGAGGCTTTTCATTTTTGGTCTTGATTTTCTCGAGAATCACCTCCTCAGTAGTATTTGTAAATATATTGTAAAGTTTAATGATCCAGGCTCTGTTGAGAGCTTGTCACTGGGCTGTTTCTCTCAGATAATAATAGCAAATTAAAGCTAATAGATTTACGATTGCGCCTCATGTGAAATAAAAAGCACATTGTATTTAACCGTGCATGTTCTCTCTCTTTCCTCTGGTATCCTTGTTGGTAAATTGTGACTGCTCCCACTTGGGACAACTTTTGAGCTCTGTAACTCCAAACAATTTTGGTTTTCCAGTTCACTAGTTTGAACAACACAATCAAATTCAACTCACAGATTCCAAATTGGCACGTATTTTGGCAATCCGAGGAGGAGAGATTTACTACTAATGGATTGTACATCTCTGCTCGAGCAGTGTCGGTTGGCCTCCAGGGGACCTCAGAAAAGGGCAATAGCTTGTGGAGCAGCACCACAAGCTCCTAAGGGGCTGTGAGAGAGAAGTTCATCTTAGAAGAAGTCGTCACAGGCATTTCAAAGCTACAGGAGCTGTTCAGTGTGGATGAATTATAGCCACATAACCTTTATCAAGATCCTATCCTGCTTTGAGTTGGTCTGGAACACCATATCCTTTGACATCGAGGTGTAAATCAGGCAAGAAATAAAATGTGTCGTCATCACTTCTTTCTGGTCGCAACGTTTAAATGCTGATGTCTAGGTCTAGAGGCCTGATTTGGTTTCTTCTCGTAGGTGGCTACTGCTGAAACCGGTTCACTTCCATGGTTTCACTATCCTAAAATTTGGAAGCTATGAAGCTTTCCAAAACCCAGAGGTCAGGCACTATTCTTTGTACTCTTACAGGAAATAACTGAATCATGTTTACAGAGTCTTTCTAGGCACAGAGAAGAAAAGTAGGAAGACGATAACCTGAGTTGGAGAAGGTTTTAACCAGCACAGAGGAAAAAACAAAAATCAAAACCTGAGCCGAATACGATTTAGTGCACTTGCAAGGAAGTGCACTAAAATAATAGAAAGGGAGAAATAAATATTTTAAGAAGTGATAAGGAATCAGAACTGTTATTCAGTTGAATATTATTCATTGTTTCCCATGAGTTGTGGAGAACTCTTTAATCTATCATCTTAGCCAGGGTGTACGACACAACTTAAAAATTTAGAGGAAATGTACTTAGAGAGATGTCATTTTATTACCGTTATAAATAGAACATCATTTGGAAGTTTCTGCACTTATAAATATTTCATGGGGTTTGAATGAAAACAGAACAAAGCCTTAGGGTCACAGTCAACCCCAAAGGCATCCCTTTGCATTAGCCAAGGCTCTTCACCCCAGGGAGATACTCCTTTCACAAAGCCAGACTGAAAAAGCTGCTCTAAGCCTGGCTTTCCGAAGGGTACTGCTGACAGAGGAAAAAGTAGAATTCAAATCTTCTCATTACTTCCAATTTCAAGTTGCAAACTATTTGCTAACCAGCCTCAGCTCACTGATTTTTTGGGACAAAGTCCACCCTTTCTCCTCTCATGAGCTCTTGCTAGAGAAGAGGGCACAGGCAGCCTGTATCGTTGCAGTCACACCAGAGCCTGACACAACCTCTAGAAAACAAGTTCTATACATTATGATGTTTGCAAAATACTGGCCAGACTGATCCTTTTGATGAATGAAGCCTGTGTCTAATTGAAGGGTGCTGAGTGAGAAACCCTTCTAGGGTGAAGCCTTCTAAATAAATGAAATGAACTATGCAACAGTCTTTCGAAGCTCCCCTTTCTGAAAGTTTTCCAACAAATGGCTTTCCGAAGGGTACTGCTGACAGAGGAAAAAGTATAATTCAAATCTTCTCACTACTTCCAATTTCAAGTTGCAAACTATTTGCTAACCAGCCTCAGCTCACTGATTTTTCGGGACAAAGTCCACCCTTTCTCCTCTCACGAGCTCTTGCTAGAGAAGAGGGCACAGGCGGCCTGTATCGTTGCAGTCACACCAGAGCCTGACACAACCTCTAGAAAACAAGCTCCACAAACAATGATATTTCCAAAATATTGGCCAGATTGATCCTTTTGATGAATGTAGCCTGTGTCGAACTGAAAGGTGCTGAGTGAGAAACCCTTCTAGGGTGAAGCCTTCCAAAGAAATGAAATGAACTGTGCAACAGTCTTTCGAAGCTCCCCTTTCTTAAAGACTTTCCAACAAATGACTCATTTAAGACCAATGCTGCTGTGTTTTTTATATTTTCCACGCCAGGTAAGTTACCTTTCCCCATTTTGATCAGGTAGCTCATAGAATATTTTAAACTTCCACAGCACAAGATGTAGCTTCCCCCGCCTCAGCCTTTAAGAAAAGCAGTGAATGCTCATTCTCTTTTCATTTCCTCTAGCAGGGAAAAAGCCCAGTTTGTAATCACTGCAGAGAAATGACTAACCTGCCACAGAGAACTTTTCTGGCCTTTTGATACTTATTATTTTATATCAGCAATGAATAATTCTCCATGTGGTGAAATTCCTGTGTGCAGAGGGAGAGAAAGGCAATCTTTCACCTCCCTCAGACACGGAGCCACCACGGCGCTCCTTTATTAGTTGTCGACCACATCACCCTTAATTAGATTCAAAGGTCCAAGATATCACTTCTTAAGACAATTAAAGTGGGAGAGAGGGAGAGAGAGACAGATGGTCTGAAGTGATTTCCGTGGGACAAAGCATTCCATGAATTATCCAACTATTGTTGGGATTTATTTAATATTTTTTTTGTGCATTACCCTCATATTTAATAATAATAATAATGAAAAAATAATGTCAGATTCTAGACTCAGGGAGAGGTTTTTTCATCTATATACAGATGACTATTATAAGTTTAGCAGTCTCTGTTAAAGTTCCGTATTTTTCTTTCAAAATACTTAAATTATTATCCTGGCAGAAGCTGAATTAGCTATAAAGGTACAAACCAGCTTCATACCGATGTCTGAGTGTGTGTCTGTGGCACACAGAGATCTGTGCAAGCACACAAGCACCTGCCCTTGTAAATGTGCAGAAATCACTACATTTGTTCCCTTAGGTAATAATGGTATTTAATTAATTACTGTGTAACAGTCTGTACATCAAGACAAAGTCTGATCTGCATTTTTGGAGAATTTTCGTTACTCAACAGGAAATTCCCATTTCCAACAGGTCCAGTCTGATCCTAGCACCAAAGGATTTTGTTTCTATTTATTAAAATCAGAAGTTAATCATTCGGCTGATTAGATGACCTTAGTCCCCAGGAGGCACCATTTGCAGTGTTCACCAGTCTTTTCTACACTGCCAGAAATATTTTTTTTCATGACCATTAGTCATCCATGGTATATTAGCAATTTTCCCTGTGTTTAATAGCTAGGGAATTGATTTTGCAAGTGATGTTAATGGAATTGTGCTTGATTGCAGCATCAACCCTAATGTCGTCACTCTTAACACCCCATGCTAAGCTAAGTCTTGTATTTTTTTTATTTATTTTTTTTTGATCAATGCTGGGAATAATATTCTTGCCCTCACTGACATGCTTTGAGAAGGACTGAATAAAATCTGACAATTTCAGAGCTCAGCTTCGGCACATGGAGCAGCAGACTCTACATCACAGCTACTGGTGGTTTCTACAGAAGAAAAGCAGAACTTTCCACTGTATTTACACACCAGTAATATTCTGCCCCCCCTTATTCTCCAGTGTTTAGATTTTGAACAAGAGCTGCCATCCAATAATATACCGGTGATGACCAAAAGTGATACATCACCCCCTTCTTACTTCTATACCAAGCTGCGTTATGGAACCATACATTATAATAATTTATGAGGAAACATTAAGCTAAATGCTAGAATATTATACCCTATGTCTTCGTTAATTATTCAAAATGTTTATGTGACTGAAAGGGAGCTCCTGATGTATAATATTTTATTCACAAATTTATCCTGTCAAGCGACGCTGCTTTAGCAAGAAAAATCTCCTTTCTCACTCTCCATTTCTCAAGCCTGAATTCAATAAAGGCATTACACACTAGATTCTCTAGTATAAAATATTTTTTTTTTCGTAAAACCATTACAGGCAAAACAAAACTGGTTAACAAAACTCAGGAACAGTTAACCATAATTAAAACCAGTTAACATATTCCATGAGCCCACCAGGTTTCACTGGCCTTACCTTGTGGGTACGGTGCAGGCCCCAATACCAAGCCCTGAGCAACACCAGAAATACAGAGTTGGTTCTTAAAACTTTAAGATAACTCCTATGAGATACTATTAAAGGTTATGATTTAAAGAAGATGTACTGCAGTGTTCACTGGAGTAGTGATCACTATTAACCAGAAAGGGCCTACAAAGCTAGGTGGACTTCACTGCCTACGTTTCAGACCGTGTAACGCGGCTGATTCCATCATCTCCTGGGACTTTTCTCCTTTTGGTACTCAAAACCAGGCCACCCAACTTTTCAGAATGAAACTGTCTGATTGCAACACAAGAGTAAGTGCCGGCAACAGAAAAAAAAAACAGTCTCTTTTAAAGGATTTATAGATTTCAGAGAGTGCTATCTGGACTGCCACCCTTGTCCACATCACTGATTCATGAGTTCATCTCTAGTAAGACAGCAATGGAATTACTTTGCTACAGCGAAGTGATAACATCGTAGGGGAGAAGAGGGTCACGCTGTCACTTGGTGAATATCATACAACATAAAACTCAAATTCTGTAACACTGTAAAAACCCATCAGGTCTCTCAGCAAACGAGGGCCTTGCTGCTGGGATTCTGTCAGGCAGCAATTTTGACTTTGATTACCTAAAGTCACTTCATCTGTCTCTCAGCATTACATCGTCTCTAACTTCTCCCTCTTTCTCAAAAGGTTATTGAATGAAGTGTCAATCTTTCTCAAACTGTATGCATAACCTGAAAGAAATCAGCTTCTCGTCCCTTTATTTCACACCACAAATTCCAGTAAAATTTTCTAGAAAAATACCCTTCCAAAAAAAACGTTCAGATGCGGATGTTAATCTGTTCCCAGAATAATGATATCGACCTTTACATATACCAGTGATAGGTTCTTCTGTTAGGAAAAACCTGTTTGGGTCATGATCCTATCTCAAGGTTAGAGCTGCAGGAGATCTTTCAAGGGAGTGCATGTAAATGTGATCCTGTCCTTTGAGGAGTAGGTACACACCTTATCTTGCAACTTCTTTTTCACAATATTGCCACTGATCAGCAATTCTTTGTCCAAGGCAAGAAAATATTTTATTTTACATCACTGAACTTACTTGTTGTGGGAAAATGGTTTCTACTGCTGTTTCTATAGGCTGATTCAGCACTAATCTACTGACCACGAAAATTCTGCTGTTTTCTTTTCTGGTGTTATTTTTTTCTTCCATGTTTAAATTCCTGATCACGCAGTAACTGGTCACGCAAAGCAGTAACTGCAATGATTTTATTCCCATTTCACAGATAGAAAAACAGATATGTAGAGAAAGTGGTACGTTCAAGGACCATACCAGTAGCAACACTGGTATTAGTGGGTTTAATAAACAAACCACTTTAAAAGATTTAAGAGTGAGAAAGCTGAAATGTGTGGCATTTAAGAAACAAATGTTTATCTCCTTAAAGATGTTTGTGCATAAATTGTTTTAAGGATTAGAAGGTGCTTAAGCACTAAAGCCCTTCTAAAACCTTAAGCTCCTAAAATGTTTGATGAAGACAGAAATGATGGGTGACCCTGAGAAGACAGAAATGGACTTTGATTCGATAATGGAGCTCGGCTCTGGAAAGACAGAACTTGTGCTAAAAATGTTCAAAGCCTGATCCTACAAAAGAGAGAAACTGGGCCAGTGGCTTTGTGATTCTTGATCTGGATCTGCTGACCATAGGCTTGTGAAAGGGCCTAGAAAGAGGTCTTTCTAGCCTGGTGGTCTCCGGGGAGGTACCAGTCAGACTGGCAGAGGGGTCATCAGCAGTGGAAGCAAAGAGGAAAATGGTTTAGCTCAGAGACAGAAATTAGCATTGATGGCACCAGCAAAGAAGAGTTCACAAGGCTGGTGAAGATGGGGACAGGGATTTTCTTAAGAAGAATTGCTCCAGAAACAGGGCTCTGGACCTCTCACCAAACTAGGAGTCTGAGAATGACGTCTGAATGAATTTTAGGTTCCCCCATGGGGCAACGCCTTCACTTAGCCAAGCCCATGTTGCAGTTCCCACCGTCTGATCAATACCTGGGGAACTACGCTTAGACCTTCCTTAGCTGAGAGAGTTTCAGCTCTTTGAGGTCACTTTGCACAAATCTCCTGTATAAAAGGAATTTGTTTCAAGCAAGATTAAAACCAGACTGAAGCCGTTTAAAATCACAGAAGCAGCCTGCATACTGTACTTCACTTGAAGACACTTAAAGAGAAGGATATACTGAAAAAAAATTTCAACTTTTCTCCACTACAGGAAAACTCTCATCCAGAAATACTATGTATTTGGAAAGCTCATGTTTTGAACTGGCCTAGTTAGACTTTTCTCCTCGTAATGCTGCACTCGTAGACACACCTCTTTGCCTGTGCCTGCTTCTTAACTCCTCTAGTCAGAACGGTCTTACTCATTTTTTAAGAGCAACCCCTCGCAGATAAGACTTTCAGTAGAAGTTCTGTTCTATGATGTTAAGAAGATAAGGGTTAGAAACACTTGGAGGTTCCATTTCAAAAGCTTAATCCCACTAGGGCATATTACACTTACCCGCATCAGTTTATTTAGCCTTCTTTTCAAGGTTTTTTACACTTAGTTTTTCGTTTCCATAAAACAAAAATTAGGGATAGACTCCAGTCTTTGCCATATGGTTCAGTTTCCCCAGGCAGCCACCCTTGTGTTTGAGAAAAGGGGGAGAAAGTACTTAAGAGAAAGTATTTCTTTACTTTGTTGTTTTCACTGGATCTAAGATAAATATTTAGCTGGGAGATTGACCCTACTGCTATCTGAAATTGAGAAGAAACATAACAATGAGTAATGGTTTCTAATGAAGGAGAAACAAATAGTTTAATCTTGTTTAAAGTCTCTGACTGCAACAATCAGCTAAACAGCTCATTTCATCTGCAATCTTGAATAAATGGAGGATGGAGTAAGAGCAAAGGGAAGACTGAAAACTTACTTTTAAAAACCAAACTTTTCTAAAGGCAACTTTTCTCATTAAAACATTCAAACCACCCAAAAACAAATCCAAGCTCTGCAAGATATGAGCTACATAATAGGCAAATGTGTTACCAGCAACCTAAAGAATGTCTTTTTCCTCAGTAAATAAAGATACTCCATGTATGTACATAATGCACTAATAAGCAAGAGAAATATCCATACTTGACCTGCTCCTAGGAAATCATTTAACTGCAAGAGAACTACCCTTAAAGTTTTCTAAAGTTGCATATTTTGAAATTTTAGAGGGATTTTAAATTAATTCTTTTTGTCATTACCTCTTTGCACACAGTCTGTTTGAAGGCAAAAAAATAAAAGAACCTTTCAAGCTGTTGAAAGATGACTTTCATTTTAAACTGTCATACACCGCTTCCAAAAGGTGCTGTCAAACTCTGCGGCGTGTGAAGAATTTAGGAAGTTATGCCAGCTTCAAAATGCCATTGTCTACTTGGAATGCTTTTCCCCACCCACTTGAGCCCACAAACTCTGCAGGAACGCGTTTGTGGGGACATGGCGGCGGGAAAACCATCAGCACTTCGGATACCTTCGGAAAGAAAACGGCTTTTGATTTATTTTTTTTCAGATGACCTAGAAGAATTGAGTCACCCCACAGCAACAGAAAGTCACTCCTCCTAGTGCTATTCATCACACAAAATGATTTTGCAGGCTTGTCTGCGGCTAGAAGAGCCCTTCAATGTTTACTGGGATGGGCTCTCGTCAGAGAGCAGCCTCCTCACCCTAGAAAGGTGCTTCGCTGCTCCACTAAACATCAAGAAGTCAGCATGGTCCAGTGGACAGTGTAAAGGACCGAATGACAGGAAATCTATTTACTGGGTTTGCTGCTGCTTCACTTGCAGGGAATTTCAGCATCTGCATACACAAACAATTGCCTATGAGGGAAAATTAATATATGTTCTCTGCTCTGTGTTGCTTACACATGGAGGGGGATAGTGAGAAATGGAGTGAGGATGTCTTATTTCAGACCGCTGCTTTGCATATATTTCTGGTCTTCATTTCCTCTTGGAAAAATAAAGGAGTCTTTTAGTCATTTTTCTTGCCTATGTGTCTCAAATCTTTCTAGCTCTGCTCTATTTTTAGTGTCTTCGTGTGCGTGGTAAAATTGCCAGATTTCCTCAGCAGAATTCCAGCTTCCAGTAAGCGCCTATTAGAGTCACAGAGCTGTGTTTTCGTATTCTCCAATTTCTTAGCTATTGAATCCTAACATTCTTGGATTTTTCTAAAATGAAAAAAAAAAAAAAAAGTGTTATTGATCTTTCTATATTTAGGTCGTAACATTGAGATTCTGGTAAAGGGAATCGTAACGGTAACTGCCAAAATGTAACAGGCACAAAAAGAATCGAGCGATCGAAGCAGGAAAAGACGTAAGCGCAGAGATGGAGGGATCTATCATTTTGGAGAAGCAGCGCTAGAGTAAAATGAGAGCAACAGATTCATGAATCCGGCTGCAACCGACCATGCTTGTTGAACCATGTTACGTGTCACCTACTACCTAGTTAACTACCACCTAATTTAAACAGGTTTTACAACATTCACTTTGAGGGAGGAACGACTTGTCAGGGAGAAAGAAATGGCAACAAGGAAACTAAAGGAAAAGAAGTGTCAGAAAGAAAGATAAAGTTCAGGGATGAAATGAAAGATTCAAAATTCTGTTTCCATTGAATAACAAAGTCAAACGTAGGCTGTGGATCAATTTATGGCACCAACATCGTATCACTCATGTGGTTACACTGTGAAAACCATGTCCTTGGCCTCAATATTTATGGGGTTTGTTTCTGCTGCACATTCCTTATTTTTTTGGTTTGATTGTTCTGTATTTTTGGCTTTTTGACATCTTATTTGCCGCCTTATTCTCCTCTGTCGCTGTCCTCGGCTCACTCCAGGCAAAACAAATGTCACTAAGCTGGAGATGTAGGAAGACAGATTGCCCAGGAGTGACAGAATTATTGGAATTAGAGAATGATTTGTCAGTGAATTTTCCCCCACACCATATTCCCTCAAACGTCTGACGTGAGAACAGAGCGTAAGAACAGCAAGTGTACACCTCTGAGTAGAATACGTTTCAAAAGAAAGCTCCTATGATAGCGAGGGACAGGAAGAGCGGTGGAATTTTCTGCAAAGTGGCTGCTTCAATTAGGGCAGGAAAAACAGACATTCTGGGCAGAAAACTATTTCTGAACCGCCGCAATTTTCTGCAGTTCATGTTTGGAATCGGTCAAGAATGACATTTTTTTATTCTTTTCTGAAGCAGAGGAGTCCAATCAATCCAGTCTCTTTACTGTACAACACTTTCTAGTGCTACAAGCACAGCATTGATAGCCCGTTGCTATCTACTTGGTAGTTTTCTTGAGGTAAAGCTAAACCCCAGTGCAGGATGTTTTGTAGTAAGCACTCTACTTCCAATTAGTTCCTATTGAGCAGTAAAAAAGAGAACAGAATTGATAGTAGCTACACCACCATTGGATTCTCAGTGGCAAGCTCATACTTCTATTGGAGTTGAAAAATGGGCTTGAAAAGAACTATTTAGATGGCAACAATAAGAATAGAAAGTCTGCTCACTTGCTGGAGAAGCTAAATATGCTGAATCTATTGAGTAATCAATCTTGGCAACTTGTAAGAAATTAAAAAAAAAAAACCAAACATCTTCAATCTGTGGCACAAATACCCAGAATACATTTAAACGAATCATCGGGAAATCTCAAAACCACTGTATTTGAAGCGTTTTTATAAACTTCTAAAGGATTGGTTCAGTTTCCACAGGAATTTTTCCTTATTCAGAAGGGATGTTCAGTTAGGTACTACCTACTGTGAGACCTCATAAGACTGACAAAAAAATATTTGGTCATTAATATCAACCCAGAGTCGTCCCTCCTTCAATCAAGTCAGTAAATGCCACTGACGTTGTTAGTGATGAAAATTGTAGGTGATCCCTGTAGATCACATGTCCATAGATTTAATCTGTTAGCAAGTGTTCATAGAAGTGGGTATTTTCCCACTCTGGGGAGCTTGTTTGACATCAGTTTTCAGCCGGTGACTTCTCTCGCAGGAAGAGTTCAGAAATACCCTCCTATTTCTAGTTGCATTTGCACATAATAAAAAAGTTTCAGATTTTTGTCTAAAAAACTATGTAGGCACTTGTGCACATTCCGTACAGAAGTAGTGTTTTCACTGCATCTCATCCACATATTAACTATTACAATTTTAATTTAGGTTGTTTCTCAGTTGTCATTTTCCAATTTCTGAAAATAATGTATCAACGCGCTTCTTTTCGCACTCCCATCTGTTAATCTTCCCTTGTGTTTTTTTTTCACCCTAGGACATTTACGTAGCTCTTCTATTTCAACACAGAATGGTTTTTGATCCAGAATTACTCTTTGTGGAATCAAGTTTTCCTTCGCATGTTTTGTACTGACCTAAAATTAGTTGACTGGAGTATTAATGGCTCTTGAAATCTCTCAGGTTGGAGATAATTTGTGCATTACCAAGTATTCCTGGCAGGACCCTCTGCAGCTGCAGCCCAGTACAAATTCACAGTGACTTTTTTTTGCATTCCTAGAATGGAATAAAGCTTTCCCCTTCATTTCCTATGATGTAAAGAAATGCTTCCACAGTATTAAAATGAGAGAGAATTATGCAAAGGCGCTAAGAATCTGAACTACACCACGTTTATATCCGCTCTCATTACTGACCCACTGGAGGAATCTGATCCTATCATAGCCTCATGTAAAAATATCTTACTGCATGTGAAGATATTTCTTTGATTCAGTGGAACGTTGTCCAGCTTAATTAATGTGCTGCGAGTTTCTGAGATAACGAGCGCTACACAAAAGTGCAGAATTGTTTACTAGAAGCTCACAGCAAGGAAGTTAGTACTTTGGTAAGATCTTCTGATATTCCATGCTGCAGAATTTAGAATAAACTGAGTCTCATAATAGAATTTTCTTGAAATATTTTCATAACAGCCAGTATTTAAAAGTACTTATTTAGCCAGAGAGATTCACGGAACTCATCAAGAAGAGATGTAAAGATGAGAAAGTTAACCATATAAATTTATAAGTATCAAAGAATTCATTACACCTTTTGCCATTAGCCCATAGCAGTGCTTTCTACTCAGATCTCTCTCATTTCCTCTCTGATGTGATACAAATTTAAGAACCAAATCTCCTTCAACTCAATGAATCTGTAGCGATGTACGTGACCTACAGATTCTTCAGAGCCATATAATAATATAATAATCCATGAAATGTCAAATCTAATAGCTACAGTGAAGAATCTGATAACATCATGAAGAAATCCTGGGTATGAAGTGCAAGCATAGAAAAGTGTTAACATATTTACCACGATGTTTTAGTTCTGGTTTGGTTTTCTATGCTTTTAGTTAGTTAGTCTATTTTGCCACCATCATATGCTCCCTGATATGGAAAACTTGAAATATGAGACCCTCCTGTCCTGACCAACAGAATGGTTCCCTCCCTTCTTTTTTGTATGAAGGTGTACTATACATCAGCATGTAAATAAGGTGCATGGCTTCCTTCAGTGTGTTGATTTCTTCTTCAGATTCAGGTTAAGATCTTCCTCCCAACAGATCAGAAACTCCCTTTTCTACATCCAGAGCTGGCATTGATAAATTAAGACACTTCTGGCTGACACTTGAGGAAAGTCCTCTACTATATTTGATAGGACTTCCCGGGATTGAACAGTTCAGATTATTTCCTCCATGAGCTACCGTGGCACCTCCAAATTCAATTTTTTCATCCTAACAGGACAAGTGGTCTAGTTAGCCTGAAACATATATTGGAATGAACTGCTAGGGAGAGATGCAAAAGATCAATTTTACCAATAAAAAGGTCAGAAGACTTCAAGCAATGTGCTTGCTTTTATTTGCCCTCTGTTGAGCTGTGCTGTCCATGGACACCTCAGAGGCTCACGACTTTAATTTTTAATCTCCGATGCTGAAAAAAATGGTGCAAATATTTTCATAAGGGGCAAATTCCAGGAACTTAATTGCAATAATCAGTTGAGAAATATCCTGTAACAGCTACTGTTCTAGTTGATTTTGAACACAAGCAAACTAATTTCGCTGCCATTCAGGTAATTAGCAGATAAAGATTAGCGAATAAATGTGGGAAGTTGTTCTCAGACAAAAGAGTCTACAACAGCTAATTGACTTTATAGACAAAGGAATAATGATTCTGGGTAAAGAGCATTCTGGAGTTCTTTCATATCTGCTTGCTATTTCAGTGATTAACTTTTAGCAGTTGTTTTGAAGTCTGAATTTAATAAACATATACAGAAGAAACATCCTATGGCTTACACACATCATTTTTTAGTAGCTAAGAAAAGAGCTCAGTCAGCACCTTGTCATTATCTTAGAGCAAACAGTTCATTGTAACTTTAAATTTGTCCATGATTTTGGTCTCTTTTCTGCCTAAACCTGTCAGAGGCAACTAAACCTACAGATTAGAAAAATCGGAAAGTTCAAAGTTCAGGGTTGGGAATTTGCCTGGGGTTATTTTTTCTGCCTCAATAAGTTTGGCAAAATAAGCTTGAAAATGTCATAAATACGGACTTTTACCGCATCATTTACAACTCTGTTCCTTATCTTTAAATTGTAACTTACAGGTGTAAAGGAAAAGGGAAATTCCAGCCCCTGGTGCCGAAAGCAGAGATGTTCTGGAGAAGAGGCTACAACCTTAGGGCTTTCATCTGCATTTAATCATGAATCTGCTATTGACTTGCCATTAGGAAAATCAGAAGAATACATCCTGCTCCAAATGAGTGATAAAGACCCTTAAAACCAATGCATCCTGAAGAATGTTTGCACTGTAGCAGCTTGAACCAAGTTTTGTCTATAATTAGTCCTACAAGCAGCGCGACTCACAACTGAGATTCTCCTCTGATTTTGGACGAGCGTCCACGAGCAGCTTAAAGGGGTCAGACAATCCCTTTTCAAATTTAAACCCAGGATATCTCCAGCCCTCCCAACATTCTAATCCTGAGACCTTCTCATGGTTTCCAGATTGAGTGAAGAGCCTGTGTATCTTACACTGCTTTTCCAATCTGTGTAAATATTACACAAACCGTGTGTTACACAAATTGTTACATAATCTAGAGTTAGATAGGTTAAAGTTTAATGCTTGTAATTTTCTTGAGGCACATAAGCCTTTTGATAAGATGGAAAACAGGATCAAAAAAAGAGGATATTGTTCCACATATACAGTGAAAATATATAGGTGAAAATTCTACAACTCCCTCTCTGTCTAAATCACCAACCAAGTGCAGATTTATGATGAGTGAATTACAACATTTTCTAGGGAGAAACAAAATGCTGTATGACTCAAGCTGCCACAACATATCTCTTCCTAAACATAGAAAACAGGAGTGTCTCAAAAAAAAAAAGAACCCATCAAGATGATTTTTATCTTCACATATGCTGGGAAATTTAGAGAGAAATAAAAGTCTTCAGAGACTATGTCATTTCTGGAGAGGTGAGTAAAGTCTACTGATGTGTCTTGTCTACTCTCCACTTAGGACCCAACCAAAGCAAGTTCTGTGCAGTTGATGCCCTCTTCATTTTGAATGCAAAGATAAGGAAGAGCTGGGTTGGGAACCTGAGACAGAAAGTAGTGGGAAGGTGGTAAAAAAGAAGAAGAGAGAAGAAGAGAGAAAAGCAGCTCATGTTTCATATAGAAACAGATGAACCACAAACTTAATGAAAACTTTAAGTAGGGTAAAGATATCCAGGGTGAAAATTCTGATTTTAACTGCAGAAATATAAATTTCTTGGATTTTCACCTGAAAATGGGGTCAGTAATTTGTATCATGGAGCTTACTAAACTAACTAATTCAAGGGCTTTGGAAGTTTATCATGACATCCTGAGAAAGACAATTTGTATGGAATAAATTAATGCTCTGAGATGAGCCACGTATCATTGTTCAGCTTAAGATAAATACACAAAGTTTTGGGGCGGGGGGAACAAGAGTGAGCAATTTGTAGCTTGACAGTGAGATGAATGAAAAGTAAGGAAGTCATCCAAGGCAGTGGCTTACATGGCTATTGAAAGAGGAATGGCATTTTGCATTTAATTTTTATTTTATTTCATTTCATTTCTGTGCTCTAAACGTAATCCTTAGCTGAGCCTGTATGTCCAATATTTGATCTAAAGATTTTTGGCATTAATAGGAAAGAAATGCTACGTGGACTTATTTTATGGACTTTGCAGAGAGATTTAAATTGGTGAGAAGGTAATTTCTGCCAGGATATGACATGTTAGAAGCTATGTATTCCTTGCTATAGGACTGAAAGGATCTCCTGAATGAATTTCTAGGTCATCCTTTTGCTTTTACAGGCTTTGAGACAGGCTTAATATAGCTAAAGCATGTCTCAGAGATGTTTGTCAAACTTGTCTTTTAAAATCTCTGCAAGGTGTGGGTTACAGTGTTTTGATAGGTTTCAACATAAGCATAACAGCATAGAGCAGAAAGGCTGTTCTCAAATGTCATCTAAATGCCACTTTTTATAAATGAAGTCAACTTCCACTTGTTCAACTCCAGTTTGAAAACACTTGATTATCCTTCTCTTTGTAAGGAAGCTTTTAACACGCGTTCAAAAAGCAGGCATGGATAATCAGGAAAGGAAAGAAGTCCTCAAAGCCATGAATGATTTGGAAAAGGTGCTCAGGCACTGTGGAATGCTTTGTCTGAAGAGCAGAAGACGACCTAGTCTGTCCCTGTGCTGCACCATCAAATGTCTTTCTCATTCTCATGGCCTAGAAGCAGCTCTGCCTGGAAGTCAAACCTGCTCTAAAAGAAATCCATTTTGTTGACTAAGCAAAACCAGGTATCTTTATTTACTGTCAGAATTAGTCTCTTTTAATTTATATTTGAGATATTTTCTGTCAATCCTTCAAGAAAAATGGATGACGGGTTTTCAAAATGTCCATTCTAGGAATCTTAAAACTACTTTCAATACACCTTTTCCTTTTTAATAGATTTGAGATTGATCCTTTGGAAAGCATTCAGAACTGAAGGGATATCTGCACATCCAACTTTTATGTGATTCCCATTCTTCATATCTGCACATCCAACTTTTTACATGATTCTCACTCTTCATACCTGTACAGATCCCTTCAGTTCCAAATGCTTTCCAAAGGGTCAATCTCAAATCTACTGAAAGGAAAAGATGTACTGAAATTAGTTTTCGCATTCCTAGAGTGAAGAATAAACAAGATCTGTCCACAATGACCAGACATCCATGTATGGGAAAAGATAAATAGCTATTGAGGAAATCCTGAAAAAGTCACATTTTGTAGATTTTCTCTACAGAGGAAACTCCAGGTTCCTCTCAAAACCACAGTCTATTCTCTAACTGCCCCTGTAGATACACATGACTGAATAATAAATGGAAATCTGCAGAATTTGAAGGCTGCTAAACTTATTTCTATATAAAGATAAAATCATAATCTGTGTGATAGATCATCTGACCACATTACGTATTTACCTCATTTTGTTTAAACAAATGATTTACCCACCAACTCTGGCAGTAAACATATTCTTACTTCTTTCCCTACCAAGCTAATTGGGTGACAATCTCACTGCACCTTAAAAGTACCTTCATTAGCTCATGTCAATTAGCGGTTGATTTATCAATTATTTTTCTCACTGCTGGTTCCAGAAGCATTCTGCACTGCAACGTGCCTCGATTGCATTCCACCAGAGCCTATTAGCACAAGCTTTAAGGCTCCCAGAACCTCTGGTGATTAATAATAATAAACTATAGGCAGGTTAAAATTGGGAAGCATAAATTAGGACTTTCAAATGTTAACAGGGCAAAGCAAAGGAGTGTCATGAAATACACCTCCTGATATCGCTCCATTTCTGTTCCAATTCTCCCAGCATTTTGGTACGTCTTTCACTCTTCTAATACTCCACAGTAGGGTGGGTTTTTGAGCAGCAAAGGAAGATGCCGGAGAAAATCAAATTTTGAAATAAAGATTACGGTATCGTGACTCTCAGCTGTATTAAACACTCAAGGGAAATAGCCTTTGGTGGGACACAACATTTATTAGCATCACACACTCCTCTGATTAAAGAAAAAAATGTGTTTAGATAAATTCCAGGCAGCTGGATTATTTACAGAAAAGCATTAGTTTTTCTTTCAGCTGTGTTTGTGCAGGGTTTTTTAACTATTATTTTTGTCCGATTCTTTTCCTGAACCATGAGCTCAGCCACATGCAAAAACTGAATTCCAGAAGAACCCACCAAGTCCCAGTAGGTGCTCAAACCTGGTCATGTTCTATCTGTCCCATCTGCAGAGATCATTTTGGTAGATTTTTCAAAACAGGCTGTGGTGGCAGACCAACTTTTCCAAGCCAATGTGTCTGGATGTTTTTCTAGCCTCAGGGACTGCTGCTATCAAGCTCCAACTGGATCTACTCAGTAGTTTTGCCCTTGGACATTAACAGAAGAATTTGCAGAAGAATTTCAGAGGCTCAGCTCAGCAGTGGATGTTTACAGCTTTCTACAGGTTGATCATCCTTTCTCTGAAGTACAGATTGCAGTCACAGCTTTCCCCTGAACATTTTATGAACTATTTTATGCACAGGCTCCAAGAAAAAGACACGTTTGCGGCAGTGGTTCATTGGATGAATTTGAGTGGAATATGCAAATATTTAGACTTCTGGTACTTCATATTTCACAGCTAAAGCCTAGATGTGATACTAATTAAGCTCTTAGTGACACATCCTGAAAGATTCCTGGTTGTTGGGACCTAAGAAGCAAATTTGGCACCAGCTCAGCTCCAGTAATCCCACTTATGGGAAGTCAGATGACTTCTCATCACTTATCCCCCAGCTCAGCACTTCTGCACGCTACTTTTATAAGCCAATCCATTCTCTCATGAAGAACTGAGTCCTCTATGTGTCTTTTCACCATTAAAAAAATAAAATAAAATAAATAGCTGGAGACAGGTAGGAGGAAAAGAAACGGGGGCAAGCGGAGACAAGACATCCATCTTGCTCTGCGCAGCCTTCTGCTGTTAACATGTTTCCATAAACTGATTAATCATAAATTATTAATGTCAGCCTCACTCAGATGGAATGTATCTCCTTTATTGAAATGGGTCTCCCAGGCATTCTGGCAGAGGTTTTGACTGATAAGCCAATAGTACTGCTATTTGCATAATCGTGCTGGCACCTGGCTGCAGAGTTTACTTACTGTAGTGTTGACACGATGGTGTATGATAAATTTGTGCCTGGCATAATCTTGATGGTCCACAAACAGTACTTCAGGATGAGAAGATTATAAATAAGTCATAGGTTTGAGGGTTTCAGGTTTGAATTTTTAATTTTTTTTTTGTTAATACTTAGTTTTCGTGATGTACCACCTAGAAAAGTTTATTTCAATAAAAGAAGTTTAATTCAATAAGGCCAAGTGTAGAGTCCTGCGTCTGGGGAGGAATACCACCAGGCACCAGGGCAGATTAGGGGACGTCCTGCTGGAAAGCAGCCCCACGGAGAAAGACCTTGGAGTCCTAGTGGACAGTAAGTTCTCCATGGGACAGCAATGGGCTCTTGTGGCCAAGAGGCCAATGGTCTCCTGAGGGGCATTAAGAAAAGTGTGTCCAGCAGGTCTAGGCAGGTTCTCCTCCCTCTCTACTCTGCCCTGGTGAGACCACACCTGGAATTCTGGATCCGCTTTTGGGCTCGCCAACTCAAGAGAGACAGGGACCTACTGGAGAGAGTCCAACGGAGACTGCGAGGACGATGAAGGGACTAGAAGGTCTCTCTAGTGAAGAGAGACTGAGGGAACTGGGGCTGTTTAGCCTTGAAATCAGACGGCTGAGAGGGGATCTTATGCATGTCTAGAAATATCTGAGGGGTGGGGGTCAAGAGGAAGGGGACAATCTCTTTTCTGTGGTGCCCAGCAAGAGAACAAGAAATAATGGGTTTAAGTCAGAACACACTAAGTTCCATCTCAACAGGAGGAGAAACTTCTTTGCTGTGGGGGTGACAGAGCCTGGAACAGGCTGCCCAGAGAGGTGGTGGAGTCTCCTTCTCTGGAGACTTTCCAACCCCCCCTGGATCTGTTGCTGTGTGGCCTGCCCTGGGTGATCCTGCTCTGGCAGGGGGTTGGACTCAATGATCTCCAGAGGTCCCTTCCAACCCCTCACATTTGAGGATTCTATGATTATTCTGGTGTATATGAAACAGTTGCAGAATGTGTTGTGCTAGGAAAGTAGCTGCAGGAAAAGAGTAAACACAGAAAACCAAACCATTCTGCTTTTATCACATCAGGATATCACCAATTCTAACTTTTTTTGGAACTGTTATCATAGACGCAAGCACGACAGAAACATTTCAAATTTTTTGCAGTGCTGAATCATTAGTATTTGACTTCAGTCTAAAGACTGCTACTTCATTTTTGCCTAAGTTTTCACACAAATGAAGATGTTCTTACAACAGCCATGGCTTTACTGAAGATAGATCCTTCCTATTTCTCATGTAGAGAGGCTGTCTTACATTGAAATGAGATTCTTAAAAATTAAACAGTAGAGCCAATAAGAACTAAGTAAGATTTGATGTATTAACAGAAGTCAAATAATAACCAGACCATCATAGTAACTAAAAGTGGGAAAGATTTGTTTGTTTATCAGTCCATACCCTAAAATTGTAGAAAAGAACTTGGGAAGTGGGTTTTGAAAAAGAAAAAAACAAACAAGATGAAGCAAGCTGAAGATTTTAGAATCAGAAGTATTAAAATTCTCACTCTCAGCAGAGAGGCTACTTAAGCAAACGTTAATTTTCAACAGGAACTTGATAGAAATCCTCAAATTTTATTTGCTAATGGAAAGGTTGTGAGTCAATCATGTATTTCTTAGAAACAGAAGGTCAAAACTAACTCAATACTGTGTTCAACCCTCGTGATCCTACCTACAAAAATAGATGCTGCAGTGTGTTTCAAGGTACCTTGAAATATAAAACCGTTGAGCTGGGTAATCTAGAAATTATTTGCATTTTATGACTGAAAACAGATAGTTAGCTTTGTTCCTTAACATAAGAAAATGACATTTGCCAGTAATACTTTTTGAGTATTATATAAAAATAGAGTAAAACAATCTCTGTATATCTGGTTTGTGGAACTTTACCACAAAATGGGCTTGAGGGTAATGGTTAAACTGATATAAAGAATAAAATAATAAACTAAAAGGAACTGTGAAAAACCTACATTTGAAAAAAGTAAAAAATACCAAAAACCTATTGCTTTTGGCAATTGAGTTCTTTGAGCCATTCTCAAAACCAGGTGCTATTTGTGCTGTATTGTTTTATAGGCTCAGAAGAAGCACAAGTTTAAAGTATTTGCTGTTCTCCCATGGATTTGGACTGGGATAAAAGAAACAGTGGAATTACTCAGGAAATAAGTAGTGCGCCACATTAAAGGTCACAAAACGGAACTACATGAGGGGGGGAAATTTGATCTAAAATAAAGTTTCTAAAAAAAATAAGCAAAAAATGCAATATATTTGTATGGCATCAAAATTCCATGGGAAATTTTAAACTAACGAAAAGTACTTTAAACGTTACACGTTCGCTTCAATCCCTACAAATCTAATAACTGAGCAATAGCTCTGTCTTTGTGTGAATTTCTGCTATCCCTCGTAAAGAATCCCAATGCATATAATTAGTCTACTTTTCAGCCGAGCTTTTAAAACATTTTTGAGAAAAAAACAAAACAAAAAAATCTCCAACTGAGCTGCACAAAGCCATAATGTCAGGAAAGCAGCACTTTATTCATAGCACAACTAGTCTGAATCCCACTTTTAATGGGCACACTGAGCCACACCACATCATCTAAAGAATTGATTACAAAATGACCCTCTTTCATTTTAGAAAGCTATTTTCAAAGTCAGTCTGAAAAGAGATTGGTTGCATTTACATATGATAAAATAAGGCATGGATAGGGTGCATGCTGGGTCCTGTATCATGTAATGCATAAGAATGAGGGAGAATAATACAAACATTAAAATGTTCCTCGTGTTCTCCTTTGCGTGCTCTGACCAGGGTCAGCCAGAGATTTAGGCATTAAAATCCCATTATGAGACGAGAATTCGGAATTTTAGCGACCGTTTTCTCTAAACAAATCAATTAAAAAAATGACTAAGCCTGATGGCTGCAAGGAACTTTCTGGAATTACAAAGGAACTTCCATCAGACACGCTGCCGCTCCAGGAAGGGCAACGTCAAGGTCAGAACGGCAACAAAATAAGTGTGTAGTAGCAAACTATCACATCTATTCTACTGACTACCTATCTTTTGGTCCCCACTCCAAAAGAGATGTGGACAAGCTGGAGAGGGTGCAGAGAAGGGCCACAGAGACGATCAAAGCTCAGGGAAGCTGCCATAGAAGGAAAGGCTGAAAGAATTGAGCTTGTTCAGTCTTAGAAAAGAAGACTCAGGGGAGAACTTATCACCATGTTCCAGTATTTATAGAGTGCCTACAAAGAAGATGGAGATTCCTTTTTTATAAGGAGTCACATGGAAAAGACAAGGGGTAATGGGTACAAGTTACTCCTGGAGAGATTTGAATTGGACACAAGAGGAAATTTTTTCACCATAAGACCGACTGGCTACTGGAATAATCTCCTAAGGGACGTGGCGGTGGATTCCTCAACACTGGACATGTTTAAGGTTCAGCTGGACAGAGTGTCTAGATGGTGCTTCTGCCAAGAAAAGTTAGACCAGGTGATCCTTGAGCCTCCCAACCTGGCATTCTGTGATTCTGTGATTAGTATTTTGCATTTCTGTTTTCTAGATATCCTGTCTTCTTCCTGGTCTCTATAAACCCAACAGTCCCTAGGGATCTTAGGGTAGAAGCACAGTTAGTAACAGCAGGGGTTTAATTAAGATTAAAAGATCCAGTGAAGATTGAGTTTTATGCAAACGCCAAACACAGTTAAGTGCAAATCTAAAACAAACCAGGGGCAAATTGCACATCCTTGGCCTTAGGCAAATCAAATATTCTCCCCTGCCCGTTCACAGAGACTTTCATCCCTGATGGCAGGCCACTTGCTGCACAGCTTGTTGGAGAGAAAAATCCACAGGGCCCTGTGTACAAACCCTACAATCTGTCAGTATCGTACAACACTGCTTTTCACAGGTATATTAACATATATTAACATATTCCACCTTGCAAAGGGGAAATGAAACACTCCTTCCACGCTTTTCGCCTTTCGCTCGTTATCTGTCTAGGTTTGTTGATAGCTGTTGTCTTTTAGGAATTTGATCGTTAAGAGTAGGCTTTTGCTTTCTATGGTAGATTTAGAGCAACGGGACCATGAACTTGATTAGGGATCTAAAAAACTCCTACAAAGATAATACCGATTATTATTGAAATCTTCCCATCCACGGTTACAAGGGGGGAAGGATTAGTTACCATGCTGAAGTCAAAAACATTGCCTTAGAAAAAGTAATTCTAAAGATTTTTTCCATACCAGCTAAAAATGATGAGGAAAGAACATGCTGAAATTAAACCCCAGACATCAATATCTCTGAAACATCCTTCACTGGAAGTTTCCATTAACTAATTGCTTTTGAACTCGCTGCAAATCTTTAACAAAAAAGAGTTTAACTGAGGAGATCTAAGTTTTCCTGGTGTGAGTGATGGAAAGGTGAGGGAAGTGCTTATCCACCTAGAGAGGAAAGGTTACCAGCACTATAAAAAACCCCAAATCCCAAATGAAATAAATATCAAAAATGGAAGAGATCCTGATCTTAAAAGAGCCTTTACTTTGAGTACACTGAGATCATTAAGCTGTCCCCAAAATATTTGAAAAAAACCCAACATGCAGAGATGTCTGTTTCAAGGAAAATGTTCTTAGGGAAATAAGATGACCCAATTTCCATCTCAATAAGTTTACCCTTCTCTGTGCTCAAGACTTTAAAGCAGTTTTGAGCTTGTTAAAGATGCAGTGAACCATCCAGGGTTCTCATTTAGGAGGCATTTCAAAAAGCTGCATATAAAAGATAGAGAGGTCTATCCGGTGTTTTTAAAACATTTAACTTAGATTGAGATGATATATCAGTAGATCTCCCTTTGAAAGTCCAGAAAAGAAAAAAAATAAAATAAAAAAAATAATAATAAACAAAAAATTCACTATTTTAGATCAGGATTAAACAGAAGTGACTTCAGGTTTTCTTGATTCCTTCTTCAGGGATATCACTGAACTTGCCCCAGTAGAAGCTTCGCTGTACACATTCCGTTATAATCCAGAGAAATTTATAGAGTAATTTTAGAATTGTCTTTTGTTTCTAGTCACAAATGCCTACAAAGATTAGGACCTATCCCATGTCCATGGTAAACGTAACAGTATAAGCAGTTTGAGGTGGGACAGCATACAGGGTAGAGTCAATCTTTTCTAACTTTTTACACCACACATTTTAGGATTAAAATTCCCACCTAAAGGTGTTTATATTTCTGCACTGACCAATGAAGCTGAATGACTAGTTTTTGGCAGCTAATATTGCTTAATGTTTACAGGAGTCGTAAACTGTATTTTTTGACATCTCTATACATGGAGGAAAAAAAAAAGTAAAAAAAATAGAGTTGCATCTCAGTAACAGAAAGCGTCGTTCCTTTCAGATAGTATTGGTTGATGTGAAATTTGAAGATTTTGCAATTATAACTTTTGAAAATTAATCAGCTAATAATTTTATGCAAAAACTATCTCTTTCTTTATTTTTTATTCAAGTCTGTAGATCACCAAGTAGCATAGGTTAAAAAGCAAATTCCTTTTTTCTTTTTTTCTAACATATTTCAGTGCAATCATCTGGGCAGGTCAGATTATAATAGTGTGAGTACATGCACAGAGAAAACAATTGATTAATTCATTAACAAGATGGGTTAAGAGAGTTATTTAGAAGACCGAGGGATTTCTTATGTAAATAATTCTTAAGCTGTTCACACTCCAGAGATCCTCTCTTTGCAACAAACAGACACACAAAAGTTATTCAAAATACGTGAAATCTTCCTAACTTTTTTTTTTTTTTTTCATGCAAAACATTTCAGAACTCCGTATTAGACTTTCGGGTTTAATTAAGATTCAGAAGAGGAGGTGAAATTTGAAATGTGAGTGCACATTAACATTTTAGTTTGGAGAAGGAATGTGCTTTTGAAGTGACTCTGCAATCAACTCCATTTGCCACGCTTCAATCCACACTGCGGAGCAACCTCGCGAGCGCACGAATTGAATTTCATTCAGGAAAAAAAAAAGGAACTGAAAAAAATGTAGTCCCAGAGCTTATGAATTGTGTTCCAGCTGCTAACGAGCATTTGGTGTCCCATGTTTGTCTCAGGGGAAAAGGGATACGGTGTTTTGCAGTATTTGAGGAACGGACAGGATGCCCAAGTCATAGAGCTTAATAACAACAAAGATAAAAGGATATTGGATCTTAGGAGCTGCAAGTGGATTCCAGATCCTACTGCAAGGCTCTTCCCTCTTCCTTCAAACCTTTGTAGTTCTCTCATAACCACGGNCCAAGACAAAAATCACTCCAAGACACTTGCAAACCTTCATCTTGGCTTTTACAGGTTTAAAGTTTCCAGGAGTAGTGTGGTCCTGCCTGTGGTTTAAAGCACTACGGAGAGCTGGGAAGTCTCCACATTCATTCCAGGACACTTTTGGCAAGGCCACCTAATAGCTCCCCTCTTTCTTGTAGGTGTCTGAGCTAAAAGATCAGCTGACTAGTAGAAAGTGATGCTCAGCCCTAGATGATGACTAATACTTGCTGAACAAGCTGGAGCGGTGGCAGAGCTTTGACCGCCTCAGGTTTGTCAAGGAGCTCCTCACCAACCAGAAGTGGAACTAAAATTTCAGTGGGGTGAGGAGAGAGGGGGAGCTACACGGTGACTTAGCAGGAAACCCAGTACCTTGGGTTCTTTATTCAAAATAATGAAAAATGAAAACACAGTAGAAAAATGCGTGAATGATGCAGATCCATGAGGGAAAAAAAAATAAAAAAAAATAGGGATGACTGAAATAGCTGTAACTTTGGGAATGAGCTGCAGAAAACACCCGCTAAAGAAGCTGCTTGGCACCATCTACACTGTCCATCGTAACATGGCAGGATCAGGGACATGAACGAGCTTTTTAATCTCAGAAAATACACATGTACTGCTGCAGGAAACAAGGTTGTTCTGCCTGGATTCCCTGTGCCATTTTAAACCTGCACATTTAGGCGCTGAAAGACTAAATTGTGCATTTTTACAGACAGGACTGGCCCACTACAGGCAGAAATAGTGTTGTATGAAATGTGCTACCTGTAATTAAAGGTTAATCCTTGACTTGCCAACGAGGAGCGTTACAGTCCAAGGCAAGCAATTTGGGATTCAGAAGTGCTTGCTGCTCAAAATAAATACCCTGTAAAAGAAAAATCTAAAAGGGAAACCAGTAGTTTTATAGACACCTATCAGAGAAATGACTTGGAAGAGCAAACTGGAAAGGATTCCTTCTCTTGCCGACGGGCAAAATTAATTATGCCCGTGTCATTTCTGCTTAATAATTGTGTGAATTCTTTTTTTAAAAACTCTCCAATGATTGAGACTATTAATGGTGGCTCCACAGTCTCACTGGAAAGTTCTCTTCACTGGTAAGAATGTTTTAAGAGTTCTCCTTCCCCTCTGGAAATATTCCCTTCCTCCAGAAGTTACATTTTATAGATTTGGAAAATGTTTTCCCTTTCAGTCTTTCTATTTGGGCCAATATTTTTCTAGTTCTAGAATGGTTTCAGCTTTCTAATGCAATTTCTGGAATTTTTTCCATCATTCCCCAACCTTTGAAACTGCGGAATCTAGATACACTACGTCCATTTAGGGACTCACTAGTAAGATGTAGAGAAAAGTTACTTTATCTGTGTGATGATTTTCCTCCTTGTTACTTGATTCATTTCCTGAAATGCTCTTTTTGTGCATGCAAATCCAAGTAAATTTCTTTTGGTAGCAGGAATTTGCTGTTTATTTCCTTACATATTATTGTATATATAGTGACTGCTTACGTTACAGGCAGTCAGACATTGTATTTCTTTCTTACATTCCATACAGAATTCTGACCCAAGCTACAGCAGTAGTTTTGGTGTATCTTTCCTTTTTGATATTAACCACACACAAAATTAAATAATAATCAAAAAAAATTGGCTCCTTCAGTAAAACCAAATCCTATTTAATCTTAGGATTTAATGAACAAGCTAGATTTAGGAAAAGCTCATTTATACTGATAAAGGGAAATTAAAAAGTACAGCGAACATTGGTTAATGATATACAGACAGCAAAGAAACAAGGGCTTTGATACTGGAAAGACTGTTATTTTGTAAGAGAGTGGTATTGTGTCTATGGCACGAAAGCAGCTTGGAATGCTTAACAACAGATGAAAACTGCCAAAAATGCATTGGATCATTTCCATGGCAACGGGAGAGACTAACACAAAAAGCTACTCTACAAAGTCCAGGTCCTGAGCTGCATCCTGGAGGCACAACGAAGAAAGAGGATGGATAAAGGACTTAAACCACAAGAACCTTCAGTTCTCCTGTGCAGGCCTAAATTAAAAGACCCTTCTTTTCTCGAGCTCATTCCAATAGATGGGACTTGCCCGAAAGAAACTGGGAGAACACTTCCAACCAGAAATAAGGACCAAAGGAGCACGTAAGAAAGCTTACCAACTCTGGTAAGCATTAGGCATGATTCACTGGAACGCTGCTTTAGCTCTTCTCTTGCAAGTGCAATCATACTTAAAACCTAAATATTCATAAAGGCTCAGAATTATAATATTTTTGGACAAGATGCCAATGCTGTTAGGAAACACCATGTAANCGCAGGAGCCCACTGGCCCTCTTGGCCACCAGGGCCCATTGCTGTCCCAATTGTCCATCATCCTCACAAGTCACAAACCTTGAAATAGCAGCAATATTATTATTATTATAATGACCAAAAGAGATCAATGAGTCTTTTGAGGGGTTTTTGATGTTATTATCGTGGAGTTCTGATGTTGCCCTGGCACAGAGACAGGCTCTTGCCAATCCAAGCTGGACACGCACGCAATGGGAGTCACTGGAAGGACTGGAAACACTGTGACCTCCCTAGCTGTGCTTTCCCCATCACCTGCCACACTCCTCTCCTCTTGCTCTGGTGACGTTTTCTATTCCTAACTTCTTAACTTTTCTGTCAAGTTTATGCTGGGGAGAAAATGACTTTTGAATCACTTCCAGTAATATCACTAGACTTGCCCGTTGCAAGGCAAAACTCTCGTGACAGACACAGAAAGGCAGCTTTGCACCTAGGAGGGGTGTTACCTAGTGACAGCTCTGGAGAAAAGATCTCATCTTTAAAAGACTTGGAAGTTTGGGTCTTTCTGAGATCAAATAGTAGATTTCAGTTGTTAACTAATTGAAAGACTTGGAAGTTTGGCCGTTTCTGAGATGAAATATTAGATTTTAATTGTTAATTAATTTAAAGATTCGGAAGTTTGGCCGTTTCTGAGATGAAATATTAGATTTTAATTGTTAACTTAATTAATTTAAGGGCTTGGAAGCTTGGGTGTTTCTGAGATGAAACATCAGATTTTAATTGTTAACTTCATTTCAATTAATGTAAGAGTAACCTTTCAATTGATGTAGAGATTAATAAATAAAATTTATTTTTAAAAAGCATGCCATATTTATCTGAACTATTTCAGCAAATTCAGTACATGAGAGAATAATGTTGTTCTTCCTCTAAATATTTAAATACATTTACTGCTTGTCAGTAAAAATTTATACAACTTTAATAACAAACTTCCACTGCAGCAAATAGAGTAATTTAATATTTTTAAAAAATATCCTTAACTTAGGTACCAAAAATTCTCTAATAGCCAATCTTGTAGATGTTCACTTCAGTCAGGTTTCACTGACTTCACGTTCGTATTTTGGCCAAACCTATGGAATTTTCTCATCTAGAAATTCACTATATTAACCTCTCCAGATCAATCCACTACAACCAAATATTCAAGCCCTACTATAATTACTCATATTCAGCGATGTGATTATCAATCTTCCTAATGAACACCAGAAATATTAATTTTCGATATCTTTGAGGTTTTCATGTAAGGTTCCAAATAATTTAGTCAATCTCAGCCAAGGTCAAGAATAATTTCTCAAGTTTTGAGTGCAACTGGATTTCTCAGAGGTAACTGCCTGTAAACAAATATTCAGCCTGAAACTTTCAGCTGTTCTTCATTTTGTCATCCATTAATACTCTCTTCCTGTAATATTATGTCAAAAAATGCAGAGCCCTATCGATAGGCATCAGGAAATTGTAGATATTCAGGTCTCAGCTGATCTGCTCAAGTTTAGATTATAATTCCACCGTGAGAGAAAGTGGGATGAGATTCCATTTCCTTCCAACTATTTTTTGCTGTGATTTTCTCATCCACTGAACCACCAATATGCTTGTCCCTAATATATGCCAGGCCTGGAAATCTAGTCTTGGTTTCATGCAGCCAGTATCTTGTTTCACTGCAACGACTGGGTAACATGCTTCTATTTTTGCATTTGTAAGACACTGGATTTTTAGATGGTGGGTGTTGTGCTGCTGTCTAAGTAGACCTCAAATTCTGAGTCCGAAGTATAAACGAAAAGTCTCGATTTCCACGCCCTGGATGTCCTTCCTGGGTAGTTTGTACCAACGTATTCCAGGAATCTATAATGCTTAGTATACAATCAATGACTAATAGCACTGGCCAGAATCAGAAATTATGACCAAAGGCCTTACCTTGCTACAGAAAGAAAAAAAAAAGCAAGGTTTGTATTGCCAGCTACTCCTACTGTTTACATTTTCCATGACTTGCATATATATCAATTTACTTTCTACTACACAGTGTCATCAAGACTAATTTTCTACCAGAATGAGAAAGAGAACACAACAGGCAACTAAATTAATCCAGATGTTTTAGGAAACCCTTGTTCTCTGTGTTTTCCTCGTCAGATCAGTCACTGCTCTTTCTAATCTCTCTTGCCTCACATTTGCCCTTTCTCACAACTCTTTTCCTGTGTGAAGGGTCCCTTTACTATTTCCTTACGCACTACACAACCTTCTTTCCATTATGGATCCTTATCTAAAATATTTCCTCGTTTTCCTAAATTCTTTCAGTAGAGGTATCTCTGGTATCTGTTACACCGAACCCAGCAGAGAACAAGATCCTTATCCTAGAAACAAAATTCAACTTTTTGACTGTCCAGCAAGAAGCATAAAGACTGTTTGGGAGATTTATGGTTTTGTTTTTTGGTTTTGTGGGGAGTTTTTCGGTTTAGTTTGCTTTTTTGTTTTGTTTTTTTTGTTGTTGTTGGTTGTTTTTTTTTCCCCTCCCAGTACTTATTGGGCTAGAGAACAGAAGCATCAAGTTGACAGTTCTTCCTTTGTTGAGGCAAGCTCTCTGTAATAAAGGATACATTAAGATCTTTTCACTTGGCACTGAATCAATCCAAGGAAGAAGAGTGAAAGATTTTTTTAATTCTGAAGGAGGTGGATGCATTGGAGAGAAAAATCCTCTTTATTTCCCTATTCACTTCTGTTCAATATCATAATCCTCATCAAAGCAAACAGCTGCCTAACCTTTTCAGTAGGTATATGGAGATGGAGCATCAGAATGAAAAAAACAACCTCAAAAACTCACATAAAACTGCTAGATAACAATCAAGCTAACATTTAAGTATCTAACCTTTCAGGAACTTCTCTAGATATGAATGTAGGTTGCTAGTCGTTACTCATTATTTTTAAAATAAATTTAAGAAAAAAAGACAGTTAAAACCTCAATTTTTAAGCTAAGAAAGCTGCTATATGTTTTAAGAGCTAATCACCACAGCAACTGATGACTTTCTAAACTCATCCAGCTTGGTCTTAAATACTTGCAGGGGTATGACAGAGGACTGTAATGGGGCCACTCTTGATGGAACTTCGTGAGGAGAAGGACTCCCTGTCTCAGTAGCTGCATTTTTACGGCGGTAGATTTAGGTCTGTGTAGGTGTAGGTCAGGATTTATTTATCACACCATGACCTTTTGGATGAGCTTAGCCTGATCCCTAAGCCACCCAGGTGACTTGTCTTCAAACAGAAGCTATACAGAGACACAGAGATGAAAAAAAAAAAAAAAACCAGCACTGAAAGAGATGTCTGAAGTAGCTTCTGTCAAATGTTAGCCAAAAATACATCTAAAACTGTAGCTACAGATTGGTATTTGTGAGTAGAAGCAGCCAGTTTTCTGTCAGTTTTAAAACCTCCAGCATATATGAACTATACATAGCCAAGAACTTTTTTAATACGGGATTTTACAAGTATCTGACCTTACTAATACAAAGGTATTCAAGGTTTCTGTGCTAGGAATCTAAGAACAGGTTCAAAGAACAGCATTAGGCACAGAAGAACATGACACATCACTGCACACTAATATTTTTCTTTCTTTTTCAGCAGAAAACATTCCTCAAACAGCACTAAAAGGATTAAAAAAACCATAATCAGGTTGCTTAGGGAAACAGAAAGCAAGGCTTTTGGTAGTTGCGCTCTTCCATGTTGCCTATTGCAACTATACGTATGTATTTGTAACCCCTGTGATCTTGTTTTCTGCACACTGAACCTCTGAAATATCTGCAGGTTTCTGTGCAGATGAGGCAGCTGACCTTTTGAGAGGCAGAAACGTCTGCATAAAAAGTCCTGTTTGTTCTTGCCCTTATCTTAAATAGAAAAGTCACCAAGATAATAAAAAAGGCTATTCTTCATGTAACAATAAAATATTTTTTATGACAAGAAGTGAATTTAGAAAAAAAAATAATTGAGGGAATGTAAAAGAGGAGCACCATGACAAGATGTGAGGCTTCAAGAAAAAAAAAAGATTAAATAGTTTTGGAAATAATAGACATTGTTTGAGTAAATGAAAAAAGCGGGATGTTAGTGATTATATTGTTTGATAAATAAAGTAACAAAAGAACAGTGGAGATTTTATATTATTTACTTTCTCCTCGTGTTTGTTCTGAACCTTATATTTCAATAAACGCAGCCTGATTCTCATGTTAGAAGATACCATTAGTAAAACCTCCCTTTTTATCCTTTTTTTCCACTCTGGATGCCATAGAATTCCATCAGCATGTTGCCCTTCAGTTATCTTCACGCTGCATCCAAACTGTGGGCACACTTAAGGATTTATAGTGTCCTGACAGCTCAGGACAAGACACAAAACAAGTACTTGCATAAGTAGCATCTATTTCCAACCTGAAAAGGCCAAGCTAATTCTTCAGTGAAGAGCAGCAAAACCCATTTGACCCATTATATATTTGAATATCCCTATAAACTGAGACGAGCTGGAAGGTGAGGAACAAAATGCATGAATATGAAAAGCACCTAGATGTTTTAGACATCTGGAGAATGAAGCCTGTATCCTTCAGCCTGAGATAAAACTATCTGATGCAATTATAATTTCCATGTTATCGTCCTGTGGCAAACCTGACAACTGAAAGGCAACGATAAAAAGCAGCCTAACGAAGCATCTGCAAAACATTCTCAGAATTACTGACATTATCACGGAAATTGCGATAAAATGTGAAAGAATACTGGACAAACTTAGGAGGAGATAACTTAAAATGAGTTTGGCACAACCTTATGCTGATATGTGAATCAATCCTCCTGCAAAAATAAGGGAGAGGGCAGCTGGAAAAAAAAACAGAGAAGGAAAAAAGTGAGACAAACCTACGATATGTTCCAGCCTAGTTGTGTTCACTGGTTGCCAGGACTTGTTTCTACTCAATAAAAGGACAACAGGATACCCAAGGCAAACCAGTCTCCTGTAATCTAGGGGATGATCCATAAGATCGTTGAAAGCGCCTTGAAAGGTTTCTTTGGGAGGGGGGGAAAGACACTGAGGGAATATTGAATGATTTCTGGCAATGCTTATTCGAGCAGACAATCTCTCATTAAACCTTCACGTGCCAAGGGAATGAAAAATAACTGTCTTTGGCTATATAACAGCAGAAACTAATTAATAGGAGTTCTAATTTAAAGGAATGCTGTCAATTTATACGTGGAAATTAGTGAGGCTTGCTTTTCTTTTCTATTTGTGACAGTCAAATGTTACTGACATGATGGTAACTAAAACATCAGAGCAAAAGGCATTCTATTTCCTTTCAAATTTTTTCCCAGCAATTTTCCTTGTTGTTTCTTCTGCTCTTATAGGTGTTTCACAGGAAAGCAGGAGCAAAAATTGGTTCTGAAAATGAGGGAAAAAGCCCTACACTGGCAGACAGATACGGAATCTGAAATGGAATTTAACATGGTTTTGAAATCAACTCATTTCCCATCTGATGTTGCATTTTGAACCTTTAAACTATTGGCCGTATGCTACACTTCAGTTCTATACAGAAAACTTAGAGGAACTACAATTGATGAGTGAATAGATTCTTGAAAATTATTTACTAATCACTAATACGAACAGCAAAGAAAACCCCATGGTTTTCCTGTTTGCATCTCTGTTTTTTATCCTGCTACACAACCATCATCTTATTTTTTTTTAGTGTGACTTTCACAGGCATGTATGAATTTGGAGGATTTAGAGCAATAGACAGAAATGGGGAAAAAAAAGCAGCCAGCCTTCTTGTGAGACGGACATTTCCAAAACGACTTCTTTGCAAAACCACAGTAGTTCTGGTGAAGTTGGGACATGATTAATTACAAAGAACCGCAAGCAATTAGCCAAGGGTTCGGTAATCTTAAGGGCAAACTTAATGTTTGATGAAAGATCCTGTCTATCAAAACATGAACGCTGAAGATCCGGAATCAGAAGTGAATGTTCAGTGTCTCGACTCAAAATGTTTGTTTAAAATCATAAAGTGTATTGGCCTTTCTGACATATGCACCATTTGCTGTGCATTTCTGCACGGGCACACACCCACCATTTGTTTGTATTGCAAGATACCGAGAAACACATATGCTTAATTCATGCTTTAATTATAGATTGTATCATTTCACCAGCCAATTACTCTCCTTTCCAAGCATAGGAGCTTTCGAACACAAGCAGATTTGCCAGGCAAATTTAAAATCAACTTGAAGCATCTCTGTGCTTAGCTTCAAACTAAATAAGCACATGTTTTGCCTTTTTTGCATTTAGATTGTTGCACGTCCTTGCTGAGAGAAAGGAGGACACTACAGGTATTATGGATATGGAAGGAAGTTCCAGAGTCGCTAGTGCTTTCATACGAAAGTTGATCTCATTTCTGAGATAGATTTATACCATTACCAGCTTCCTAAAGAGGAGTCCATTTTTATTCAAATGAAAGCAAATTGGATTTTTTTCTAGGTGAACTTTTTCACCCTCTATATAACTGTATTTTATACACTGATGCAATTTCTGGCGACATGTCCAATTGCAGTCTTTGTATCAACAACTTGAGACGCAAGGATCGTGAGTAGATAGCTTAAAATGTTAAGACTAGTCTTTATGCCAATCTGTACCACAAATTCCAAGATGAATAAAATATTTCTGGATAAAATATACCCAACATGAGACCAATCTGAGGTAGAACAACCAAACTGAACAGAGAACAGTACTAAGAGGAAAACAAAATCTTCCCTGTCTGACGTATTTTAAATAAAGTGTTCCTTGGGTAATGCAAGAAAGTCCATTTTTGTTTCCAGTTTAGAATGAGTTAGGCACATCATTTTGCTGTATCCAAACCAGAGTAGATGCCATACCAAATGAGCAAAAGTAAGGTAGAAGAAAGTGAAAACCGAAATCACTGAGGTTTGGAGTTCAATAAAATTATTCTACGACAACTTAAACAGCCCAAGATATTGTACAAAATTTCAAAAGGACCAAAATTATTATGAGTAAGACTCTCTATATAATCAAGATAGATGATAACTGAAAGAAGAATTTTGAAATTAAGGTTAATCAGTGTCTGAATAACTTTCTGCTCCTCTTATCAGGACTCAGAATAAAGAGTGGAGCTTCACACAGCCTCCCCTCTGTTGTTGGTCCTCAGAGAATGAAGATAAAGCAGAGAATGTGGCCTCTTCAAGACCAGAAAAGACTTCTCCCTGCAGCAGCTCTTTGGTGAGCTGTAAAGCAATGCAAACCTGCTGCTATCTGCAAAAAAAAAAAAAATCCTAACCAACCTAAAACAAGAAAAAGAAAAGAAGAAAAAGAAAAAAAAAAAGGACAATACAAATGTAAAGCACTAAATGCTTTGCTTCCACAAATATTTCAACACATCTAGATCCTAAAAGTAACAGAAATAATTACTATGGTTGATTTTCACGTCTTCATCCCTCACATCTGTCTCAGTGGTAGAAGATGTGAGAACACAGGAGAGTGAATGAATTTTGCTTGCAAGCATTTGATTTCTCAATATTTTTCATTACGGGGAACACTAATTACCTTGCTGCCACTGCTTGCAGCAAAGGTATTTTAATTACACCGAAAACTCACCGGTACTATCTTTGTCATGAAAATAACACCATGTCACAGCCTGCAGGACTGGGAGACTTGTTACACAGTTGTGTTTTGGGGGTTTGCTTTTTTTTTTTTTTAAAAAATAATCTATTTATTTATTTATTTAAAATCAAGGAGCAATCCATGTGGTTTTTTCTGACGTTTTAAGGCTGGTAAAGGAATCACACATCCTTACTCTGAGCTCATCTAATCTGATGCGAAGCCTCATTAGTGCCTGACTGAAAAAGAAGACACTACTTGCTGTGCATTATCAAACACTGCTATCTTCTCTTTCCTTTTTCTCCCTTACTCCCCTTTCTTTTCCTTTAAGTGGATGTGAGAGCTTTTCAGTGGGTCTTTGAGTAAGCACTTGACGTTATACACAAAGTTTCACGATCAAAAGACAATCCTGCAATTACTTAAGAAAGAATTTTAGCAATCTGGCCATAGAACACCTGGTGAAGAGGCAGCAGATAAATACCCGGTAGCATCGGGAAAAATGAAGCATAAAAAACCCCTCCGAGCTGAGTTGCGGCAGCGTAATGAAAGAATAACATATTCATTTGGTCTTTTGCATTCTAATGACTAAACCACAACACTGCCTACCTGAAAGAGTAAAATGATCCTATCACTTTTTACTCGAGGACTTCTTAATTAGAAGCCTCGTGAATCTGCATTTTTGGTGGTGTGAGAGAAGATTTCAAATTTTAAAGTAGTAAAATGAAAACAAACAAACAAACAAAAAACCCCAACAAACTCAAAAAGAGATCTTGTCTTCACTGAATATGGAAGAACCAAATGCAATTAGATACACAGGCCTAAGGCAAAAGGGGAAAGAAAACAAAACTCTTGACTCAGGTCTCTACCACTAGAGGCACCTCCATCAGAGAGAAGACCTTTCACAAACGGAGAAAGCTCTGTCTTAATCCAAGGGCAGGTTTTTTTTTTATTAACCTGACTTGTATTGAAAAACTATTTCATTACCTCATTATTGATGGCTGGATTATTTTCTTTTAATTTCAAGCCTCTGATGATTCATGGACATTTTTTAATCTGTACTTTCATTTATATCATTGACCTTTGTGATGGGATCTTGTATCCAACCTGCGGTACAGGTGCATTTCTGGGGGGCATTAAGAGAGTGTGGGCAGCAGGTCCAGGCAGGTTCTCCTCCTCCTCTACTCTGCCCTGGTGAGGCCACACCTGGAGTATTGTGGCCAGTTCTGGGCTCCCCAGTTCAAGAGAGACAGGGATCTACTGGCTGATGATGAAGGGACTGGAACATCTCTCTGAGAAAAGATGAGAGACCTGGAGCTGTTTAGCCTGGAGAAGAGAAGCCTGAGAGGGGATCTGATTCATGTCTAGAAATATCTGAGGGGTGGGGGTCAAGAGGAAGGGACCAGAGTCTTTTCTGTGGTGCCCAGTTATAGGACAAGAGGCACTGGACATAAACTGGAACACAGGAGGTTGCACCTCAACTTGAGGAAAATCTTTCCTGTGAGGGTGAGGGAGCCTGCAACAGGCTGCCCAGAGAGGTGGTGGAGTCTCCTTCTCTGGAGACTTTCCAACCCCCCCTGGCTCTGTTGCTGTGTGGCCTGCCCTGGGTGATCCTGCTCTGGCAGGGGGGTTGGACTCGATCTCCAGAGGTCCCTTCCAACTCCTACCATTCTAAGGATTCTGTAAAGCAGTTCTGCAAGAACATCTCAGACTTCGGGAGGAACCATTCTGCAATTCCACAATCCTAAATCCTACAGTCTGTATGCACATAGGAGGACTGAAATGACACAGGGATGCAAAATAAAATACTACTCAGAAGAAAACACAGGAGTAGATCCCCTGAGCCTTACTGTAGACAGATCCTACCAGCTCCCTTTAGGACAATAAATTCAGTAATAAACTTTGACATGAAGAACATGGAAAATGATCTCAAGATCTTTTAAAGAAACGTATGAAACGCCATCACTTCATTGATGATCTCAAACCTGTCAGGAGAATTTTTCTAGGAATTCATCTGTTTGCAGCGCACAACAGTGAGTACAGGGGTACAAAATCCTAAATGACAGGAAGAGCAACTATTTTGAAGGCGGGCTACAAGTGGGAAACATTAAGGACTTTTACAAAGCCTTCCTTTATCCTCAGATACTCGTTCTATTCCCTTAGTGTCTATCAGCTGGAAATCTTTTTCCACAACTTGAGCTGTTCAGCTAATGTCAAGTTGGTTGTGGCCACAGGCTGCAGACAGCTACAGGTCAGTGTTGATCAAAAGAGGACAAGTAGATGATGAGAGTCTATAATGCAGAACTAAGCACTCTATAGAAATAAATGTGAAAAAACACACATAAAGAACCATTTCCATATATTTTCAATATGTATCATCCAAAGTGTCACTAAAAATAGCTGTTTCATGAAACATATCTGCTGTACTCTGCATTGAGTTATGATGCAGCTTCTGCAAGAACTTTTTATGTGCAAGGATAGATCTAATTAGAAGAAGACATAAATATTATAGTCACTGAGTAGTTATGGAGCAATTATGATGTACTAAACTACAAAGTACGTACACGTGTAAATACAATAAACAATTTTCATGTTTATGAATCTTCTTTTACAGTTATTGAATATGTCAAAATTGAATAATTCGCTTCAAGAATCTATTTACTGCCGTAAATTGCTCGAGCACCACCTACTTATTTCTCACAATTATTCATCGTGCGAATGAGATTTAAAGATTAATCAGTAATCGACGTGAGCAGTTGGAGCAACCTAAGTTCTGCTGTGAGAAATAGGGGGGGGTAATATTAAGGCCAGAGGTTTTCATTACACAATTATTGGAGATTGATTGCACCCATCATTTTACTCCCCAAGGATGGAAGATGAAGAGTTTTAATAATGTAAATCATCTTCAAGGAATTCATGAAGTTTAGAAGTATAGATCTTTAAATGAGACGTGTTAAGTTCTACCCAGCAATAAACTTTCATTTCTAGACAACGGTTTGAATAGATTTGCATAATGAGGCAACGTGGCAGCTTGATGCCAAATTTACCAGTAGTGTGAAATATATGATCTGGAATGTCATAGTAGTTCACTGTCTAACGAAACAGTGCAGTCAGATTTTCAAATGTAGGTATAACTGTCTGTAATACTTCTTGTTAAGTGGAAGAACTCATTCATTTGTATGAATGATATTTTCCTTTTTTTTTTTTTTTATTGCAACAGCACAATATTGGGAGCCCGTTACGCTTCTGCCATGATCCCTTCCCTAACCAGCTTTTTCCTCATCTTGTACTTGTGCAAATCATTGTTCCTTCCTCAGTGTAAAACTCTGCACTTGTTCTTGTTAAAGTCCATTCTGCTTTCTCCACTCATTTCCCCCGTTCTATGAACAGATTGTTTCTTCCAGTCTTACAGATCTTAATAATTTAATAGCATTCACATCTGTACCAAGACAGGACATCCATCCTCTCTACTCCATCATCCAGACCATCAATGAAATTACTGAATAGCACTCAATCCACAACCATCTGCAAAACTTAACTGGAACATCCTTCTCTTTTGATAGCTCCTCTCCAGGCCCGCACGATGACAACCTTTTCAAGAACTACCATGAAGAACAGTTCTTAAATAATTGTATCACTGAGTCGACACTCTGCCTAAGATTTATAGATGACACCTTTATTATCTGGATTGGAAATTTGGACTCCCTTATTGATTTTTACCACAAATTCAATAATCATCACTCTCCATCAAGCTGTCACTGCAACACTCGTACGCTAGCACCAGTTTCCTACAGCAACATCAGCGGTGGTGACTTGCAAGAGCAATAAAGGGCTGGCTAAAGGCCAGCACATCTGCAGGCATCAAAAACAGCTTCCCCAAAGCCTTTATATACAGTTGAGACCTCCAACAACTACAAGAGTACTCATGGTGGGGGGTCACCTTAGAAATAAAGAAGATTTTGATCTGTCAGGAATACTTGTGTAGAAAAGGGCTTTTGAAAGTGGTGTGAAACCAGCACGTAAAGAAATGTTTAAGTACCAGATGACACTTCTGTCCATCACTGTAGATACACCTCCCATTGTCACATCCCATCCTATCCCAAAACCAATACAAAGTGTTACTAATTAATTACACCACCACAAGAATCATCTAGCACTTCAAAAAGCCTCCCTAAATCCCTTTGGAAAGGAGACTCCTTGTGCTCTCAAGCACACTAAATGAATCTGGCTTCTGCTTGAGTAAAGAACAGAACCTTTACCAACATCTCTCTCCTGCACTACAATAAATACTGTCAACTGCAGAACAATTAGTACCCAGTCCACCAAACTCTCACGGTAACGGTGGGGGTGAAATGATGGTTCCGTAGGCCAATTAATTTTCCATACAAGCATCAGGAAATGCAAAGTGCCAGCCACCAGAGAAGAGATGACTCGCTTGACTAGATTTGCTCACGGCGTAACCTTATTAGATGTCATCATCCATGACCTCGCTATCTTCCAGATGCTTACAGCTTGATTATTCATTCCCAAATTACCTGGGAATTAGAGGTCACATAACCCATATAATGAGTTGGAGAAGACAGAGGGTAAAGTGTTGCCAGGAAAGCCTCGCTAGCAAAATACTGCAGAAGTTCATTGCTGTTTGTGTTCAGGGGACAAGAGACACAAACAAAAAGAATTAATGACTATAACGTGGTCAGAATTCATCAATGTGAAAACTATTTTTAGCATTAAGGAGGTATTCTTTAGACCATTCATTGTTGGAAGCTTTTTTTCTAGCAAGCATTTGTTACAAGAACAAATTGATGAGTATCTGCTCCCTTCCATTTCAATAAGTTCCCTTCTCATTTTCTGGAAGAAGAATTTTGCATCTGATTTTGACCTGAAGTGTATTTTTCCCAGAACTTCACAGATGTACTATTTCTTGACAGAAATCCATCTCACTCAAAACCTCGGTCTGATTCTTATTCCATTTCTACAATGAACAAATTCTGAACTACTAGTTACGGAGACAGAATGACACGCAAAAGAAAACAACCTATCAGCTAAATCCTGCAAAATGCGCCGTTTCTTTCAGAATCTCATTTTATTCTCTTTCATATCCCAGATGTCAATGACATTTTATAGGGTCTGAAATTTAATTGACTTCTTTTTTGAACTCCTATAACTAAAGAAGAACATTAAATCATTCCAAAGTGAAGTTTACTTTGGTATTTCTTGCTAAATATGTTTGTGATTACGTTGTGTTTTGATAAGCAATAACATCATTATAAGACCATTGTCATATCATGCAGATACAGATGAAGTGAGGAGGTGCTGAGAGCATTCAGGATCTGGGAGAAAGTGCTTAGAGACACATAAAATGTTTTTTAGAATTTCTGGTGTATTTTTTCTGTACAACAGGCACGTGGCAGAGCATCTCGATAGTCAAAGCCATGATTAGGTGGTTGCAACAGCATCCCCTAGAGCCCTTCTGTATGAAGTCAAAGTCAAATCACACTGAAAACTCCTCAGGGGATGAGGAGAGTGGCTCCTGCACTCAGAATTTGAGCGGTACATGGAAGGAAAACAGCTTTACTGATACCATTATTCCAGAGGAACACTCATTTGAGTCAAGAGTAGCAAAAAAAGTGCTTGATGCAAATGAAACAAGCTTGGAGATCCAGACCTACTGACCAGAAATGAGGACAAGAATAAAGGACTTTGCAAATACCTAGTTTTTACTTTGCAGAAGAGAGAGATATCAGGCACCTCTTGGATTCTATCAGCTGCAGAGATGTAACTATTTCTGGAATTAAGACATATGTAGAATTCTCTCCCTGAAATTATTCCTTGCCTTAACTATCTGCTTTATTCTTGTAACCAGGTATTTTATTCTCTTTCCCTTATTCTCAAAGGAAGGTGTTAGTGGCCAGTGCAAGGGAGGCTGCCTCAGATACGAGCGATAACCTACATTTCACCAACTACACTTGAAAGTCCCCTTCCTGAAGCTCTAAATGAAGCTCTGCATCCTCTGGGGCTCATGGATCGCACTTAGTCCTACCCACTTGGCAAATATTCATGAGCCGCAACGATGCAGCGTACGGAGGTCAGCAATATTGTAAGTAGACCTCTGGATTTTTGTGGGTCAGATTCAATTTGTTTCATACAAATCAGACCCTTGCTTTTCTTTGTAGTCAGCTTTTATAAATCAGCCTTCTGGATTCCCAGTCCCGGGAACGGCTCTGCCAGCAGACTGCATATTATGCAAATTTGCTGTTGAAGCGACAAAAATGTTGCTGCATCTTTGGACTGAGTTTTTAACCTTTGCTCCCTTATATTCTTCTCGAGTACACCACCAGAATCTTAACGAAAAATCTACGCACGTAAATTCAGAAATTAAGCTTGTGAGATACGCCGCCCCCGATTTGAACAGTGTTTGCGTTCCAGCTGAACAGAAAGTGGGAAAAACACCTTAAGAACAAACCCTGCATCTCGACTTTTGCCTCTGCTCCCATTCCAAACAATTCTACCTTCTTTCTGTTATGATTTCAAGCTTTTCTTGACAAGGGAGTAGAGAAATGAAGAGCTAAAACCTCAGTGACTCAATTAGTGTCAGGCCCAGAGCCTACAGTCACAGCAAAGAGATCAATGCACCACAGTAAATCACCTCCTGGGCATCCAAGTCCAACTTGGGAGCATCTTTTCAATTTTTTATGGTTGGTGGGGTTTTTTTGTTGTGGGTTTTGTTTGGGTTTTTTTTTAACAAATATGAAGAGAAAATGAAAATATACAGTTAATGCTTTTTCTCCTTCCTTCTTCTCAAATTGCATCCAAGCTTTGATTTTCAAAGTAAGGAGTTGCAAAGGAGCAAGCCTGCTAAAAGTGGTGTCTCCTCCACAGCCATTCATTATGGAACACGTGCTTTTTAGGTGAAGTGAAGGTGTTTTACTCAACATTCTAACAGTGCTTTTCTATTCTGAACGACACTGTGGCCAGTTTCTAAGAGTAATCTGCACAGACTTTTGTGTCATTTGCACTATGAAAGTCTATGGCACATCAAATTTATACCGGACGAGACATATGCCAAACCTTTAGGTTGTGTGCTGTTGGGCTTCTAAAAATAGGAGATACCATTTTGCATGATAATAGGATGTTGTTCAGGAGTCAAAAGCTGCAGGTTGGAAAAATCTTCACTTTAATATATTCGACAGCATATTGAGAATAAAAAGTGTCAAAGGATTTGTTTCCAAAATACAAGCATAGGCTCCTTTCCTTAGGCTATAAACTTGATTCATGTGAATCCTGCTGAATCTTCCCCTGCAAGCTTCTCATTTCTTGTTATACATACATATTTCAGAAGCCATTTTAAGCCCTGCCCAGCATAACCTAAGAAAGGCAATTTTCTAACTTGAAAAAACCAGTGAAACACCGATACTTCCTAGGAGATGACTTAATTAGATATGGTAATGCGCTTCAAACCAAGGTTTGCAAATCAGAAGGCAATGGTGCCATTTGAAGTGCTGCTTCCAGGCATCTGTCTCAATTGACTGAGGCATCTTTCCTGAAGGACACCACATACTGCCCTCCTGCTCTGTCCCCTCCTGCTGAGCTTATCCTTCGTAACCTCAAGAAGTTTCTGACATAAATGACCTGTATATGCAGCAAATAACGCATTGCTGGACCAGAGAGATGTTTCTCTGAGATTCACAAGGTACTGAACTGCTGTAGCAGATGGATCCTCCTGCCTTGTCCCAATACATGCATTAAAATCCAATCTCACTAACTTCCCCACCAGTATATACAAGGAGACATGATGGAAAAGTCAAAACACCCATTAGAAGCCAAGGGCCTTTGCCTCTAGGCTCAGGGGCTGCTTCCGAAGGGAAGGCAGCCTCCGAAAAAGGCAAAACTCCATCAAATAACTTACGCCATCGACTTGAGGGTGAATTTAAACTCAAGTAAAGCACCCTTTGGAGATAGAATAATGGCTTCAAGAATAATGTGAAGTGGTTTTACAGCGGCAAAGGAGACTGAAAGGAAAATTATAAAGCAGCAAAGGCTTACTGAGAGGAAAGTAAAGGACAATCCCTTCAAGCTGTGTGAAAGTAAAAGGTTAGGAATTCAGTCCAAAGCGAATGTAGTATCTTTGCTACTGATTTCTGAAAAACCACTTCATCTTCACCCTTCCTCATAAACCTCTAACATATATGTCCAATTCTGCAAGGAGCATGGAAAGGCCCCAGCATGCCCTACGCAGGAGTGGTTCACCCTTTCTACAGAACACATCACCACTGGCTGGAAAAGGCAAGGAAGGTCGGGTTTCTTTCATGAAAACTAACAACAAAAGTGTTAATAGCAGGGCTAGTAAATGTTTTGGTATCTTGAGGTTAAGGAAGAGCTATCCGCAGTGAGCCCTTGGACACCACCACTCTGGGAGAAGCGTGTATTGGGGTCTCCCACAGTGACTACAAAATGCTGACATCTTCTACAGGGCTGAAAAGAACAGTGTGTGTGCATATTTAAGTAAGTTTTAAGCAAAAAGGAAATCAGTTCTTGAATAACTACTGCTTCAGGCACAGAGTGGAGAAGATTATGACCCTTAAAAACATCTAACAATGAAAAGCTTGCAAATAGGTTAGATGAGATACACCCAAAACACCCTAGTAGGTAGAGCACTTCCATACAGAAATACGCAGGGCAAGTGTATATTATTTTTTTAAATTAGAAATGCCTTCCTTATCTCAGATCTGGAGATCAATATGCCTCTGCATAAATTAGAAAGATGTACCATCAGATAGCCAAGGAAGAGATTACTGTGTCCTCCTCTAAACTTCATTTATTGCATCTAACGACTCGACAGTCATCAGGATTTTGGGGAAACAGCAGCCAGCAGCCCATCCCCACAACATACTCTGCCAGGTCTACATCACAAACACCATCCTTTTGGATTATCCTAGAGGTAACTGAAGCCAACACAGAAATGTAAGTGCATGGCCATACTGAAATCAATACCATAACTATCTGCATTTTATGGAGTCTGTCACCTTCTCTTATCGGTTATTTACATTTAACCACTTTTTAGATTCATTTCTATTTAGTATTTGTTCAAGCCTCCTTAGTCTTCACATGAATTTCATGGTCACCATCAGGGCTAATGTGTTGATCAGCACTGGTTTTAGTGTTCTAGAAAAGATGTCATCTCTCCAGGATTTTGACAAAATCCTCTTTCTCTAAATCATACAGCTGTTATTATTTACATTTAAACGGAACTTGTCCTACATAGTACGGATGAGCATGCAGAACAATCTTCACTCTGATAAGCAGTTTTCAACACACAGAGGGTTAACTCTGAGTTACCCTGAACTCATCACTAATAAAACCGTGCATCTTGTGGCAAAACCCACGACATTTCATACAGATGAAAGATTCTACACCGAGAAAAGTCCAATTGCTACTGAAAGTCACTTTAAAGCAGGCAAATGTGCAATTGTGTGGAATTGGTTTCGTTTTCTTTTGCTTTCTTCAGAGAAAAAAATCTATTTTTAATTTTGTAATTGAAACATTCAACCATATTCCAATTATATATGCTAATTACATTACACCGCCTGTAAAATATTAATTACCATTATTTCCTCGCTTAATTTAACAGAATGCTTTTTACTTGCAAGATACCTGGTAGGCATCCACTGCTCTTGTAAGAATCCAATTGATATTGTTTAAAATATCTTCGGAGGGAAAGGAGTAATGTCATTAATCAGAACGCAGTCTGACCTGTTACACACCAAAACTAAAGGCTTCTCCACGGTGGCTGCCTCTTAGACCTGATAAATTTCACATGAACTCCAAAAGTAACTGTTAAGAACAACATGGTGGTAATTCTCTTTCTGCTGCAGGAAATAAACATTTAGAAGCTAAATGATAGGTGACATCACTGGCAGTCAGCAAAGATGAGAAACCTTGTTTGGTGTTTACATAGATTAGCACCCCACACTTTTTTTTTTCCTGCTTTTTGCTCTTGATATTGGTTTTCTAATCCACTCAGGTTTCCAGGTAGAATTTATACAAATAATCCACTCACCAAACCCTCCTTTCCTATATTTTCTACCTATTTATAATTTCAAAGTGGATTAATTACTGCATTAAAGGGCCAGGTTATACTTAATGAGGTGCCTCTCTACTGTAATACTTTAACAAACTTAATTAATGTACTGAAGTAAACTTATTTAAAGCATCTAGAATACAATATAGCACTATATAAATGTTCTAATACCCATTGCAGCGTTACCTTCTTACAGCTTTGATTATAGGATGAGGTCTTGCATATTTTCTAGTTCTACTTGATTGCTGACTACATTCAATTCCAGGTACTTTGAGTCAAATCTTTATGCACTCAAAATGATGATTTCTTAAACCCCTGTACGTTGCCTTTAAATGAGACGTTTATAAATCCAAACTCAAGGATACACTGAAAACGAGGACAGATTTCACCTCAAGAATCAGTGTATGCATTAAATGGCTGTGATGGGTTTTCTGTTCTACAGAGCTATTAATTTATCAAATCACAGAATGCTTTGGGTTGGAAGGGCCCTTTTTCAAAGGTCATCTAGTTCAACCTCCCTGCAGTGAGCAGGGACATCTTCAACAAAATCAGAACTCTTTCATATCACAGCACTGCTATGGAAAAAGTTACTATCAAAATGTCTTTCCTTTCTACAAAATTAAACAGCATTCTGCTCTGCACATGGAGGTTAGTTTGATATGAAGGCGCCTGCCTGGTGATCACATCCACAGGAGGTTGGTCTCTCTCTGAAGTCAAAGACGTCAGAATCCCATTCCAATAAAACCCGTTCCCATACTTGGAAGTTTCCGAACGTTATCCAAATATAGCCAGTTTAATCGCGTCTGATGGAGTTCAAAAGTACCCCAAAACAATAGTTCCCATGTGTGTCTATCCAGGAGCTGGTAAGTCTGAAACCAACCAATACAAAACCAGGAGAATCCTCAGACAGTCCTCAGTTTTACCATTTCATTGTAGTTTTGCCAACCAAATACTTCTGCCTAGGATCTGAGTGAGTGAAAACTCCAACCTCCTCCTTAAGCTGACAGCGCTGTAGAAAAAACAATAGTGCCAAACACTGCTCCTCAGAGCTCCCATGACCTTCAGGATGAGTTAGGGGCCATGCCACAAGAGACCTGTTACAGTTCTGTAACAGGACCTGTGGACCCTCAACGACTTAAATCGAGCTGTATATGCAGATCTGACTGACACGACCCAGAATAGTCCTGAATTTCACAAGTATGTGTAAAGGAATCATTTCTACAGGCTAAATTTGGTGCGTCTGAGGGTGATTCACTTGATGAACTGGAGTTTGCTACTTAAAGTATTAATGTGATTTCATTTATCTCAGTTGTAGCTGAGCAGATTCTTACTGTACGTGTGCTAAGACTAAATGGACACAACTGGAAAAAAGACTCTAGACGGTGTCAAAAGAACAGTTCTCCAAGTATAATGCTATAAAAATATGTTTCAGAGGACTGATGCAGTACTTTTTGTCATTTTCTTCTGGAGTTTCATTAGAGAAGCATTAAAATACACAGAAAAAAATACCCTGCAAAAGGCTCTATAGAAGCAAAATAAATCCACCTACACAAAGAGCCAAATAAAATCTAGTAGAGATAATGTAAGTACTATTCATTTGAGTTTCATATCTTCCAGCATTTTTCACCATGTAATTCCCTTTTCCAAACAAAGAGCATGGAAGATCTTGTTTAATGATTTCGGAGTTTGCATAAACGTCTAGAATAATGTGGCAGATCATCAAGCAGGAATACAGACGGTATTTCTTCACAGAAAGGTTTCTTTGTGCATTCAAACAAAGAGTCTGCTTTTGTTTTGTGCACTGTTCGTTATTTGCTGCTTAAAAAGAGCTGAAAACGTGAAAGCACTTTGTCCAAGAGACAAAAATAATTCACTGGACAGTAAAATAGCTTTTTAATCCTTATTCAGCTCTTCAAAGGGTATATATATATATATCTCTCTATATCCTGTACAGTTAGGCTCTGAGATTCTCCATAAGCAGATTTTCAAAGTGGAGGGTACAGATTTATTCATCTCCACCTTTTAGCCCTGCTTGAACTTAGGTCCCAAATCCTTCCTACCAAATACAATTTTAAGACATGGGATACTGGAACCAAATTCAAGAATAGCTGCTAATTTTAAAATAAATCCAACAGTGAAGTCCAAGTAAGAGCACACCACATCTGCCGAGCCATAGCGTGTTCTACCCACTCAACTGCACCTTGAAACCTCGCAGGAGCTGAGCAGCTCCACCTTCAAACGATGAGAGGGGATCCTACTAATGACAGGACCCCTGGCTAATACATACTCCTGCTTGGTCATATGGCTTCAGCTTAATATGGGATATAGAAGTAATAAATCTACACTATCATAGAATTATGAAGGTTCAAGAAGACCTCCAAGATCATCAAGTACAACCTTCTACCTACCCAACACCTTCATGACCACTAGACAGTGTCCCAAAGCATCACATCCACCCGTTTTTTGAACCCCTCCAGGGATGGTGACTCCACCACTTCCCTGGGCAGCCTGTTCCAGAGCTTAACTACTCTTTCAGTAAAGAAATTCCTCCTAATATCTAATCTGAACTCCTCCTGGTGCAACTTGTGGCCGTTTCCTCTTGTCCTATACAAGTTTGTATATATATATATTTCTATGCATATATAACCAAAGCTACATAAACAAAAATCAACTATTCCAGCTTAATGCAGATGCAGGAAGATTTATTTTTTTAGTTCTTAATTTTACTAAATGAGAATGGGATGAAGGATGAGAAAGAAATGAGCAGTGTTTTGTAACATTTTTGCTTTAGTTGTCATAATTTCTTAAATTAAAAGCAAGTCAGCATTCCTCAGTAAATGGGATTAAATAGGGAAAAAAAAAAAGTTTTATTTATATGGATATGGAAGCAACAGTTTTACTGATGAATATCTAAACATCAGGCTCCTGTTGTAGGTGACTTTTTTTTGTACAAATGCATGTTATCATTTTGCCAGAAGCCTAGTTATCCAGTCGGAGATCTCATTATCACTGAAGTCTGACAGATTACTACTGGTAAATAATCAAAAAGGATCATCTATAAAGCTGTGCTAAAAGCAAGTTTAACACTCTTCACATGTGAAGAGTGTGGAGAAATTACATTCCTTGATTAGTAAAAGGAAAAAGCTCATGCCCTTCCTTATAAATATTTTTATGCAGCTCTGTCAGGGATGAGACTCAGATCTGCTAGGGTTTTATTTATTCATTATTTATTCATTCTTCTTCCCATTTCTTTGTGAGATTCAGTAAAGTCAATTCTACATTTATGAGTCAAGTCGATCCAGTAAAATTTTTTCTAAACCTTTATGGAAATTCTGAAACATCAAGTTTCTTTCCCTGAACATTTAACATGCGTGTCTTTCCCAACAGCAGCTGATATGCCAGCAGTTCAATGTAGCTGATGTCGATATATTACCTACAACTGGAAAAACACAAGAAGGGAACAAGGTGTACACACAGTGACTTCTCAAAGTCTGACAGCCCAAAATACTCCTTTATCAGTGGTTTCCTAGCTTGTTTTCTCTGTAAGTGCAGAATAATACATGTAACACAAGGAAAAAACAAGGGCAGTAGGATACACAGATTGACCAGTTTCCCACAGTTTGGATTCAGAGGTTGCAACGAAGGCCACCAAGCACAGAAATGCCTCTGCTTGGACTCTTCTTACTGATCTGTGTGTCCACTTTTGATTTGAACCTCACATTATTAGAGAGAATGATTTTTTTTTTGCTAATTAAGGGTTTCATAACAGATTAGAAATTGATCTCTGTGTTCAAATGCCCATAATTTAGAAAGGCAAGTACCATCAGGTACTCCAAATGAATAGTGAGATAGAAGTTTGCCACACTTAGTTGTCTACCTATTAAATAAGGACAACAAAAATGTCAGCTGAAGAGTTGCTCAGGAATTTGCTGTTGATATTACATGTGAGAATATTTGTCCTCTTAAGGGGAAAGAAAAAGTAGAAAACTGCTGATTTTGCAGACATTATATAAAGAACATCTTCCGTGCTGGGCTAAACCTTCGCTGAAGAGCCTTGTCAATCTGAACCACAGTGTTTCTCTTTGGAGAACTGACAGATAAATTCACACTTCCTGGTCTTGTGGTGAGCCAGCGCTATCAAGTTTATGCTCTTCAACATTCCTCAGCAGTGATTTTCTCATTAATTGATTTCCACTCAGGAAAAAGGTTTGTCAGTTCCGAAAGGCGCTGCATGATGGAGTTGCCTGTGGTAAAATGGAACTGTAGCTGCAAATTCAAACATCTCTACGACTTTTGACGTGCCTTGGTCATGCTATCTATGCCATGATGAATAAATGAGCAGAGAATTACCTTGCCCAAGCCCCTTGACGTAGAGGACCATCCATTCACTATGTAACATCTAAAGGGGAACCTCCCTAATAACCCCAGGAACACCCATAGAACTACAAACTGAAACGGAGGAACAAGTCATTTATCCTCCAGAATAAACACTCCAAAAAGCCTTCAGATTCCTGCTGCTTTCCTTTATTAAGGGAAGGGACCTGGTAGAATTGTGTGAGTCAGGGAATATATTTTGATGGCCTGTTGGAGTGAGTTTATTAGAAGACATTTCGAGGTGTAGTTCATGTTGTAAACATTCATGGAAAAGCAAAGCAGCTCCCCTCCCACACACGCTGCAGTGTAATTAGTAGTAGTGTGATACAGTAAAGAATTTTCCTGAGGAAAGCTGAAGGTATTTTGGGGGAAGAAAAATATTTACCAAAAGCAGCTAAGTCATTAGGCAAAACTTAAAGGCTTTGTTTCTACTCGTGATAATTTCATGTGCCAGAATTCCATTTTTTTTTCCTGAATTGCATACCTTCCAACAACCTAAAATAAAGCAAGAAAGGGACATGGGGACAATTTAACAGCATGTGATTCTGATCTGCACCTTGCACTTCTAGCCATGCTCCATAGACCAGCTTTCCAGCTCCATCTGCCCTTTCACTGTGCAAACCGCTTTCTTCAGACACAAGCTAAGTGAGCACAAAACCACAAGAATCAGGAAATTTGGTCTTCCTGCAGTTTTGTGCTTGGTAAAATACTAGCAACAGCACAGAAGGCAGTACACTTTTTTTTCCTGCGTGCATTTTGCTTTCTGTTATACAAAGACATCTCTGGAAAAGATTTTAATACTTGTGGTTCATTCCGAACACTATCAAAATTTACTTGGTTCTTCATCTTCCATCTCAAGCTCTGTTTTAGTAGAGGAATATAATATCACTAGGAAAAGGAACATTGAAGAGCTTGCAGTTGATCAAAGGCACTGTATTAAACACAGCCTAGCATCATGGTCAATAGGTAGGTCTGTGGAGGTTCATTGTTAGTCATAAAATCAAGAATTCTACACCAAATGGGAATCCAGTTTTCTAGCATAGGAAAAGGACAAAGACTAAGAGCTACAATGTGAGTGAAAAGCACGAGAAAAAAGCCACAAAATGAAAGCAGGAGATTTTTTTTTCCCATTCATACTGGACTAGGGGCACACAATAAACAACTGGAAGCAAGCTGAACAATTTCCGGGTTGTCTTCCTAGAAATAAAGTAGCCAGATAGAAAAATTGTTTTTTATAAGGAGAAGAAAATAAAAGCAGAGATAGAGAATGGAGAAATCAGGAATATTTAGATAAGAAATATATTGATATTGGCACAGCTTGCCAAAATCCATGTTTAAAATTGTCAACAAACGTTCCGAAGCAGTCTCTGAGCCTTTACCACTTCCTCATAGAAACTCACATCACTTAAGTTTCAAGAAAGATCATGGTCATATAAAAGAACTGGAAAAGATAAATCTTAAACTACAAATCTATCACCTAGCCTTTCTGCCTGAAAAAAAAAATACAAATACTAAAGCAAATCATCAGGTACCTGAATCAAACATGTTTAGTACCAAAAGTAGCTGCTGTTTCTCAGGTGGAAGAGCACCCTACGGATTCTCTGGCGTGTAGTTAACACGGGGAGCCCTCACTGAAATTTCTCCAAGGTCAGGGAATCAATAATGCCTTTCCTGGGTGGACTCACTAGTGTCTCTGCACGAGTTGAATCTTCATTCTTTATCTTATAAAAGGCACTTTTCATTTACTTAGCTGCCTACTTCCCTGCAGCGCACAGGGATTTAATTATATTTGAGACTTCCATCCCTCTGGTCAATGTCAAATTTGGTTGAAAAGAGGTTATTAATCAGGAAGAACAGACACACAGAGTGTGATTGCAGAAGCCTAATTTCCTTAGGAAATTAAGCTAAAAAGTGGAAAAGGTTTCTCAAGGACAAATCCCATCAAATCAATCTGATATTTGACATTGTCTCACAAGACATTTTTCTAAATGAAGGGGAGAAATATAGGCAGGTGAAATAACGTATTTGCAGCTGGCTGGAAATCCAGATTCAAGCGGTGCTTGGTTAGTCAGGAAAGCTGGGAAGCCATTTCAAGTGGGATCCATTAGTGAAAACCTTTTACATTATCAATGGGTTTGCATAATAGAATAGAAAGTTGTGAATGTTGTCCGGCTGTCAAAACATCAGCACTCCCAAGAACGGGAATTCAAAATAGTCTTGATAAAATAGTCTATAATGAAAAACGCAGTGGAATTAAGCGTAGGGTTCTGTACCTCTTGAAAGACTACTCCAAAAGAGAAACACAAACGAACTATCTGATCACACACACCGCTGAAGAAAAGTATCCAGATTTTCAGTGGGCTGCAAAGCCAATTTAAATAATGAGTGGGTTTGTTCAGAGAAAAGGTAAATTTAGTTCATGGATATGTCAAGTTTAAGATGCTTGAGAGACTTATTTTGCCTACTCAGCCCTAATGAAGTCTCAATGGGTATACAGTCCTCAATTTTTTCTATCATGCTAAAGTATAAATAGATAAAACAGAGTTGGAAAAGCAACCAGAAGTACACGAGAAGTTTCTCCATACACAGAAAAGTTACTGTTACAGCAGCAATCAGCTGTGCTACTCTACATTAACAAAACAGCAAAAAACAACAAAAAAGAAACCCTCAAAAATAATAAAAAAATTAATCTTGAAGGAGATTTAGGTTACACATTAGGAAAAAGCTTTCTAATTGAAAGATTAGTTAATAATGGATCAACTGGAGAGATGTGAACAATGTATGTTATTAAAATTTAAGAAAAATTTCAAAAAACCAGTAACAGCATGTGTTAGAGATCCAGCTAGACGAGCTTCCTGTTCCTTCTATCAGGGCACTTAGGAGACTTTACAGAAGAGAAAGGTACTGTAGACATCAGTTAAAAGCTACAGCTAATAAATCCTTTGCAACATCAGACTTCACCAGATGTTCGTTCACCAAGGGAAGCTACAACTTGCATAGTAACTAACTTGGACAGCTCCTATTAGAATAGAACACGTGGAACATTTTGATGGATGAGTCAGCACACGGCACATTCTTCAGTCTAATCTGGTTCCCAGATATGCATTAGGAATTTTCTTTCTGTGCTGGTCAAAGATGCCAGCGCTAGTTGTTCCATCAGCGTTAATTATTCATCTATTTTGAATATAAACTCCTGATATGTAGCAGTAAATAGCACTTCCTTTCTATCCCTGTCATCTGAGAATGGGAGGCTTTTCAAATCCCATGTAATTACAACTCTCTAACCAGTTTGTATTATTGTATAATGTCTATTTTCACTGAAATGCGTCGGTTACTGCATCAAGAATCAAAAGGCAGGACTGGAACAGCCAAAACAGATGTTTTCCTATGTGTACTTTAACATCTTGCTCGTACGAATGACTTTTCCTGTAGATTTTATAAAATAACCAAGCAACCACTGTAGTTTTGGACAGTGAAAAGAAGATCCTAGCATCCTACTCATCTGTAAAGTCCACTTCCATTTTTCCTATTGAATTGTAGTTTAGTTTTTATCATTTTTGCTAACGTTGAAATAATTATAACTAAGAATCTCTCTCCAGGAGAAGACAAATCACATCTCATTAATCTATGGATATTTATCCCCATGATATTCTTTAACAGTTTCTTCCACAGTAAGACCCTAAGTAGCAACCAGTTTCATTACTTTTCTGTCTACACATGTCATTCATAAACAGATCTGATTGATTCTTTAAACTCAGCTACAGTTTTCAATTTAAAGAGGTTTACTCACTGCAGTCAACATCAATGTCTCTAAGCTTTACACCACCAGGCAACTCCCATCAAACACACCAATGAATCGAGAAGAAGAGATGGTCTGCTTTTAATTGAGCAAACCTGCAGCTCCTTTGTTCCTTATCCATCAGCTACACCACCAATTTTTTGAAATATATTGGGGCACTCGTCTTTCAACCCTACCACATGCAGTAGTAGTATCCACTTTGAAATAAGAAAGGGTCCAGACACGCGTTGCCATTTTCATCTTCACTTTTTCTACTCAAATTCTAACCACTGAAAGAGATGAACAAGCTGACTTAAATATTATTTACTAGGTTTCTAAGAGCTAATCAAGCTCATTCCTGACGAGAGGAGAGGAAAGGAAGGGAAAGCTGTTTCCTTCTAAAGTCATGCTAAAGGTGGTATGATAAAGCACTCCAGTCATTAGTAAGTTATACCACTATTCTCTTTCGGTTCAAATTATGTTGCTAATTTAATTGAAAAGCAATTTTCAGGCAATCGAGGTATTTAGCACAGTTTGCTAGCTGGAAGCAGACAAAACACCTCCTACTGTTGTCTTATTCTGGCTGTAGTAGAAAATTTCCTTTTCTAACTTACAACCTGAAAGCATTGCTCTATCCTCTAGAAAAAGATCGGTGCAATGCTCTAAATAAGAATTTGTAGCTTGCTTAGCGGATGATTCAGGGAAATAATCCATTACTGACGAGCAGGTAGATAAGCCGTGCTGAAATATTAAATTCTGGTCTCCCTTGTGTTACGCAAAGGCTTCTAGTAAATATTTATTTTTCCTTTCTGCAAAGTGAGCCTAACAGTTTTCAACACTGTTTGATCTGTCAGTGAAAAAACCCAAACTTCTAGGTAGATGTAAAAAGGAACTGCAGAGCTAGTGCTCCACCCAGCTCACGGAGATGCTTGCCATCTTAACTAGGGGAATGGAGAGAAAAATGCAGGCCAATTAAGTTCTCAGGTTAAAAGTTTACAGAAGCCTTGGGATACACTAGGTTTGAGCAGTAGAAGAGGGAAAAGCTCACGGCAGAGGTTGTCTCATCCACATCATGATGGCTTTATGAAGAGTCCAATCGTTTCCAATTCAAAATGGAATGAAAGTAATATCCACTTAGGAGAAAGAAAGGCTTTACCTCCACGATGCACATTTTTAAGCGACAGGCTCTAACTAAAGGATAACACAATACATATTAGTGCTGCACTTTTCTCGTTTAAAATCCGTTGTTATGCACAGACTTTAAAGCCTTTTGTTTCCAGCAACAGAAAATAATTCAACAGTATCAGTAACTAATGCTCTCCACAGGTTAGAGCTGTAACTCCTCTGGTAGTTGGAACAGCAAACTTGCAAAGATGTCGCGGTAATTTTAATTGCTCTGTAGAGTTAATGTTTGTCTGTACACAGAGCTGAGCAAGTGACTGGAGTCCACAGCCCCATCCTTTGGGAAGAATTAAACATTGATTGCTGATAGACAAAGCACAAGAGACCTGCTTTATCATCGAGGTGATACACAACTGCTTCTTTCGCCTCGTATTCTGATGGCTGTTCTTCCTCCAAGAGGAAGCCATCATCTTGGCAAAGACACTAAAACCAGGGCAGGGGAAAAAAAAAAAGCAAGGCAGAGAAGGCTTCTTCCTGTTGAAACAATTTCAGCAAAGCTGTAATTACTGCTCAACACTAATACATTCAGGGTCCAGTTGCTATGTAACCATCAGGAAGTTACGGTACACCTGCCGGAGACAAAATGGGCAAGAGAAAAGCCAACTGATTGCCAGGAGATAGGCCTTTACTTTATCAAACAAAGGAATGACCTTTCCACCTTTTCTATTTTGTCACAGACAGTTTCTCTTCATCGCTTTCATTGTTTTGCATTTCCTCAGCCCATGATAACTGTGACAGCCCCACCAGTTTGGTAGAGCATAACATCCTCCTCCCAGCTGGGAATCTGGAACCAAACACCATCACATGGGCTACTTCCATGACCAACAAACTCCACTCTGGAACTTCAAGCTTCTGCTTTCTCTGATTCCCTATTTCCAAATTTCACTCTGTGAGCTGATTCATAGATAATTTTTATCTTTTCTGTCTTACTATTCCAGTGAGGAAAAGAAGGAAAAAGCCAATAAAATAAGTGCTCAGAAAAGGACCTGGGAGTGTTGGTCGACAGCCGGCTAAATGAGAGCCGGCAGTGTGCCCAGGTGACCACGAAAACCAAAAGCATCCTATCCTGGATCAGCACTGGTGTGGCCAGCAGGACTAGGGCAGGGGCCCTCCCTCTGAACTGGGCACTGATGGGGCCACACCTTGAATCCTGGGGTCAGTTTTAGGCCCCTCACTCCTAGAAGGACATTGAGGGGCTGGAGCGTGGCCAGAGAAGGGCAACGGAGCTGGGGAAGCGTCTGGAGCAGGAGTGTGGTGAGGAGCGGCTGAGGGAGCTGGGCTTGCTCAGCCTGGAGCAAAGGAGGCTCAGGGGAGACCTTCTGGCTCTCCACAACTCCCTGAAATTCGGGAGCTTGGATCCAGGGGGGCATTGGGCTCTGCTTCCAAGGAACAAGCAACAGGACAAGAGGAAACAGCCTCCAGAAAAGGTTTAGGTTGAACACAAAGGAAAATTTCACTGAAAGGGTTGTCAAGCCCTGTCCCAGGCTGCCCAGGGCAGTGGTGGAGTCCCCATGATCCCTGGAGGGGTTTCCAAGCCGTGGAGATGTGGTGCTGAGGGACAGGAGTTAGTGGTGACCTGGCAAGGATGGGTTAACAGTTGGACTTGATCTTAAAAGCCTCTTCCAACCTAAATGATTATTATATTCCATACTCTATTAATGTGGCAGCCTACTGCACACTAAATGGAAGCAGCCTACTCCATAGTAAGAAGCAAAAACATCTTTGTCATTTTCAAGAAGTCTCTCACATGCATCTATCAGAATTGCAGTTAAAAATAATAAAAAAAAAAGGAAAGTACATCAGGGTTGCCAAGTTTCTGTCATTAAATGAGGTGGAAAAAGTAATTTCACAATAGAAAGAACCAGTATTGATGTGAAGCTGTTTGGGTTTTTTTAAAACTGTAACTCTTAATGACTATATTCCACTAGATCTGGTAGAAATCTTCACCTGGATGAATATGGAAAGAAAAAAGGCAAAAAAAAGGGGAGCAGGAGAATAGAAGAGCCAAAGAAGGTTATCAGAATCTCAGGTATCTCTGATTAATTTCAATTCGTTGAGTGTGTTTGGTTTGCTTGCTTTTTTAGCTCTACAAGAGAACACGATATATATTTTAAAAGGAAATTAATGCAGGTACTCAAAAACACAAATCCTGACATCAGCAGGATATTTCACCAGCAAAAACTGTCTTCACTAGAATTACTTATCTGTCCCCTGGGTAGAAGACATATTAAAATTTAATTCTGAATTCAGGGAATACTAAATGCTTAAAACTGAGTTGTAAGGTTTAACACAGAGTTACTGGACCTCAAGAGCTTCAGGATGACATCTTTATCAAAACTTCTATCTAGGTAATTCTCTGAAGAATGAAGACCTTTTGATCAGTTCCTGAAAAATGCCATCAATAATAATCTATTCCAAGATAGAAAAGTGACTGTTGGTCTTAGCAACATGACATGTTTTTTCACTTGACTTTTGATTTTCAAGACTGTTTGCAACTGGAACCCACAGAATGGGCGTAACAGGAATTGTTCACTTGCTCACTATTGGAATAAATGTTCAGCACTGGGGTTCAAAACACCAAATCTAGTTTTGTAGCTAAATTACAGGTTTTTACCTGGACTTTTCTAGTCAAATGCACAACACCAAGCAGCATTGTAAAATACCTTCAATAAAAAAAATGGGAAAGGGCTGAAATAGTGCTTAACTGTACAGAAGCTGAGCACTTTAGCTGGCATTAATCACATTTAATGTAAGGATTTCAATGGTGAGAATGATGCAGATTAACCAACCAGCTCTCTTCCAGTCAATGGCGGGGGCACACACCAGAGACTTTATTTATTTTGCAGGATGGAACAAGTCTCTGTGGAATTGCTCTTCTCTCCTACTGACTGCAGTTGAGCAGACTTGAGTCACTAAGAACAAAAGCCTACTTTTAGATAGATAAAAAAAAAAAAAAAAAAAGAAATAATTCTACTACTAGACTGTAATAAAGAATGATATTTGATAAACCTGATCCAGGAAAAAAACACCTAATAGGTTTGGATTTTATTATGCAAAGTTAATTAAAAGACTTTTTTGCATATCAAGCTAATTAACTAGGAAGAAATCAAATCTATAAACAGCTCAATATTGAATGTTCAAGGAAGTTCTGATTGGCCAGGTAAGTCATTTAAAGTGAGGACTTTTTAAAACTCAATAGAACTCTTTCTCCAGTAGATAAGACAATTTTTTTTTTTCAGCTGTATATTCCTGCAAAGTTTGGTTCGGTTTCTGTAAATAATGTGTACTGCAAAAAAATGTGTACTCCAAAAAAGAAATAAATACATTTTTAAAACCCACAAAGTCACTGCTGGTAAATATTGATATTATTCATTCCGAATGAACTAAGCTGTTCATAACTTTGTGTGTCTGTTCACTCAGGGGTTCCCACAGAGAACCTACTAACAGCAGTGACTCATTACGGTAAATTTGGCACAGTCTGCTCTGAGTCACTGCAAGAATATTGAGAATTTACTTGATCCCTTGAGCCTTGGGTACCTATATAGGCAGTTCAGAGAATCTAAATATAGTTAGGATTTAGGACCTCTGGGGGGAAAACACTTGCATAAAGATTATGAATGAAGAGCAACAAGATCATTTGTCATGTCATAGAGTGTAAATATTGGCAATATTCTTGTGTTGAAGGAATTAATTCCTATACCACTTAACTTCTATGACCAGTCACATCAGAAATAACTCATAAAAAAACCCAAACATTCCTGTTTCTTGTCATCACCCCTGAGAATTTCAGAAGGACAGGCAAATATTAAAAGGATATGATGACAAAATTACAACCTTCCTATTCAAATTTAGAAACTAAATACCCCTGGGGCTGAGGATTGAGTTAAAGTAAAGGGGTATAAGGCACTATTTGTTTGCTGTGCTTTTTCCTACTCGTTCATTTGCAGAGTGTAAAGGATTGTGTAGTCTAATAACTTCTGGAGGCAGCAGAATTCAACCCAAAAAAGAGAGAATGCCTGTTAATTACAGTCTGCAATAGAGCAGAACACCACTAAAATACACAGTACAGAAGAGTGTGGGTAGGACAGAAATCAGGCATATTCCAAGAAGTACGGTAAAATGACTCTCTAGAATCCGTAATTGCTCATTTTCCAACTCACCTGACTCGCTCTTTGTTTAAAAAAGCACAAACTCAGGGCTATTTCAGATTCCCTCCACCCTGCACGGGGCTTACCTCCCTTCCACACTCCTCAGGTGGGTTTCAGTAAATTTATACAGATGGACATTAGATGACTACCCAAGAAGCCCCCACATCACCAAAGAACAATGTCCAATATATACATTTGGGTTTACTAAACTTTTTCCAACGTCTCAAGCATTAAACAGGTCCTTTAAACCAGCGTACAATAAAGATAGGGAGCAAAGTATTTCAATTTAACAGAGGTAATTTTCGCCCACCCTACCCCGTCCTTTCAGCAAAAATACATTTCACACAGTACGCTGCTGAAGCCAAAGTGCATTTTTCTTGCAATTTATCTGCTGGATTTTCACAAACCATAAATTGTCGCTTTGTCACTCCACTGAGTGACAGCCCATCCCACATTGAGCTGCACTATTCGGTTTTTTAAACTGACAGTATATTACTGTCTAGCATCAGCAAGTCCCAATTGATTTGAGTTGTAAATTAAATGCCCTGATGGTTGTAATGCGGTGATTTATTACTCGAGTCACTGGAGGTTTTTTCCTTTGCAGTGGATATGAGCACGTGCACAAAAATACAAGTCCCCAGAGTCCTACTCCGAGCACGAATATTCCACAATTTTCAAGCAAATCACAGCATGGAACCTGGTCAACAGGGACTTTCAGGGAAATAAAGTTATGGAACCAGAGGACATAAACTGTGAAAAGCAGACACTGAAAATGTTCCTGGGCTGACAATTCTCATGCTTTTAAATACCCAGACAAAAATTCGTGTGAATTAGTAGTAACAAACTCAATAAACTTGATCTGGAAGAGCAGCTGAAACTGAATACGCAGAATAACAACAAATACAAGATTTTGTCAAATGTAAAGATATTGTTCAGTGTTTAACAGTCCTTGAAAGAAGAGAGATGAATTCCTAGTCTCTAAAATCCACTGTGAAGTTAGTATTTAAATTTTTTTTATCATTTTATTCCTTATTTGTAATCTTCACTATTTCTGTTGACCATTTTTTTGCTATGATGGAGTTCTGTTTTTCAAAAAGGAAAGTCAATACATTTTGAATCTACAAGAAACATTTTGGGGGTTCACTGTTCAATGGAATTATCCTTTAGAGCACAAAAATAAATTTTAACAGGGTGACACATTCCACAAGAGTTCATTTATCACCTTTCTCTACGGAAGTTTAACAGTCCAGTCGAAGGCTTTTCCAAACTTCTGGTGGCTCACACTTTCTTTGCCATCCTAAAGTTACAATATTATCACTTCAGTTGGAAAGAATTCAGAGTGCAATGCTCCACAGAGTATTTCCCAGGACGATTTCCTAATTTAGCTCTATTTATTCCCCCATAAGGATCCCCTTTAAGTGTCAGTCGGATTGCTGGGGCAAGACAAGTGCCACTCACAGAAGAGAAGGAGGCTAGGCAAGGCGTACAGAAATTCTCACTAACGAGCTCATTTTGTGTTAATGAGCACAGAATGACGCTCACAACAATCATGAATCCTGATACCTGATGTTCACTTTAATTTGGCTAGAGAGTCAGACTATTTCACGCAGGTTTTGTGACTCTAAAAGTTCTACCAGTTTACTATCATCTTGCCCAAAGTCCACAGGGTGCTGCAAGTTTTCCTACAGTGCCTGGATGTAAACCCACCGTGTGCTAAATATTCACAACAAAGAGACAGAGAAGACTTTTCATCTGGAAGAAGAAAAGCTTTAAACAAGTTTTTAGAAGACTGTCTGCAACCGGAACCCATAGGAGAGTCACAACAGGAACGCTCACTCGCTTGCTACTGGCTCAGGACTGGGGTTCAAAACACGAAATCTAGTTTTGTAGCTAAATTACAGGTTTTTACCTGGACTTTTCTAGTCAAATGCACAACACCAAGCAGCATTGTAAAATACCTTCAATAAAAAAAATGGGAAAGGGCTGAAATAGTGCTTAACTGTACAGAAGCTGAGCACTTTAGCTGGCATTAATTACATTTAATATGTAAGAATGCAAAGGTTGAAAAGCGTGCAGAAAAACCAACTGGATCCCTTCCAGTCAATGGGGGGAACAAGCACATCAGAGACAGTTTATTTTGCAGGATGGAACGAGTCACTCTGTGGAACTGCCCTTCTCTCCTACTGACTGCAGTTGAGCAGACTTGAGTCACTAAGATCAAAATCCTGGTTTTAGATGGGTGGGGGGAAAAATAAATAATTCTAGTACTAGACTGTAATAAAGTACTAGATCTGATAAATTTGCACAAGGAAAAAAAACTTAACAGGTTTGGGGTTGATTTGGAAAAGTTAATTAAAATACATTTTTTTGAATACCAAGCTAATTAACTAGGAAAAAAACCAAATCTGTAAGCACTCCACTCTTCAACGTTCAAGAAAGCTATGACTAGCCAGCTAAGTCACTTAAATTGAGGTCCTTTTGAAACTCAATATGTTTTATTTAACTACTGGAGAAAAAGTTATTTTTTTAATTTTATTTTTTTTTTAGCTGTCTGTTAGTTCCTGCAACTAACCTTATTTACAGGTAACCAACATTATTTACAGAACCTGACAGTCTGGTTCAGTTTCTGTAAATAATGTGTGTTTATTAAAAAACAAACAAACAAAAAAACCACCACAAAAAAAGACCACAATAAAAAAGGAGACAAATCCCTGCTGGTGAATATTGATATTATTCATTGCAAATGAACTAAGCTGTTCATAACCCTGTGTGCCTGTTCACTCAGGGGTTCCCACAGTGAACCTACTAATAGCAGTGACTCATGATGGTCACCAAGCACAGCCTGCCTGATGTTCAAACCATCTCTACTGCCCTTCACGATCAGCACTGAGCCCCAAGCGTCGATCTTCAAAGGCATGTAAGAGTTAGGCAATAAAACTACAAATAAATTGAATTACTTGAGCTGAATCTAGGCTCTGGTGTGGTTCCTGTGCACAACTCTATTCCACTTACCCAGAACTCCAGGGTAAGGCTGGAAATATTCCTGCATGGACAAGTATGCTTCCTAGGAGAAAAGGAGCATTAGCAGGAATTGGGAAACCTTCTTGAGAACATTTGTTCCAATAAGCAAATATCAAATGTTCCTACTCAATCCTTTGCTAGGAGGCAGATTTTGACTGAACTGAGCGTAGCAGGAGACAAGATGGAGCCAAGCAAACTGGCTTTTAGAGTTAATAAAGGAAAAAAGCCTTTTTGCTCCTTTTTCAAAGTGCAGTCACGATGTCAGCTCCTGGACAAGTCAGGCTGCTCTGAACGAGGTCTCTGATACACAGTCACAAAACACAGCACTTGGTCAAAGAGTAAAACCATTGCGAAATCTGTGTGGGACCACTCTTTATTTAGCACTTCTGCTGCCTGCCCCAGTAGAGTAGAAAGGAAGCAAAAAAAAAAGACAGACCTTCTGAGTCAGATCCCTGGGTGAGACATTTCACTCACCCATGATCTCAAAAACCCTGACAGCATACAGATTCTCTCAGAGGCAAGGCAGGAGCTGAAAATGCTGAAGTGTTCTTCATTTCTAAAGGTTTGACTGAGCATAAACTCTGTTTCCATGGTGATTTTAATACTGATGTTACTTTTTTTTCTTATGTGAGAATATTTTTTTCTTTATAGCCTTATTTAATCATCTGCAATATTAATGTAAAATACATATGTATTTTAGAAGATCTCTGAGCCTCATCTGTAGGTAACAAAATCAGTTCTAGCCTTCATACTCCAAGTATCTGAATATACCATAGAATCGTAGAATTGTCAGGGTTGGAAGGGGCCTTGAAGATCATCCAGTTCCAACCCCCCTGCCATGGGCAGGGACACCTCCCACTAGAGCAGGTTGCCCAGAGCCACATCCAGCCTGGCCTTAAAAACTTCCAGGGATGGGGTTTCCACCACCTCTCTGGGCAACCTGTGCCAGGGTCTCACCACCCTCATGGGGAACAACTTCTTCCTAAGGTCCAATCTAAATCTCCCCTCCTCTAGTTTGGATCCATTCCCCCTTGTCCTATCACTACCCCACATCCTAAAAAGTCCCTCCCCAGCTTTATTGTAGGCCCCCTTCAGATCCTGGAAGGGCACAAGAAGGTCTCCTCGCAGCCTTCTCTTCTCCAGACCGAACAACCCCAACTCTCTCAGCCTGTGGCTATACATTTCTTGCACATTACCAAAGGTAGCAACTGCTTCTTACACCAGAGAGAGGTTGACTTTTACGTATCGGGATTACAACATTGGCTATAACAAAGATGACTTTCCCAAAATGAAAGAGTGCCTATTTGACATGAAAACTAACAGGCCATTTTTGCCTGCCAAGCGTGGAATCGTAGAACAGGATCATCAGAACAACGTACATCTCACCAGGAAAACAAAGACGCTCAGATACAACCCAGTATTCGGAATTAGCTTACTCATGGTTGCCCCTGGATTGCTTGTGTTTACTACTAAAGATTCTACAACTCTGGGGGGGAGGCAGGAAGAGAAGTGTAAGAGTTTTAGTTTCTGTTACTATTAATTTTTGACTAGCATGGGATAATGACTGCTAATGCTCTATGGATTTATTTTTCCTTAATGAATGAACAAAGCATCTCATTAACACCCATGACAACACCGTGAAGGCCTGAGGGCAAGAAAAGATCAGGCGTCGATTAGTGTCTCACTGACATTTCAGCTGTTGATTATCCAATCTTTCTTTGCTCTTCTGTGTGGCTTTGCATTCACCATAAACTCATCCGAATTTAATCTGCTTTCAGAAGACAGGGAAGTCTGAGCTGTTGTAGCTTTGCCTTCTGCAACAGATGCAAACCATTTCCCATTCTAGCTGAGAATTAAGGTAGGAAAGCAAATAACCTAACATCTTATACTTGTTTACCTAGGAAAGGAAGGGGAGACACTTTCCAGTGCTGAAAGACAGCAAATACGCAAATAATGAAACCATTTTTGTGGGATATTATACATGTATATAATGAGTTCACAGAGCATATTCAAGACAAACCAGGGAGTACCCTCAGCTAGCGGGTTAAGATTAGTAAGGAAAGAGGACTGAAGTCGTGGTGGGTTGACCCTCGCTAGCTGCTAGGTGCCCAGCAAAGCAGTTCTATCATTCCTCTCCTCAGCTGGACAGGGACAGATGAATAAAGAACAGGGAAAATTTACTTCACCACATTTACTTCTCCTGGTGATATCAGCAGAGCGTGAGCAAAAAACAGCGACAAAAAAACAGCCTCAGAGAAACTTGAGAGGGAGGAAAATAGACACCAAAGCGTCTTATTACAGTTGGGAATGTCTTTGTTGTTTGACTGCTTTTGCTGCACGATGGACCTTTTCCTCTTCAGTGACGTCAAAATTAAAACACCTTATATCTCCATCAAAGACCTGGATGAGGGGATGGAGTGTACCCT
>VWZK01005171.1:393477-477148 GCA_013396935.1 Baryphthengus martii | reverse complement strand
GCGCTTTCGTTCCCATGCGCCCGCCCTCCTCCTCAGCGCCGGCCGCTCCCCGCCAGCCCTCGCTCGCTGCACAGCCCCGGCGCGGTGGCTTAATTTGGCATTGCTAATTGCTCGTTAAACCCCGAAGTGGGCTTGACCCTGGAAGATAAAGCCACTGGTCCTGCTGTCCCCTGAGGAGGCCGCAGGGCTGATGCTGGCCAGCAGCTTTACCATCTGCACCCTCCTGGAAGCGAGGGATCAGGAGAAAGGCTGTCTTCTTGCCATGAATCCCTTTGGGATCAAGCTGGCCTTCTGGCCAAGGGCTCCTCACAGGTAGCAATGAAATCCCCAACCCTGCTGCTCTTCCTCAGGCCCTGCACCACTACAGGGTGTCCAGTATTTGCTGGGAAGGTGGAGACCAAGCCTAGTTGTTGGCATCAGCACAGCAGCAGCAAAGGGCAAGCTGGGGACCAAAATGAATTTGAGTGGCCTGTGCCTGGCCAAGTCACAGAGAAGGGAGACATCGGGCAGCAAAAGGGGCTTATCCCTGCAGAGGGAGGTACACTGGCCTGCTGTCCAGCTGAGCAGCAGCGTTGAGAGGCACTTGACAATACTATGAGCCTAAGCATTTCATGATTTCAGCACGCAGTGATGTTTTTGAGAAGTTATTTTAAAGCCTGCACCACTGGTAGAACAGGAAGGAAGGAAATAACTGATGAAACTCTTCTAATGTGCTGTAACACTATGAAATTGCTTTTGCTTAATTGGAAAGGAAGAGGCAAAGACGTTGTCATCCATGAAAAGTAGTTTGCTTTTAAAACAAATATCATGCATTTACACTGCACACTTATGTGGGTTACCCCTCACACATGAGCACTTACCTATGCACTCAGTTTGCAGATTTAAAGTGAAGATGGATCCTTGAAAAAAAAACAAAACACTACCTAAACATCTTTCTCTAATAATTTCTTGGGTTAATCATAGGTTTCTAGGAGGCAATACAAAAATATCAGAAATAAGGTAAATTTGAGGAATAGTTTTTCCTCCAAAGCTGCCTCATTTAGCCTGTCACAGTAACACCTACCTCTTGACTTCTGGTAGAGGAAGAATATTTAATTGAAAATGGAGAAGGGGAAGTGAGAAATCTGTTGCCTTTCAAAACACTTCTCCAGAATGAGGTGCATCAGCTTCAGAAAACAGTGGAATTAAACAACATTTCAAAGAAAGAATAATGGTCCTTGCCAGCTTTTTCAAAACAGTTCCGTCATTCACCTGTGGATCTTCATCTTCAGAGTCTAGGGCTGCTGCTGCTTTATTTGTCAGCCATGAAATTAAACAAAGTGACTAAAACAAGACATCCATGGTCTGCTTCTAGAATTCCTGAAAGGAAGAGCAGCTGCCAAGGTACCAGAGGAGAGCAATGCACATTGCAGCCAGCAGTGAGGCAGGTCGCCTGCACAGATGGCTGATGGAGAGCTGAGAAAGGTGGGTGAATCACATGACATAACAAAACCAGGAATGTGCAGCTGGATAAAACAGTCATGGGACAAAGACAGCGAAGGCTCTGAAGAGAGTTCAAGATGATGAAGGTGGTTACAAGGAGCAAGATTATCAGCTGAGGTACTCTGCAGTAGGATCCCTTCAGAATACAGATGCAAGGTGAAGAAAAAGGCAGCTTTTAGACTACTGAAATTAGTAAAGCCGATGAATGAGTTTGAGCTCCTTGTATTATTACTTCAACTTGTGTATCACAGCAATGCTGGACATTGTGATGAGTGGGAGCTGTAGGCAGCCAGGAGCATTTCATTTATGTACACCTGGAGCAATTAAAGCTATAGAAGAGAAATATTTCCTTGTATCACAAAGGGAGACAGAGCTGAGGCCTGGTTTTCCCCCTCTCCTTTCCTTGACTCTAAGGTATTGCCATTCACGCAGGGGAAAGGTGGAATCTGATAGAGAAAGCAGCAGAGGTGTCTCTGCTATACTGGTGGCAGTAGAACATTGCCTGTTCAGGGGAAATCCTCCAGCTACCTCCTCTACCAGTGTAGTAAACTAGAGAATCTGATCAACACACCTTCACTCTGGCAATAACAACAAAAAAATTGTAAACTCAGCTGGGATTTTATTGGCTACTTCTTGCAAAGAATGGGGAACACCAAAATTTCCCTAGTGCTCATTTTTAAGCTGCCAGGAGTCAGTTTTGTAATTCTGTATAATTGTGTCTGCCCTAACCTTGTTCTCATTATTAATTGACAGCTATGAAAAGGATCAAAATGAAAACAGGGAATCTGGAAACAGTTACTTTCAATGCACCTCCCTTTATAAATGTCAAGTCTGCACAATAATAACCATACTTTTGGGATAGACCTTATATAATAGTATTTGAGGTATGCTGTTTACTCCAGAGACTGGGGCAATGGCCAAGAAGTGCCAAGACCTGTGGCCACACACATCTTTCTTCTGACAGAAAAGCTGAATGATTGTAGAGAGTGGATGAGCCCTGGGAAAGTGGCTGTTCACCCTTCACTCAGAAAACCTTGCTAACACATGCTGCCGTGACCATGGGGCAGCCTAAGCAGTTGCTCACTCTGTCTTGTGACCCCAAAGCAGCCACATCTGCAAAATTTCCCAACTGGATCTCTCTGACTTACTGAGATTTGGGTATTGTGACAGTTCCTTCTTCACTGTCACATAGGACGAGTAGGATTCCTGGAAATCTCAATGAATACTTCATTTGATTTACAGAGAAGATAATAANTAGGAGGCACCTGGCCAGCCTTAGTCATTTGACCTGGTTGTGAGATTCATCCACATGTCAAGTTCACTTCAGGGCTCGGGGTTCAGACCGCAGCACCTCACAGAGTTGAAGTCAAATGGCCACCACTGCACTCTTGATGTTTTTTAAGACACAGGTGTGGGATGTTTCCTGTAGCAGTTATGGCTCAACAATGTATGCTTGATATAGCAAGTGATAGGCTTTTCTAAAAAAGTTGTTAGTTTATTCAAAATAAGCACATTGACAGAACTATGATAATCCTTTGATGAAGCAGCTGTTTTCTTGACTCCTATTTATAGTGAAATATATTTTCAGCAAACTGATCATTTAATGATATTTTAGAGCAGTTGACATAAGCATGTNTGCCAATTACATGGCCCAGCAAAAAGGATGCAGCTATCAACAGCAAACATACACAAAAACATATACAGCTTTTATTATCTACTTCTATGGACCCCAGAAATGATATGGTATGGCTGACCACGGGGGGACCAAATGAAGCAATAAAACCGCTCACCGCAGGTGATGCAATGGAAGAAAACGCAAACTGAGTCAACAACACGACAACATAAGGAGACATCAACCATGCCCCGCATCCCAACATAGCCATGTACAAACCAACAAAACAAATGCCACAAAGATACATTACCCAATCCATTACCCTCGTTATCCTTGACTCTTCCATGGACCCCATGAAGACTCCTTCTCACAAACCACTCCTACAGCAGCTCCCAGCAGCAAGATATCAGCATTTTCATTGAGACAGCTTTATAAAACTCCTGCCTCCTAGCAACTAGCAGCATTTCCTCAATGTACAAGTTTCCAGAGTTTGCCCACATCTCTGATGAGTGGTACGATACAGGTAATCGTGCTAGATCTGAAACTGTTGCCCTGGTAACCAATGAACACATCCAGTGAAACAGCTATATGTGGTAAGAGGAACACGCAAACGAAACCACTGCAACATTTTCTCTTCTTAAAATGCTTTAGAATTGTTAAAGATGTTGTAATTATCAATGCTGCCAAACATCATCACAGGAACATGCAAAAGCCACTGCCTTAAGATTCTGCATTGTAAGTGGAAGGTAAAATTACAAACTATGATTGGACCATGTACTCTTATCCTCAAAGCGAGAAGAAAAGATTTTCATTGTTGAATTTCTGTAATACATACCAGCAACAAATGCGCACAACAGACACATGAAACCCTTTATAGGCATCTCAAACCGTCTGCAGTTACACATAACTCTTCTCCCTGCCCTCCCACCTGCAGCAGAGCAGAGACTGACCTGCCAGCTGACTGACACGCTGTGAGCAGGAGGTTGCCAATCTGCAGTGCCTATCACAGGGGTTTTTGGTGGCACAAAACCGCAGCAGTATAAAGTCCTTGAAGTTTCCTTTGAATGTAACCCCTCAACGTAAGGCTTAGTGTCCAAGACTGGCAAAACCAAGTGGGACGGGACAGCTAGGTAGTGGAAGCGAGTAGACCTGCGGCTGTGACGTGCTTGTGAGCATTTCCTCTATATTCAAAAAGTGGAAAGAGCAAGAAAAATCTCCCTCTGCTGCTACACTAGATGTTTAAAAATGCATCCACAGTGATCAGGCAGAATGCCAGTACAGACAAATATTAACGGTGACAACTGAACAACAAACAATGTTTCTTGTGTCCAAATGTCCAGTATCATCTACTAAATACCTATGTTAGGATCAGAAGGAGTATGCAGATACCTCAGCTGTCTAGAAGGGACGCTCATATTCTAGGTCAGAAATCACTGTGGCTAGGAAAGAATGTGAGGTATGTCATACCCTTGCAATGCAATCATTGAACTGGAAAAAAAATGAAAAAATCACTGTCTGGCATAAATTACTGTTTCTGTAACCATTGTCCCAGTGGGTTAGTAATAAAACTGAAAACTTTCCTTCTGCAGTTTATCAAAAGCAATCTGTATTGGATGTAATGTTTCAGAAGGGAATTTATCACATTTGGTTTCTCCTGAAGTGATGCTCAGCGAAGGCAGCTGTCAGCCCCAGCCGCAGCATTTCTGGGAAGCCCGCTGGGCCGTGCCGGTATGGCTAATGAAGCCTACAGTTTTCATTTATAATGCCACGCATCTGCAAGATTAGAAATGAAACCCACATCAAATCGGGTCTGTTAGCGTCTCCAAACACATTTCTAAGAACTCTATAAAGGGGAAATTTATGTAGCTGAAATTATTTGGAAGAGTTAGATGCAAACATTTTTAACCTTTCTCTTTTCAAATATCCCAATCTCTCCATTTCAGGATTTTATTTTTAGGTTCTGGAGCTGTGTATATTCTCTGTAGGGAATAAGGAATCAAAATATATTGCTTCTCTAATTAAATCTTTACTTTTCTGGTTTAAATAAATGTAAATCTAAATCAATCTGGCCTGTTTGTTATGCTTGGCCTGCAGTGATCACCTTGACTGGATGAGACGCATATGTTTACATAGTGTTATTGAATTCCTTGTACTTACATATTCCAGTGTGTGACCCAAAAAGATTAAAACATAAAAGGATAAAAAAGACTACTAACAAAAAAAAAATAAAAATGTATATAACTCACTGGACTGAACAAAACAGACTCTGAGCTCTACAAGGCCTGCTGCAGCCCGCCAGAAGGCTGCTGCTGCAACAAATGTGTTTTGAACCAGAGCCTTGAAGGGCCAGAGGACGTGGGTGACAGCGGGCGCGGAGCCAGCCGCTGCTGGGGAGCACTTCAAGCCTCTCCGGCGGGATGAGGTAATGGCGTGGGAGATCCCAGCTCACTTGCAGGGGCAGGAGGAAACGCCATGGTGCCCGCTGCTCTCTGGGGGAGGGGGGATGCAGGAAGGAAGAGAAAAAAGCGTGCAGAGGATGAACCTGGTTGTGCCTCTTGCCTTTTTGTTTAAGGCAGAAACTTTCACTTCCAGCATTCCTGTGTGATTTGCAGTCTATAGTGTACAAACCAAGAAAGACTTGTAGCCATCTAGTATCACCTAAAGCTTCTGTATACCACAGACTTGTCTTTTAAGTTCAGCTCCTGCCTAAACTTTGGTGGTGAGGTTTTTTTTTTATTCAGTTATATGTGATGAGTTTAATCTTTGACTAAGACTGTAGTTAGCTCAGGAAATGAGATCTCATGCTGGTCACCATGACGGTAGGATTTTAGCAGTAGGGTTTTCCTTCAAAGAGCAAGAAAATCTTTAATGCAGCCACAGCAGAACTGTAACTGTGGACTTGCTGAGCTGTCTTGAAATTAGATAAACCAAAGCTGCCCACAATACATACCATAAAATCTTCCTAGGAAGCAGAGCACTTGATGCCTAGGCAGCACAGGGGTGTCTTCTGCCCTGGCTATATTGCTGGCACTTTGCAAATGAGTTACTTTAAAACTAATTTAAAGCTATTTGATATCACCTATAAACTCTAATTATAGAAGTGACTGCACTGTAAATACTCCCTTTCTCACCTTGGACGTGTATACAAATGTCTGTGAAGAATATCAGTATTCTAAAGCTTAGTGGCTGCGATATAGCTCTACTACACCAGACAGTCTCTCTGAAATTAGTCTACAGAAAAGCAGAGATTTTAAGAAGTCATGAAATTTTTCAAATGGAATGAAGGATAAATTGAAAAGTTGTACTTTAGTTGGGATTTTTTTTCAGAATAAAAGTGTCTGATAGGTCTTTTGGGGTCCCTTCCCCCAATTAAGTATTGCCTCAACTAAGAACAAAAAGCTTTTGATTTTCCTAAAGTTGAAACAAACCATTTTTAGAAAAAAAGGCTATGAATTTAAAATGTTATTTTTGCTGACAGTCTGAGTAGAGAAGTCCCAGTAAGGCTAGCCTAAATAGCCTAAAATAGTTCTTTCCAAAGAAGAGAAATCTTCTTGCACATGACATAGGCCAGTATGGACTGGCAGTGTCAATATTGAACTGTAAGAAATTGGGCTGATTTAAGACTTCAGCAAACATTTAACATATTTCATAAGAGAAATACAATGAGATATTGTTGGAATTGTCTACCAGGAACCCTGCATGTCAGATGAAGTCCCTCAGGATAACTTCACTGCAGTTACAGTGCCAAGTCATATGTAGTTACTTATCTCCTACAGTATAGGGCATAGCTGTTCAAAAACCAACAGAATTAAACTCCAGTAATTAATTCACCTACACTGTGCATAGTTCCCCCAGTCATTACCAGTCTAGGCATCATGTATAATGTAGAACAATAGTATTATGTCCTTCAACTGCAGGATGTATCTCAAGCTTCTTGATGTCACAGAAGTTGATTATATTTGGAATTGTCATTGGACAGAGCAGTTGCTCTATCATCCAATGACACCTCCCCAGCAAGAAGGGGAATTGGGAAGAGGAGAAGAGAGGACACTCATGGGTTGAAATGAAAACAGATTTAATGAAACAGCCAAACTAACACCAACACCAATGTAAAGTAAACAAAATTATACTCATCCCAGCAAATGTAGTGGTCACAGTAAGCAGGAAGGCAGTCCTCAGGAGCCTGAACAAGAGCCCAAATAGGAGAGCCCTTCATCCTCAGCAAACTTCCCCCTTTATACTGAGCGTGATGTTTATAGTCTGGGATACCCCTGTAACCAGCTTGGGTGTTTCATCCTGGTGTGCTTCGGACTTACATGGTAGGCTTGGTAACTTCCATGTCATGGAGCTTATGGGAAATGCCTGATCCATGTCAAGTAAATGGCCACAAACATTGACAAAAGTGTAAGTCAAAAAAACTGCAGCATCTACAAAGCTTCTACATAGTTACAAGGTCTTTCCTCCTGTTACTCCACACAAGCCCTCTCCCATCCAATGACTTTATGCAAGACCAAATCTTCAAGGAAAATGTCAGGCAGATAGCGAATTTGTCTTTTTAATAGGGAGCAGGACACCTTTGCACCTGAAAAAAATATGGATGCCTCCACTCTTCCAGATATTTACTCTTTTCCTTCTCCAGCCTTATGCATCATCTGCTCCACACATATGTAAGGAATTTTCCACTCCATTCCCTGTAGCCCTGAATATTTCATGCATACTGTCAGTTTAAATCTGGATCATCTTCCATCCTCAATCCCTACTGGATAGAATATATTTATACTTGAAACTTAGGCATAGAGCTGGTGTGTAAAATCAGCTTGTCTTCTTAGGAACGCAGTCTTCTTGGCTTTGGGGCGTGTGCACCACCGCCTCTTCCCTTTGTAAGTAGCCAACTAATCCCAAAATGGCTAACAGAATGTACACTCAGTTTATGAGTCGCATTGGAACCAAGGATTTGGCACAAAAACTTGGCCTGAAGAATCCACTAAAAACTTGGCCTTCAAGGAGCTAGTTCTGCTTGTCCTGGGCATCTCAAAGGAGGAATGGAACAATTACTGCATGCAATTAATGATTCCATTGCTGTGCCCTGTCTCTTCCTCAGAAAGAACATCATCATTTCCTGGTATTTCATGGCAAGAAAACATTATGCTATTTATGCTTTGTGTAGGTGATGGAACTTGAGGAGAGAGAAGAATGAAATCACTCCGCAGATTTGTTTTGGTTTTTTGGCTAGAGGAGCTCTTTAAGCAGTTTGCTTTGAAAAAGCTCGGCCAAAAAGAAGTAGCAAATATCTAACCGACAGGGTTCATTAATGGCATACTAGAATCACTTCTTTTAGCTTTTTCCAAAATAGAGAATGGATGGATGACTCATCTTTGAAACTGTTTGCAGTCTCAAAATTTAAAACAGTGACCTCAGACAGATTAACAGTATGGCTTCCCATTGTAATATGACACATGGATGTTCATCTATACTTTTGGCTTCTACCTGTGCCAATAGCTCACTGCAGGGATAGCCATTGAGCATTGGTCTTGCTAGCAAGGTCAAGACAGTGAAGTCAGCAATGTGGCAAAGGATGGAAAGAAGCCCCACCCGTTATACAACATTTTACATACATCCTACTGAAAGCTTAAACTGACTATAAATTGAAATCTTTTATCTGATCTTTGTAAGGTGTCTATCATGATCCTCAAACAGTTCCTTGGTCTTTGTCAAAATACAAATTTCGTGAAACAAAGACAGCGGAGACCTAAAACTTCAAATTATCTCTTTTGGGGCACCCAAATCAAGACTGAGTGACTTTCTGTATTCTGGAAATTAGTTCTGCTTGAAGAGTTTCAACCAGAGCATCAAGCCTCAAACCATGCCAAAACTCTTGTGTGTTTGGAAAACCTTATCCTTTATGTCTCAGTCCTTGCTAAACTTATTGCTGACATTCAGCCGTCAGTGCTATTGCTATTGAGACACATGGAATATACAGGTTGATATCCTTTTTTGTTGCTGTTGTTTAATGAATTGATTAAATAAATTGCTATACCTATGATAGAGCTGAAAAACTTCTTTCTCGTCTGTTTGTTGCTGGAACTGTGCATGGTGTTTGAGACAACCATGAGACTAGGGGCAGAGGGCTGTACTGGCTTCAAAAATGAGTACCTGATTTGGTACAGAAACGTCCTATTTTGATACATAAAACATCTTATGCTGGCAGTTATAAACCAGAGTAGAGGGGAACTTTATGAACAACAGTAATAATTTTTGGAAATGTAAGTCATGCAACTAGGTGGCATGAGTCATGTTCAAAACGCTTCCCTACTGATGAAACCCCTGCCAGTTTCATATAGTTCATTTTACATTAAAATACAATTTTGCAGAGAGAGTTTGTTAGTTTTAAGTATACGGCCTAGTCATTTCTTTGAAAAAAATCAGCAGCTAGTCACACTAGCTTGATATGTCTTGCCACACTGTAGACACCATCATTTTAAAAATCAATTTCTTGAAAGAATTTGCCAATTACTTTCTTAAAACCATAATTAGTCAAGGAAGAGATTACGATGCCTGGACATTTAGATGTTCTGAAGCCCAGTGGTGTTCAAAAACTCAGCTCAGCTTCTCCCAGGCAGCATGCAGGGACACATAGTCTTGAGTTCAGAAAAATCAGCTCTTCTCTGGATGTACCAGCCTTTTCTAGGGGCTCCTCATTACACTTAGCTCCTAGCTAAAAAGAAAGACGGGCCCCAGATGAAGATTTACAGCCAGAATCAGGTTTTTTGGAAACAGGAACCTTTCTGTTTTCAAAACTATAGCAGTCTTAATCTTTTCAGACCACAGCTGAAGGAGGAACTAAAAGTTACAGCACTCAAGCGACAGGCCACAGCTCTTGCTGTGGCTGAGCATTGCAGAGAGTGCCCATTCAGTTTGCTGTAGGATATCAAGAGTATATCCTCATCAAGGGAATCGAGAGATTATCCTCATGTTAAAGCAGGTCCCCTTTGCCTGGAGTTTGCTCAGTACTCATGGAGCAAGGGAAGTGTGAAAGTACGTCCCATGCATGCCAGGGCTTAAGGTTGCTGTATGGTGCTGACAACAAAAGTGATTGCATTTGCATAGCAGGATGTTCTTCTTGGGTATTTAATATTTATGGGTCATTTTATAGCTCCTGGAAGCAGAAACTTTACTAAAAGTGTATAAATCAATTTAATGAAAGCATTCACGTACAATCAGTCAAGGTCTATAATAACCAGAAAGCACAACTAATATTTGAACTAAATTTCTCTAGTTTCTTACTGGTTAAGTGAAATAGCAAATCAAAGAAATGTGAATGCCAGTCATTTCAGGGATATTTTCAGACCAACAGATATTTGTGCAAGAAAATCAGAGAAACTCTGCTTATGAGGACGTTTTCATTTTTAGTGTAACAGATTTTCAGTATAAAGCTGTTCAGGCATCTGTACCCTCTCCCGGTACACACCCATTTTTCCTGTTACTGAAAGTTACACAACAGTGCAATAGCTTTTGCTACACTTACAGGGCCTGAATCCCTGTTTCATTTTTGGCAGTGAACCAGTACATCAATTCTCTGAAAAAAAGCCAAAAAAACATGCCTAAGTGAATTTTGCAGTGCGAAGTGAAAGGCTCACAACAAAAATCTTTCTTTTTTGTTTGTTTTTTTTTTTTAAGAGGGCCATTGGCTTAACCTCTGATCTATCTCTGTAAGAGGCAAGTGACATCACAAGCTGACCAGGCAGCTGCCTGCCTGCCTACTGGAATTGCAAATGAAGGCATCACAGTAAAAAACACAGATGACAACTAATAGTTAATGAATAATCCCCAGCCTGGTGATAGTGATGCTGTTCGTTGTCTGTCCTTCGTGTAAGAATTGGATGAGATCCTGATCACTCAGGGTCTCTGAGAGTCCTGTAGCACTTTCTGAAAATCAGGCTGATTACTGTGCTTTCTTTTCAATTCAAAGAAGTACACTCTCCATGATTTTTATGGCTACACTGAGACAGTCTTTCCTGACAGGTACTGTGGAGATCTTTTCACATTTTACAAAACCAGCTCTTGTTCTTCTTTGGGGCCAATGTAAATTGCATTTATTACAGCCTTGTAAGAATCTTAGAGCTTCCTCCATTTATGCATCTATGTAAGTGCCAAGCAGGAAAAGGCACATTAAGATTTATTGTAGTCCTGATAACTGACAATATCCCAGCATTTCTAGGAAAAATTTATAGTGAGAAACAGCAATGAGGCAGGTGGCCAAGAGTACATATGGCAGCGGTGACATAAACATACATAAATTACACTTGAAACGTGATGGAGGAGGTCATCTTTATTTACTAAAACAAACACCACCTTGGATTTTAGGGGCAGAGCAGTTTTTGAATGAAGGATGACTGTTGCGTGTGTGTGCCATTCAAGGTTTTTTTGGGGTATAAATAAGCCGTGCTCTGTTTGATTGTGCACAGCGCACCTTTAAAAAACCAACGATCTGCTAAAAGTATCAGTACTTCTGAGTAAAGGAACTTTAGTTTCTGAGGCTGTTGCTTATGTGCTGGTTTACTTTTTTGCTTGCTCATAGGAGGAGCATGTACTTTTGTGCCAGGGCTCACAAAGGCTTACAGCTCAAACTTGATGGCTTAAATAAAGAGCTCTCGGAGGGCCAGACAGCACAACAGAGTCCAGGCTGGGCTCGGGTACCCTCAGCCTCAGGAATGCCATGTGACCTCTGCCTCCTATTCAGTGCGTGAATAGAATGAGCTGTAGCCCAGGACTTAGGCTGCAAGCCTTTCAGCAGCTCAACCTTGTCAGCTTCACTTGCTTGACTTAGCTTCAATGAATAAAGGAAATTAAAACCTCAAGGACCTACATTTAGGTACAAACTGCATTCCCGCACTTCTGGTTGCCACCAGAATGAAACCACAGCACAGTTTTCTTTGGGGAAAAAAAACAACGCTTAATAAAATATATGGGCTCCAATTCTTTTTCATAAGGTACAATACCTGACTTTACTGTGAATTGGGGTGTGAAGATTACCTTCCTCTCTGGCCGCTGTTGGTGTTCAGGTTTATCAGAATTTCCAGTGAAGATACTTGCTTCTGCAGGACTGCAAGTTAAAAAGAATTTAAAATCAACGGTAGTTTTGCATCCTGTAAGTGCTACATTAGTAGTAGTACATTACAGATAATACCTCCACATTGTATCGGTCTCTTCCCATAGCAAAGAGGAAAAAGATGCCCCTTCCCCAATGTGTCAGTACAGGATTAGAGAGTACAAGTCATGCTTTGGCCACTCAAGTTTTAAATTATCTAAATGGCAGGGATTCTGTCATCTCCCTTAAACGACTTCTGCATTCATACTGGAACTATCTGCTGCTACTCAATCTAAGTTTTTCTCTGTTAAATTTTATGCTATTGCTATTGCCCTATACTACATACATCATTCTCCTCTACCTCTGCTAGCCCCATTTTGATAGTAAAATTGCTCTTGAATCACTGGGATTTAATGAATAATCATCCTTTTGCAGGTGCTTTCCTCTAATCACAAGTCTACTGAAATTACTAGCAAAAAAATCTGTTGGGTACAACAGTACAGAAACAGACCTTCACAAAGATCAAGCCTGCCACTATCCTAGTTATTGCATCCAGGAGCAAGATCCTGATGGCAGCTATTTCAATAAGCTACTGTCTACATTAGAAAATAATTACTACTGGGATAGTTGATACGGTAATGGCAGAGTTAATCCTTACTTGTGTAAAAATGCTCACTTAGCTACAGGGAAAACATATTTAACCTGTAAATGTTATGTATTCGGAGCAGAAGTAGGAGTTGAGATTGTCTGTCATGCCAGGTAGCTAAAGGTGACACAGGTATTATTATTGTTCTAACTGTTCATTTTGGACATTTGGCAGCCCTTTGTGAATAGTCAGCATTGCTCTTCCCCGATCTTACTCCTTTCAAGAAAGTCTAAGAAAGAAAAGGAACAGGTTCTCATAAAGATATACAAATACACATACACATATCATACCTGTACAGGTTCATTTAAAGTATGTGTCCTGGGTTATTTGGAGCATTTTGCCTGTCCCGGGGTCTAACATGAAACCTGCCAACCCTCTCTTGCCCTCACCGCCCTAACGCTCAGAGGGGGATAACAAAAGGCAGGGGAAAATTCAGCGCCCGCTGCCGCGAAAACGAGAGTACCGCTGCTGCCACCCCCGTCCTCCCCGGGCGCGCCGCGTCCTCCATGCCGGGTTCCCCCGCGATCTCGCCTGCGGGCNGCCCCATAAGAAGGGGCCCGGGCCGGGGCCACCGCCCTTCTTCGCCCGCCGTGCTCTCGAGGCGATCCGCTCCGCTCCCGGATTACAAAGCCCGCGCCGCCGCCATGAGCATCAGCACCAAGAACTCCTCGTACCGTCGAATGTTCGGCGGGGGCAGCCGGCCCAGCACCGGCACCCGCTACATCACCTCCAGCAGCCGCTACTCGCTGGGCAGCTCCCTGCGGCCCAGCACCGCCCGCTACGTGTCCGCCTCGCCCGGCGGCATGTACGCCACCAAGACGACGTCGGTGCGGCTGCGGAGCAGCATGCCGCCCGTGCGGCTCCACGACTCCGTGGACTTCTCCTTGGCCGACGCCATCAACACGGAGTTCAAGGCGAACCGCACCAACGAGAAGGTGGAGCTGCAGGAGCTCAACGACCGCTTCGCCAACTACATCGACAAGGTGCGCTTCCTGGAGCAGCAGAACAAGATTCTGCTGGCCGAGCTGGAGCAGCTCAAGGGCAAGGGCACGTCCCGCCTGGGCGACCTCTACGAGGAGGAGATGCGGGAGCTGCGCCGGCAGGTGGACCAGCTCACCAACGACAAGGCTCGGGTGGAGGTGGAGCGGGACAACCTCGCCGACGACATCATGCGGCTGAGGGAGAAGTGAGTGTTGCGAGCGGAGGGCGGGTCCGGGCGGCGGGTCCGGGCTGCCGACGCCTTGGCGGCCCCCGACACCCCCTGGGCCGCTGGTGGGAGGTCAGCCCCTGAGCATCTCGAGCTGGGCTGGGGACGGCGGGAGGCTTGAGGGACACCCCCGCTCCGTCCTGAAGGCTGTCTCGCCCCTTCCAGGTTACAAGAGGAGATGCTGCAGCGGGAGGAGGCCGAGAACACCCTGCAGTCTTTCAGACAGGTTTGCCGGGGCTGCTGGCGACGGGGCGGGGCTGGAGAGCGGGCGCAGGAGGAGAAAGAGGAGAGCCTGTGCTGGCGGTCTTGCTTGGGACGGGAGGATGGGACTGCAGGAGTTTGCTTTTTTTTCCTTACAAAAGAATTCCAGCAGTTCTCACGCAAACCCTCCTTGTTTTCTTTAGGGGGATGCTGCGGTCTGAAGGGCGGGGTGGGGGTGGGAAACTATTGTCTTGTTTTATCCAAGTCTAGCCTGGTGTACAAAAAGCGCTCCGACGTGGGATCGCTTTCCGATCCAGTAAAAGTGAAAGGGGGCCATCTGCTCGCTTGGCTGAAGGGTATTAATGGTTTCTATGGGATTCACCATGGAATGCAGATACAGGCATTATGGCAAGTGTGGTGGCAGCAGATTGAAATAATAGATCCCTTTGTGTTGGAGGGGACGGTGCAGTGGGCTGCATTCTTGCTAAATGTGTAATGGTGTGGGTATATTTTTAGCAAAAAGTGCCTGTGATGTATATGGTCCAGATCTTATACAAAACTTTTTTTTAATGAATCACTTTGATCAGTGCATCATGGACAACAGTTTCAAATTTAAAATTTTTCGTGTGGGTGATGTCTCTATTGAGAAAAAGTAATCAATTTTTTCCTTGGGCCAAGGTCACATTAGTCAAGTCTGCCTCCTCAGAATGTCTGTTAAGAACATAAAATTTAATCCTCCAAAAATGAAGATGTCAACATAGGAAACAAGTTGTGTTAGAGTTTAATCTCGGTAGGATGCTATGATATCCAGATAAACTAAAACCTCTGTGACAGACAGAACCAACTGTACAAACAAGTTTTCAAAAAGTGTTAAGCTCAGATTTTCACTTTTGTAAAAACACCTTTCAACTTGGATTAAGCCTTGTTTGGACTAGGAGATAGTTAGGAATGTGCTTTCTCAAAACAAGGTCTCTTCCCTAAAACTGTTGGTGTGAAATGGCATTGTTAGCATTCCTCCTAGCTGGAAGTCACTGCCCTTATCTTCAGACAGCTGGGCACAGGCTGTCTTCGACCCAAAGCTCTTCATGGATATTAGTAGATGTCACCATTCAGGAAATCATCACTTTATTGTCAGCCGTTCCCTGGGCAAGGCTTTTGACTACAGTATTAATTATAGTCTCTGAAGGAGAGCAGGTGGTTTTATGAGATAATGTGTGGAAAACCAAGACACCTACTCCAGTTTGGAGTCTGGGAATTCAGAGGCTCTGCTGGCGTTCTGGGGACAGAATTTGGAAACAGAAGAGTTTAAGATACTGCCTGAACTTCAGCCTCTGGGCTTTTTTGAGTGTTAAGCCAATTTGAAGTAGTGTGAAGTTCCGTACAGAAGCATTGAACTTCAATTTTGGAAAACCTAATCTACTCTGATTCATTGCTGAATTCAGTTGAAGGATCCTTTGACTTAAGGCTGGCTTAAATGATATTTCAAGGCATGTCTACCTCTGTTTCAAACCAATTAAAACTTGTGAAGGCTCTAGGCTTTTAAGTGAGCTTGGCTTTGTGCTTACCCCGCATTAACCAGCTCTTCTTTGCACTGTGGAAAGGGGTTGTTCTGGAGCTCAGCCTCTAGCAGGTCTATGTGTGCAGTACAGTCAGAACTGGCTCCATTTAACCTCTTAAGGCGTAGCTTATGCATAAGAATTGCAACTCTTTGTGGAAACACTACACTGAAGTCACTCATGACATAAGTGGTGAATGCTGGTGTGTTTGATTTGAACAACAGTAATAGCTAGTTTTTCCTTACTGTGAATGGGTAGGCTTAACATGCTAAATCCTCCAAGTGAAATTAGATTCATAGAATACTGAAGTTGAAGCATCCTGTTGTGCTTTCTATTGTAAAAAAAATGCACAGCTTTTTATTAAACCATTATATTGACACTGGAAAGCTGTATACATGGATTCAGATCACTTCAGCAGATACTTTACTGTTCTGATGTGGCATCAAGTTTACTTTTTTCTTGATGGAGAAGTTGTATACTTCAGTATTTTAAAAGGAAGTGAACAAATATTTGAATGTAAACTTTATATTTCCAGAAGCTACCCGCTTTAGAGACTGTTTAACTCGTATGTACTGAATTTTAATTGAATTCTTCTCCTGAACAAAGACGTGAATTTACTTATATGTTGCCAGGTGTACTACATAAAATAGACCCAAGGGTTCAGTGAGTTTTTTCCTTTGAGGCAGAACAAGCATCACAATTAGTGAGAAAGTTATTTACTGCAGCTTTGCCAGCTCCTCTGGTAGCAAGGAGTAGGTCCTGAATCCATGACAGAACTAACAGGTTGGCTCCTGGCCAGCATGAGGTTTGTCTGAAGTAAGCGTGGATGCTTAACCCTGCAACTACATGCCTGGCATTCAAGAACCTTCTAGGATTAAATCAATACGTAGTCCAGCTACATGCATGCGTGTCTACACTTTGCTCAAGCTACAAGTAGCTTGTTCATTTATGTGGTTCTCCAAACACTGATACACAGATTCTTTGCTCCTCGACTTAATGATAATGTATACAGTAAAATACATACCATGTATTCTAAGTGTCTTCATCTTAAAATGCTTTCAATTTATTATAAGCTCCTAAAACTCCTCTAGCTGTTCAGTCGTCCTGCAAAAATGGTCTTCAGGATGTAGTGCAAAACCACTGTCAACTCTTAGGATGTCTGCCTAATTGCGTAAATGTGTTGGGTCATAGCCACGTAATTTCTTTCCAGAATTATCTTTGGGTTTTTTGGGGTGTGAGAATAAATGAATTAAGGAATTCTTTATCTGAATTGAAAAACAGAGCTAATACGAACTATGCGGATGTAAAACTGAAATTGATAGGGAAGTTACGGAATCAAAGGTGTTTTCTGCTGGATAGAGAAAACAGAAGCATTCTTCTGGAGCAAGAACCTTATTCCAGAGTTAGGAGTGATCCAAAGAATGGCTTTCTAGGAGTCTAAAGAAAACACTCCTTATTTCAAAGGTGCCATAACAGTGAGAACTGCTGATTAGGAATGCTTACGCTTTGGGCAGTACAAAATAGCTTTAGACTAAGCTGTGAAAACCTGATCCGTTAATGCCATGTGAACATAAGCGTCCAGCTGTGTGTGTAAGTATGAAAGGAACAATTGTCCCCATTGCAACTAATTGTCTTGCAAGTTTAAAATGTAAGAAGCCAATCAATGTTTAGTCTTACATTATGTTTTTTAACTAATTCACGCTGCTCTCGTGTAACATTCATGGCATATCTTCTGCTGTGCCTTAAATGAATTTTTTCTGTTGATTAAGACTATCTCTGTCAAGCAAAAGGTGGGGAGTCTTTGCCAGCTACTATGAGGGTGTAGGCAATGATGACTAACGCAATTCGCATTTATGCTCAAACCTTCTTTTTTTCTCAAGAGAGATGTGTTGAACCACTTGGAGTAGTAAATACTTACACTTCCTATACATACCTCACTAGCTTTACAAGTATGCCTTCAAGCTGTTATCTGTGGAGCTGAAGGGCACTGTGGTTGATCACTGAGAAGTTAGTAAGAAATAAACAAGAAGTTAAGCCCACTAATAGGCGTGTAGGCACATGGGTTGTATTTTTAAGCCCCACTAGAAAAAAATGGAAGTTTGCAAACTGTAAGACTAGCTCTTTTTCAGTGTAGTCAAGCTAAAAGAGCTTATCACTGGCTTCTGACCCAAGGTTCTGCTTCATCTTCAAGCAGGATTTACGCCCACTGTGATCTGTGTGCTCATGATCATGCTCAGCAATACATTGGCAAAGATGCAATAATCTATATATGCTATATAGTGCCCAATAATAAGCACAATAAAGGTGCTTAAAGTGGTCTCTGAGGCAAGAGTAGGAGGTAGAAAAAGAGGGTTTTTTTAAAGCTCTTTATTTTTTATTGTCCTGCCAAAAAGCTTAGATGTAACATCAGTCTGTGTGCCATAAAAGACTTTTACAGCAGTTTTGTAAGATTGCTGATCATTCTTCTCTCTGGTTAGGATGTCGACAATGCCTCTCTGGCACGTCTTGATCTTGAGCGTAAAGTTGAGTCCCTGCAAGAGGAGATTGCCTTCTTGAAGAAGCTTCATGATGAGGTAAGCTGAATAACAAGGTCTGTGGTTAGATGCTGGCAATCTAGCAGGTTTTGGCCCTCAGACCCCACCTGGATACATTCTGTGTGTTGTTGTGTGGTAACACCAAGTGTCTCCTTCTCTCTTAGGAAATCAGAGAACTGCAGGCCCAACTCCAGGAACAGCACATCCAAATTGATATGGATGTTTCTAAGCCTGATCTTACTGCTGCCCTGCGTGACGTTCGCCAACAATATGAAAGCGTTGCTGCTAAGAATCTTCAGGAAGCTGAAGAGTGGTATAAGTCCAAAGTAAGTAAAATCTGTTCACGTGCACCAGGCACTCAAACCACCTGTATGTAACAGCTTTGCTGTAGCACTTGGTTTTCTGTCTCTGTGGGGGACACAAACACAGCCGTGGCATAAGGTGGTCTTTAAACTCCTAGTCTGGGAAGAGTACAGCTGAAAATTTTATTTTGTCCTGTAAGTACAGCATCGAAGTAATGTGTTCATACTTGGAATCTTTCCTATGCTTGTATCTGGAAGCAGATGTTGGATGAAATAGTGGAGAAAGGAATGGATGGGTGAAAAGATGGAAACATACAAGGTGGGGAAGCAAATATGAAAGTTTTAACTATGAATTAAGATTTAACGATTAGAAATAGAGAGACATTTTAAGAGTGATGCTAATATTGAAATGTTTCAGGTGTTAAGGCTTGTTATGGCTTCAGCTGCTCTCAAGTACCGTGTCCAAAAAGTCTGTTATACCGTTTCTGTTGAAGTGTTCTGCTAACCAAACGGGGGATTTCCACAGTTTGCAGATCTCTCCGAAGCTGCTAACAGGAACAATGATGCCCTGCGCCAGGCCAAACAAGAAGCTAATGAATACCGTAGACAGATTCAGTCTCTCACCTGCGAAGTTGATGCCCTTAAGGGAAGCGTAAGTAGAAGACAGCGGCGGTTGGCACATTCTCCCCTTTGCAGCTTGAAGCACGGCTGATATCGGTTGAGCTGATATGGGTGTAAATGCAGCTGATCTCCCATGCTATGTGTCAGCACATTGGTACTCTTTTGGAAAGGATGCTATGGGCTTCATTTGCCTGTGTGCATTGCAGTGCCTTGGTTATTGATACACTTAACCAGTTTTACTTAAGGTAGATACAATGAGTTCATTCTCTTGCTATAATAATCACTATTTTCAGGCAAGTGTTTATGGCTTGTCTGTCGAGTACAACTGAAACTATGAAAAAGCTGGAGGAGCAGTGGAAAGGAGATACAAGTCTTGCTGTTGCTAAAATCTGACTGCCTTAAAGTCTGGCTTGAAATGGGCTTAACAATGTATAGTACACCTGAAAATCCCCTGGCTGAGGACTGCTTGTGCGTTGGGCTTGCTGTAAGGGATTGCTTTGCCACCTGCTAGAAAAACACATGGCACACCGCAGTTCAAGCAGCAGAATAACCCACTTTGCTTTTGCAAGGGGAGGATAAGGAGATGACAAACTTGGGACATGTCTGGGCATTTCAGAACTCAGCTAAAGCAACTCAGCTTCCCTTTTCTAAAAAATTTAACAGTCATGAGGGTGGGGAATAGTGGCTGAACTGCAGCAGTGCTTACTTCATTATTCTTTTCCAGAATGAATCCCTGGAGCGCCAGATGCGTGAAATGGAGGAGAATTTTGCTGTTGAGGCTGCTAACTACCAAGACACTATTGGCCGTCTGCAGGATGAGATTCAAAACATGAAGGAAGAAATGGCTCGCCATCTCCGCGAGTACCAGGACCTGCTGAATGTAAAGATGGCTCTTGATATTGAGATTGCCACCTACAGAAAACTGCTGGAGGGTGAAGAGAGCAGGTAAAAATCATTCAGACACTTTTGGAATCTGCAATTACTAGAAGGCACTCCATGCCCATGTCCTGATTTGATCCATTCCTTTTTTTTCCCTTCAGGATTAACATGCCTATTCCAACCTTTGCTTCTTTGAACCTGAGAGGTAAGCTGTTTCTGCTACTTCAGTTCTATCATTAGCAAAAGGGTGCGAGATACTTCCTTTTATTCTCGTATTTGAACTTGTATAAATGCAGTTGTGTGTTACTGTTTCTTAGCTAAAACTACAATATTTGCAGTTACTCTACCTTGGATGGGAGGAGCAAATTTGTTCCTGGGCACAGATATTTTTAAATATCAGTACGTAATGAGTGATTGGTTTAGATGCCTGATGAAGGTGCTTTAAGGGAAACAGGGAGAAAATGGAGAAGATTAGCTTAAAATTCTGAGCTGAAGACTTCTACATATACTAAATTGGGATTTTGAAAGTAGACACTAAAATCTACTACACTTCATTTCTTTGAGGGGGCACTTTGTCTAGACTATTGGTAATAATGCATTTTCTTCTGCAGAAACCAACATTGAGTCTCAGCCAATGGTTGACACTCACTCAAAGAGGACACTTCTAATTAAGACCGTTGAAACTAGAGATGGACAGGTGGGTGGTAACTGATTTATTTCTATTGCAACTGGTAACCTTAAAATACTGTCTACTGGTCATTGCACCCTGTGTGTGGTAGTAAGTATTGAGTAGAACAGCATCTGGCAACCCAGGCTGCATGGCTGAATGTACAGGTGTAGCAAACAGGCTTCTGTGGAAACGGTCACAAAATTAATTTGATAGTAAAAGCTTAGAGCGGCTGGCAGTTTCCTGTGTAATGAGTATTTAAGTTCAGCCGAGTTAACAAGTGCTCAAAAGATTTCTCACATGACATGTGGAAAATGTGTGTCAGTAAACAGAGGTACTTGTTTAGGTCAAGATACTGTTTTCAGACTAAGAAAAGCTTCAGAGGTTTCTGCATATTATTTACCAACTAGAACTTCTCATTTATAAATGAGCTGATATCCTTTTGTTCACATTCCTGTGGTGCTGGATGTTCCTATTTCCGACTCTAAGAAACCCAACAATCTTACTACTAAAACTTAATGCAAGTGTCTCTGATTTTCAACAGGTTATTAACGAAACTTCCCAGCATCATGATGACTTGGAGTAAAGCTGAAGTGAAGTTGAGTACTTACTAATGCAGGAGAAATTCTTACCAGCAAGATTTAAAAAGTCCATGTCTTAAAGGAAGAAACAGCTTTCAAGTGCCTTTCTGCAGTTTCTCCATGAGCGCAAGATTATTATGCTAGGAAATAGGTCTTAGATCTTGCAAACTGACTCTCCCTGAAGGATTAGAGTTTACAATGGAGTCTAGTTTACAAATAGCAATATCTTGTGCTGCAATACTGTTTTTAAGTATCTGAACTCAATAAAACTGCTTTTTCCAGCACAGTATGAGCAACCTGTCGCTACTTCAATAAATCTTTGGAAAATGGCTCTTGATGTGTTCTAATTTGTTAACTTCATGACTTTCTGGAAAGCCATAACAATGTAATGCTGGAATTACTTATACGGTTGACATCTCCAGTACTGGTTGTGTAGAATGCTGTTTTTTCATTTTAACTAGATAAATTGTCTTACTCATTTACTGCTTAGGTTTTGGAACCAACTAAAATGGACTATAACTGGCAGATGCATAATGTATTATGATATTTCTTATCACTTGAATAAAACATGCTACTTCAAGCTAATAAAAATCTTGCTTCCATATACTAGTTAACCCAGTTACTAAGTGTTAAGAAAGCTCAAAACACCTTAAAGTGCAGCTCTATAAAACATGTTAGTTATGCAGCTGTGAAATAGTTCACGCAAGCCCTTATCTGAGATGGCACCTTTGCACAGTTAACAGCTGACTTGATGCATTGACTTCATTTTCCAGGAAAGACTAGTTCCCAAAGGTTTGTCTGTATTACAGAAGCTAAATGAAGGCTTCAGAGAGAGTGGGGGTTAGGGGAGGTATTTAAAGAGTGTACAGAAAGAACAGCTTGCCTGACTGGTGACTTGATTCCAGTATTTAAGTGTCTTTAGAAAAGGACAGTCACTGTGCTTGATGTTCTCTGCTGAAAACCAGCCTCTAAGAAAAATTTTTTCTTTTTCTTACAGATATTCAGAGGGGAAGAACAGTAACTTATTTATTTTTTCACCCTTATCAGTTCTTCCCTTTGCTCCAATGTATGACTAACTTGATGCAGTGGAGGCACTGGAGTGAGGGGGCAAGTAGGACTCTACTGTTTTTTTCATCCCAGTTGCCTGCAGCACCAGGTTAGGAGATGTGCAGCCAGGATGCGAAAGAGTAGGGTAGCCAGGCAGTGCCTGGGGTGTGCTAAAATCCTCTCTACCTTAGATACACAGGTATCCTGCAGCCTGGAGGTAGGGGTCTAGGTGTGATTGCAATTTACATCTTTGAGAAGTGTGCTGTTGTTCAACAGCAGAAAAGTGCCTGATTTTTTGAACAAGGTGTGACATACCTACCCTGCCTTTCTTTACTAAGTGTTCACAGAGGATTTCAACCTCTCATTTCCACCTCCTGGCAGGTCAGAAGGGAGCTTTGGGGAGTTTTCCCCATTACATTGCACTTGGACTGATGTTCAGCAAAGCATATGAATCCAACTAGGTAGGGATATGTGTCTCACCAGCTTGGTGCTTTAGGGGCTCACCTGGGAGAAAAGTTCTGCCGCTTGTCCTGCATTTGTTCTGGTAGTTCTTCCACGAAAAGGGCCAGAAGTGACTAAGGAGAGTGCCTGGACCCAAGCTTCAGCCACTGCTTGCTGCAAAGCAAAACAGATAAAATGTGGTCTACAGTGTGGTGAGTAGGAGTCTCATTAAAAATTAAAACCAGTAAGTAAGAGTGAACCCAGCCTCTTTCATGCTATGGAGGTTACAGACACCAGGTTTTCTACTACCAGAATGATAAAAAAACCAAACACAAATGATCGTGCATGGCAGATGCTTTTTGTGATAGAGCTCTGGGCATGTGCAATAGCTAACTTCAAACACTGAATAGGTCCAGGTGCCTACAACTTTTCAGGATAAGAGTGGAATAAGGTGCTGATGTCCTGCCTATTGCAGTCTACGGAAGGCTTTTTCTGGATCTGGATGCTGAAGAGGTTGGACCAATGCTTAATGTCCTTTCTTGCAGCTGAAGCAGTCTGGGAGCCCTGAATGGTGGCATCCAGCAGTGCATGGGCAGCAAGAGCCAGCTCTGCCAGGTAGCCGTGGGGACTGGGCAGAGATGCACAGCACAGTGTGCTCTCTGAAATGTACAGGGACTGCTGGAGGTTACTTGAATTGTGATAATCTTTTAGATGTTGCTTCTCCCTCTGCCACCAGCTACCTGGCTCACTGCTTTCTGTCACCTTTGATTACTTCTCCCAGTAGATGAAAGAAGTGACTGTATCAAGCGCTGGCGGTACAGCAAAGGAGTTATTCCTGGCTCTTCTGCGTTTGAGGTTACTCAGAGCACAGAGAAACATGTGGCAGAGCTTTCAATCCTGGGAAGAAATAGAAAAATAAATATAAATAATATAAAACGTAGTTGTGAAGGGGATAGGAAAATTGCAGGGAACCTCCAAGGCCTGTGTTTAGTGCAAATATAAGAGTACCCTCAGGATGGAAAGGAGAGCGGATGGTGACTGTGTAAACTTCTGTGTTTGATCTAGGTGCACTGGGCTTATACTTGCATATAGTTGCTGAAAGCTGCTTAGTACTGAGCCAGTAGCTGGCCTCAGACTGTATTTCACATCCTAACAACCGCAGGTGGCAGCTGTAGCAAGCAGGACAGCCCCCACTGTCAGCCTGATGCTTGTCCTACCCTCCAACGAGCTCCAAAAAGCACTCCCATGAGTCTACATAGTGACTGCCACCAAATATGTGAGCTGTACTCACAGTAAATAATATTCTCCAGATATTTGAGGCCTCATATTTAGTTTATTTTGCTTCATGTAGCCAGAAGCTTCCTTTCCTTTCATTTTCTTGTATCTCCAAAATATGGAAACTGTTAGCAGAGACTCCATATTTCAAGCTCCTGGGCTAATACAGCTCATGCATTCCTCCGGCCATCCAGTTTATCTGCTTTAGTATACAGCAAATTCTTCCCTTCCCCTCCCTTCCCTTCCCTTCCTATCTCTCTGTCTAATATTTCAGTGTTGAGCATAACATTTTGTCTCACAGAGTGCTCACAGTTCTGGCCAAACCAAAGGCTCTTGTCTTCTCTGTTCCCTTCCCTGGGACAGCTCTTCTCAGCTGTTACATCCGTAAATGACTCTGATGCTTTCACTGCTGGTGTACGGTGCTTGGTAGGAACATCCCTATGGTTTTTTTTTAATGCACAGAGGAAATAGCTGTAAGACTGAAGTCCTGAAAGTCTGGCTTATGTGTGAGGTTAAGAGAACTTGAGACACTCTGGATGAGGCCTGATGGCAGTATGGTGGAAAGCCATCCGTCAGTGTTGGTGGTAGGGTGGTAGCATCGCTGTGAATCAGGCTGTAGGGTGCTACCCCATGGGGCCAAGCTTCCCCCCAGACTGTCAGGCATCTAGGTGCCTCACACAAAGCCACAAAAGCACCCAAAGAACTGAGACCTTCAGAAAACTTACAGGCAACTGCTCATCCTAGTCCATTGTGAAACCTCCCAAATTGGGCCACATGCTAGAGCGGTGTGAAACCTCCTGAACAGGGACTGGCCCAAATCTCACCATGCCAGACAGGATGGCCAGTGCTGCCTGTGGTTAGAGCATTTATGGGGCTCACTCTCAAAGTCCTACTTGCAGGTATAAAATCTCACATATAAATGTGTTACTGGGCACTTTGGGACTAGTCTGTTCTTCCATTAGTCAATTAAAACACATCCTGTAGACTCTCAATAACCTTTAGGCACCCATGGGTCATGGAGAAACTTGTGGCTGATGTTCCTGTCATAGAGCTGTTGGTGGCAGTCACCAAGGACTTGTGCTGTGTGGAGATCGCATTTTTTTGAGGCTCCTGCTCCTGGTCAGGGCTTGTTTATGCCAACTGGTAGAAGGAGAGGTGTCTGTGGGATATAAACTGCCACATTTGGAGAGAGTGAGTAGCTGAGCGGCTGAATAGAGAAGCTCACTGATGCCCTAACAGTAGGTAAGTATCAAAGATTTTAATTGCAAATCCTTCTACAGGGGAAGGGCAGCCTGGATATTACTGAAAATTTTAAAGTCATTTGCATACAATAAACTACTCTAAGAGATATTTGCCTGAGTGCAGTCATGCATGTAGAATTAGGAAGTGCCAAAAATAAAATTACATCTTCAATCTTCATTTGGTGCCTTTGTGCTCACGCATAATGCTATGGATTTCAGCTGCAAGTTCGTGGAACTTGTCTTATTCAGTGCACATAACCAACAGCACTTCAGGAATCGCCACCACTCACTGTTAGAGTATTTTCAGTTTATTTATCTGCTTTAAAGATTCTGAATTTTTAATGTCCTCTAGGGTACCCCCTGCTGTTCTTCATCGCTCTTCACAACACCCATGTGAGGGGTGAGGTGTCATCAGTCTTGTTTCACACGTGGAGCCATGGAGCACAGCAGTCAAGCTCAGAAGTGGAAGCTGGGCATCAAGGGTCCAGTGTGAAGTCAGTCAGCACTGTGTGCTTTTAAAACACTTACCGATTTCAGGTCCAGGCTCTCCCAGTCTCAATCTCAGATAAAATTCCCATGAAAATGAAGCTCAGACATTCAGGGGTAGCAATGCAAAGTACAGTCCCAGTGAAATTCCCAGCCTTGGCCAGGAAAGCCATAGCACAAGCACAAAAATAATTCAGTTCTCCAATGTGGTGCAGAGCTACTGTAACTGTAGGATCCTTCTCTCTCTCTACAGCATTTTACATCCTTCATTCCACAGTTCCCTTCTGCTATAAGGGCAGCAATGCTTTTGCTAACAGCCCCCTCACAACCCAGGCCAAAGGCGTTCCCCAAACCCATGAGCTGGCCAGAGGTAAAAGCTGCTTATGGGCTTCAGCGTGCAGCAGCCAACCTCCTTGCTTTAGCAAAGGGCGAGTCCAGAGCAGCCAAATCTCTGCACAGCGGTGTGTAAGAGTTTCCACACAAACCCCGCAGCCTGACATTTTCAGCCCGTTTCTTTTTCAAAGACGTATTGCAGCTGTCTCCCTGTGGCGGGCTACCTGAACTGCAAGGGGATGACAGGCTCTCTGGAGCTTTCCTCCTCTCTGGTGGATCTTTGGCTGCAATGTACCAAGCAGGATGGTGGAGCTGCAAAGGGAAGCCACACAGCTTTCTCCGAGAATTGCTCCGCAGTTATTCTCTGCTACTGGCTGTCATTCTGAAGTTCAGGAAGATGTCTTAGACTTAGCAGAAGGCAAATAAGAACGTGTTCAGGATGGAGAACGGTGGTGGGATGAACCTGGCCAGCAACCAAGTGCTGACACAGCCACTTGCTCACCCCTGTCACCCCTTGCTGGATGGAGGAGAAGACAGGAAAAACAAAAACGAGAAAATCTGTGAGTGGAGACAAAGACAATTTAATAAGTGAAGAAAAGAGGGGAGTAAAACACTAAGAAAACCAAAACCAATCACACACCACCTCCCACAGGCAGACGAATGCCCAGATGGTCTCCAAAAAAAAGAGTCAACTTGAAAGCCAAAACCCTTCCTTCTTCTTCCTTTACCTCAGTCTTTATTGCTGATGATTGAGCTGATGGAGCATGATGTTGTATGGTATGGAATATCCTTTTGGCCAATTCATGTCTGTTGTTCCAGCTGTGTCCTCTCCCAATGTCTTTCCCACTCTCAGCCTACTCATTGAGGGGACAGAGCGGGAAACAGAGAAAGCCTTGACTCTGTGTATGAACTGTTCAGCAACAGCCAAAACATTTGTATGTCACCAATACTGTTTTAGCCACAAATCCAGAACACAGAACCACAGGGGCTGCTATGAAGACAATTAATGCCATCTGGGACAGTCCCAGCACAAGAATTTAGCAGAGGTTCAGACAGGCGTGTGTATCTCCGTACCTGGCAGCTGGCTGGAGGCCATTTTCCAAATTAGGAGCAGAATTTAAGCCCAGATCTCTCAACATGAGACACTCTATAGATCTCATGGATATTCAAGAAATGTACATGCTAGAAAAGCTCCGCCCTTTTATACATGGCCAAGTGAGAGTGGTTTTGCTGACTGAAGTGCTCCACTTGCAGATCAAGTTTCCATTCCTAGCTAATGTAAAAATACCTTGGCTCCCAGCAACTGTAAACTAATACTTTTACTGTCCCACTTAACTGTAAACTAATATTTTTTAAAATTATTTTGTAAATTAGGGATGGTAATTGCAAACATACTTTCTGCTCCAGGAGTCCTTAGATGATTCTTGCTGGAGCACATGACAGATTTTCTGTCCCCACCTTTCCCCATCAGACCTCAGTGCCCTGCAGCAACTGTGGAAGCACATGCCTTTACTACTCCTGCCTAACACAGCACTATGCACTTTTCCTCTTCTCTAAGCTGAAAATATTGGACTGTGATCTAGGCGGGTTCTAAAGTGGTGAATTCTTGCATTGGTAGGATGTGCTTCTCTCCTGGCTATATCCTGTTCCAGCACTTGGTTCGTCTCAAAGTGAAAAAGTTGTTTCTTATATTTAAACAGAATTTCTTACATTTCAGTTCATGTCCATTGCCTTTAGTTTATACACATTTATACACATTAATGTGATCCTGGTAAGCCTTCTCCAGGCTGAAGAATCCCAGCTCGCTCAGCCTCTACTCACATGTCAGGTGCTCCAAGCCCTTCACTGTCTTTGTGACCATTGGCCGGACTTGTTCCAGGACGTCCATCTCTCTCTTGTACCGAGGAGCCCAGAACTGGACAGAGTACTGCAGACAGGTCTCACCAGGGCTGAGCAGAGGAGAAGGATACCTCTGTCAAGGTTTAAGGTCAGGGCAGTCTGCTAGACGTATACCAGACACTGTCTGTTAACACCTCCCTCTCCCCAAAGGGGAAGAAGAAGGGACAAGGGAGAGAGACTTATTGATCAGAAAAGAAAGATAGAACAGCCTTAATGAAAATAATAATGATAATAATAATGATGATGAATATGTACAAATATACAAAAAATCAGCATTGAACCCAACCCCCTTACGGCAATTACATCACTGTCACCACTGATGCTGTGGAGCAAGCACTGGGGAAGTCCCAGACTGGACTCAGCAGCAAATGGGAACTGGATTCAAGAATTGAATTCTGGAACTCAGATTGGGATCAAAGGCAGAATGGGCAGGATCCATAGAAAATGGCAACCTGGGAAACAGGAGGGTAAGTAAAGGCCAGAGTTTCACAACAACCTATGAATAGGCATACTGGGTCAGACCAGAGATCCACCCAGTCTCCTATAGTACTACTTGCTGAGGAAAAGTGCGTAAGAAACAGGGCTCTGATCCTTGGAATAGCCTTTATTTTCAGGCAAACAGAAATTCAGGGGCTTTTATAGCCAGTGGCTCAAAATCCACATCATTGATGAACTTGTCTGATCTGATTTGAATCGAGTCATATTTTTAGCTTTTAACAGCCTGTAGTTCATAATTTGACAGTGTACCAGGGGAAAACATTTTCTTTTGATTATTTTATCCGCAATGTCTGATCATTTTGTTGACTTTCCGGTAGTTCTTGTGTTATGAAACACAGTAAATAATCATTCTGCATTCAGCCCCTCCGTGCCACCCCTCACGTGGCAGACCTCTCTAGTAGCTCCCCTCCAGCACCTCTGTTTGTTTCTAACATTGATAGTGTCTTCTCAAGAAGCCATCCTGTAACCCTAATAATCCTCATCACTCTTCTCATTTTTCTTATGCTATAACCTATTTAAAACAAGATGACTAAGACAACAAGCAGTCTTCAAGCCACGTTTTCTGGAGTAACACAGGGTGACATAATGAGAACTCCTCTTTCACGCTCAGTTACCTTCAAAGTAAGTAAAAATATCCCATTTGCTTTTTCGTCACTACTCAGAACTGTGTTGATATTTTCAGAAAGTTATCCACAGTGACTCAAAGATCTCTTTCCTAAGGACTAACAGCTATAAGTTATTTTTTGTCCCTACTTTTCCATCATTGACATTAAATTTTCATCCACTGTTTGATCACTCAGACACCTGGGATTGTGATATCTTTCTGCAACTTTGAGCTCAGCGCCAATACTGATGGCCCTTAATAATTTTGTATCAACTGAAAACATTTGCCAACCTACGAGTCACCCTTTGCTTCATCACTGAGGAATATATTGAACGGCAAAGACCAGTGTGCAAATACTGGTGGGACCCCAGCGACAGCTTCCTTCCATCGTGAAGGCTCTCCATTATTTCTGTCATTTCCTACTTTCTAGCTTAAATAGGGGGAACCTGAACTTTGTACTTCTTAGGAATATGCTGCGATCATTTGGCAAAAGCTTTTGACAAAATCTTCCATCTGCATCACCCTTACCTAGAAAGCTTGTAAAACCTTATAGACATTTCCACCAGACTCATGAGGCATGACTACCTCAGGAAAAAATGCACGTGGAATCCTATCCAGCGCTGCTGCTCTTACAGTTCCTCCTGATTTTGCCAGGTAAAAACATTAGATTTATGGCTCTATAGATTTGTGCATCACCCTGGAGCCTTTTTTTAGAGTCTGAAGTTATACTGGCCATTGACTGTTCCTCTGACATTAGATGCATTGTAACTAGCAATTAGCACTTTCACACTGAGTTACTACAGAACCAATTGATGGTTGCCATTCTGTCGCCTTCTTACCTGTCAATGTATTGATTTGCTTCAAAACCTCTTCTGTTTGAGTTCTTCATCTGTCACAGGGGGCTCCTTCACCTTGCTCTTAATGAGCTATATTCGTGCAAGTTTTTTCCTATGGCCTTATCTTTCCTGAGTAATCCTTCTACCTCTTGACTTTCTCACTTAAAGCTGCACTGAATTTCTGTCTCTTTCAGCCTTTTCTCATATGTGAGACGCTCCAGATCCTTAGTCACCTTTGTGGACTTTCACTGGTATTCTGGTTTGAGTTAGTATAGAACTAATTCTGTTCAGCTAAATTTCTTCTAACTGCCCTGCCTGAATGTTTTCGCGGGCTGTGCCTGTTTCTAGCAGTGATAACGCTCCATGTTTACAGCTTCTACCAAGGCTTTGTGCAGAAAGGCTCTTGCTTACGCTTGCTGCTATGCAGACCAAGGTCACCACCAATCTTGTGTGCCACACTGGGGGTGCAGAAAGTGAAAGGCCACATCTGGGGGGAGATGCAGACAGGACAGGTGACCCTACACTGATCAATGAGGGATTCCATCCCATATAGGACATATTCAGTATAAAGCTGAGGGATCACAAGGGTCAAACCTCTTCTTCAATAGCCAGCATCCAAAGAGTACTCTGTCCACTCTGCCTCGGATGCCAATCTATGTGTTCCTGAATCCAGTTCCAGATCCAGCTCCTGAACCCAGCTCCCATCTGCTGCTGAGTCCAGTCTGAGAGTGTTTGTCATTTGTCAAGTGGCCGGCACAGCGCTAACCCTTGACAATCGAACTCTCTTTAGTATGTACATGTCTCTCTTGCACTGGGGAGCCCAGAACTGGTGACAGCACTGCAGGTGTGGCCTCTCCAGGGTGGTGCAGAGGGGAAAGATTGTCAGAAAAGCTGTCTGGCTGCAGTTCATGCACTGTTACACCAGCAGTGGCAAGTCTGTGGAGAGCAGCACTCTCTGGGGCAGGAGGGAGGTGTGTGGGGATAATGTGAAGGAGTCCCAGACTCACAGCTCCGTATTAATGTCTCCCTGCAGGACGTCAAATATTTTCTTTGGCATTTGATAGAGCCAACATTCCTTGTTAACTTTGCTGTGTTTGTGTTCCTTTTTTTTTGTTCTGGCTTTTCCATTTTTCAAATGAGCAAATATACACACATTGTTGAAGTTGTGTGCTATCATTCTTGCTTCTCACTCATGTTCTGGGGTGCTTAGCACTTCCTTTGACCCCTCAGCTTCCCTTCTGTTCCCCACAGTAGCCTAAAGTTCTGCATAAAGGCAGGCAGACCCCTTTCTTGCAGAAGAGCCCAAATTGTGGGGATATTGCAGAGGGTTCGCAATATTCTTCGCTCCCGAGACAAGAGCTCCACCAAAACTTCAGATAAGCAGAAAGAGGGGGCAGCAGAGGAGCAGAGCCTCCCTCCTGCTGTCCCTTGACTGCCTGGCACTCAGCTTATCAAGGGGACGTGGGAACTCTGGCTTCTTGCAAGCAAAGACTGAGATTCTCATATACACCTTCACTGGTTGGTACCTCTAAAAAGAAGAGAGCAGCACTGGCTATAGTGCAGCTGGCTATCCTGATGCTATCATACCCTAGCTAAACTGCATAGATTGGCCTCACTACTTGACAAGAGCCAAAGGATTGGGCAGACACCATATGAAGATCCCATTTGCAGTCCTCTCACAGACAGGTCTCTGCAGGAGGCTGCATCATTTTGAAAGGACTAGTGAGGTGGACCATAGGGAGATGGCAATTTTGAAGCATAGCCTGGCACATCGTGCTGCCCTCCCAGGCTGTGGGAGGGAGGCACACAGTGCTCAGTAGAGCAGAGACAGCATGTGTGCAACTCAGTCTGCATCACTTTGCCCAGGAACTGCAAGGCTCTCCTTAGCTCCTCCAAAAAGATCACAGACAATGGCAGACAAAATAGTAGTCAGGATTAATACGGAAGCTTCAGAATATGCACTAAATGCAGTGTAAAATGAGAACATGAAGCTTTATCTGAAGAGACAAAGAGGCTTAATAGCAAAAGGGAAACATCTACAAAGCTACTACTGATAACAAGTATCTTACTTTAATTCCTAGTCTGAACACAAAGAAGCAGCTATATTAGATATTTTTCCTCTGCAGGATATTAGCAGCTGAGTTATGAAGTCAGTCTTCAAAGGGAGGTGAATAACATATGTACTAACTGAAAAGCCAGCATACCAAAAGGAAGACACAGGAGATCCTCACTAATGACATTCGAGAAAAGTCATGACGGAAGTCGTAACTGTGATAATAAGTCTGATGAGGTCTCTAAAAGCAGATCAAGTAGTCCACCAAGTGCTGGGGATTTGTCTTATATAGCACTATGGACTATGAACAACCAAAACTAAGACCAGGGTCTGAATGTGGGAAGTCCTTCAGCTTCTATGCATCCACCAGCCTGAAAAAGCTTCCTGGTTTAAAACTTGAAAACTTGGACTTTCTGTGTTTCTGCCTTGCTTGTATGGCTTTCACATTCCTGCAGTTTCCAGGCTGGCTGGTATTGCCAAGCAAAACAACAGGCATTGCAGGCTTCTCACAATAGATCAAAGTCCCTTATTTTCCATGTCAGTCTTCAGTTGGAGAGTTGCACTTTACTGCTTTGCACTTTGGGATATGCTGACATTAAGGTAAGGTATTATGTGGGTAAAATCCTACATGAATAAATTCTGAAGGGTTTATTTGCCTGCGGTCTGAAGAGAGCCTGCTGGAGCTGTTAAGGGGGTGAGGAGAAGACAGCAGCAATCTAAGCAGAGGTAGTAGAAGTGCTGCAGGACCCAGAAGACAGATAGGCTTGGTTATAAAAGGATTGGAACCGACTATTTTATGCATATAACAAAGCAAAATACAAGGCTGGCCGCCTACCTTTGTTCAATCTCCTTTCCATGCACACAAAGCAATTTCAAATAGAGGATTTGCTTTTCATTGCTCAAATATTACTTCTGTTCATCCAAGAAGCTCTTCCCCAAAAGCACTGTATATCACTGGGGACCTGCTCCACACTCCAAATGTTTTTTTTCATGTAATAAACACTTGACATTTAGAAAAATTGCTTCTAAATTTACACAGCGTAGAGCTCACAGTTTGAGATTACCCTCTAAACATTCTGAAGTGCCAGGCGCATAAATAAATATCTTTGCAAATAAATTCTCAATTATTAGTTTTGCAAGTGTATTCACTTTTTGGAGATGAGTGGTTACTACAGGAGGAGAGAAAAAGCTCTGGTTTAAATTAAATAGCAAGAAAGCGCAGGAGAAAGGCTGATTGATAGAAAACAAATCAAAAGAATGAAGAGAGAATTTAACGTTTTTTATCTTTATAATTTAAATTGTGTAATAATGGTACTATAAATCTAAACTGTCCAGTTGTACTTTATGTACAGCAAATCAAGAACACATCAAGCTGTGAAACAGCAGCCAGAGATAAATTGGAGTTTCTAGAGAGAGGAAAAGTTTCTGTCTGCAGTTCATGCATGGTCCATCATCCAGAACATAAAGAGATCTCAAGATTAGCTTACTGACCCCCATAACACGCCTGGGAGAGGAGCAAGCATTGCTGTCCCAGTTTTGAAGATGGCGTAACAGAGGACTAAGTGTTTGGCTATAGATAAATCAAGGGACTGCTCTCTACACGTGCTACATGGAGAATAAAAAGAAAAGATCCTTACAAAGGCATCCTTCCCTCTGAACTGCAAAGTCTTGCCTCATTTCCAGGTGTATGGAAAGGAAAGAGAAGACTCCTGATAGCCACAAATGAGTCGGCATTCCTTCCCACCATCACAAAAGATCTGTGGGTGGTGCCCGTGCTGCAGAGGTTGGAGTGCCACTGCAGTAAGTGGTGCCATGCAAGGAAACCTTAATGAGGGAGGAAGGTGATCCTTTTGTTTATTTCAGCTGTCAAAATCCTAAACTTCTTGTTCAGGTTGGGTCTGTGTTGTCAGTGGAGACAGAGCAGCACCACGGTGGGTGGGATAAAGGGCCTGTTTTCAATAGTCCGCTACCCACAGAAGAAGGCAGCATCGGCGCTGACGGCTGGCCTGGGGCAGGCCGCACAGGCCACTCTCCTCCAGTACAGGCCGAGCCTTAGTGCCAAAACCACAAGGGACCACGGCTAGCTGGACACGTGCTCAGAGCGCTGGAGCTGAGGGCCCTCAGCTCGGTAACTGTCTGTTTTCCCATGAAGTCCAGGAGTCAGTAGCAGTATGATCATGATGATTATAGACTTTTGTTTTGGTCTGGATGTACCAAAGCATTGTTTCTTCGCCAAGTCCACACCTCAGTGAAACTAAAGGACTTTGCCACTTTTTCTGTTCAATGACAGATGAAGCCATGTGGAATAGACTGGGTGTGGAGTTAGAATCATGCTTTTGCTACTGCTTCTTTTGCTACTGCTTGCCTCTTTCTCTGATTGTAGACATTCAGATTCAAGGAATAAACTGCCCAGTCAAGCTTCATGACATCCTCTTCGTTCATGCTGTATTACACTGAGAACCTGCTATTACTTACGTCCAGTTTTTGGTTCGCTCAGGAAGGTCTAGCCCATGATCCTCAAAGCTCCTCAAACTCACTTTATGTCTTGCTAATGGATTTATCCAAGTGAAGCAGTGACAATCCCTAAGTGATGCTGTTTTGCTAGCACTTGCACTGTTAGATTGTTGAACTAAGCTAAAGCTGAAGTACAATCAGATTAAACTGCTTCTAACATATCTATTCAGGGCTGTACAACAGTTTGAGTGCACAAATCCAATACCGATTTCAACAGTGAACATTTGATAAAGAGCTTTTACATTCTGATTAACTTCTTGTGACCATGAAAATGGTTTTAGAGATGAAAAAAATCAAGTTTACCGCGTTTGTTAGTCACAAAGGTACAGGATCTTTTAGAGAATCCTTATTAATATGATCTCATTATCTGTTATCTTAAAGTGACATTATACAGTCTGCTATTTAGCCACCATTTCCCTGGTCACAAAGTGTAACGCCACAGATGTAACAAGCAGGCCATAGACAAGTCTCTGACTTTGTATGAACAAAATATATAGTAGCTCAGTCTGGACTTGCACCTGCATTTCACCAACACTGTAGTCCCTTAGGGTTGTGCACTGAACTACAGATATTACGGCCCAACTGGTCACCCCACACTCTCTTTACAAACCAGGGAATCTAGGGCATGATTTATCACATCCTAAGATAGATATCTAAAATGAGCCAGATTAATTATTCTCCACTTCTTTCCATAGACTATAAAGGGAATCTACAGTGACAGCTTTGAACTACAGCGATGATACCTGCATGGAGACCACCTCTGTGACAAAATGCATCTACTTCAGTGAAATGAGCTCCTGTGCTGGGCCACCTTTCCCCCTCCTCTTTTTCTTCTGCCCTGGTGTGAGGTCACTTTGAAGTGATCTTCCATCTCAGCTGATCTCTTTCTGTCTGACTTCTGAAATTAATACTCTCAGCAAATCATCCAGCTCCTGCAGCGCACATACAACACAATCAGTATAATTACTTCATGTCACACTTCAGTTGTCACTTCACTTTAATGGACTGCAAGTAAGATGAACTTGAAAAGTGCTGTAAGTTAATGTTCTTAAGAGTTTCTATTTTAGACTCTTCTGAAAGATGTCAAATATATTCAGAAAAAGAGATTTCATCTTAGAAATTATCATCCATATTATAGCAGAGTGAAAAGGGCCAACCAAGTTCAGAGCTCTATCATTAAGGCACTGTTAAAAAAAACATTCAATGTAGATAAAGGATATGGCAGGAATGATGGGACAGAGCTAATAAGTGAATAAGCGTAGATGTTTATGATGTAAAAATTTATATATGAAGTAATTACCCTGACTATGAGGTAGCATCCTGTGCTTATAGACCATGGAGTTTAGCATACAAGTCACCCTACCTTGAACTGGAGACTGTAGTTGGTGAGATGAATTTCCGGCTATTTCCTTCTGCCACCTTGCTCAGCTTTATAGCAAGCTGAGATGCCCAAGGACACCGGTAGACCTGTGCAATAGCTGCTAGATTTGTCTCCTTCTGGCCCATCCAGTGCTTCAAGATGTCTGGCTTTTTAAAAGGAAGTTACTATACAACAACATTTGATGGAGAACTGTGTATTCAATGTCAGAGTACTGTTATCTCCCATTTTAGGTCACTGCCTCTGCCACTTAATAATCACACTGTCCTCACCCTTCCTTCATAACATTTCTCCATCGTGTATCATGCACGAGCATATTCACAGTATCTTAAATCTCATCTCTTCTACTTCAGTGCCTCAGAGAATATAATTGTCTTTTTTTTGGATCCAGCTGTGAAATCTTTCCTGAGAGCGTAACAACTCTGTATTTTGGAAAAGTAGAACCAATTAATTTAAAATCCAGCTAGGGTAGGAGTCCTTTTGCTCCTCTTTTATATCATAATCCACTTTTATTATATGATAATCCATCTTTAGGACATTTGCCAAGGCAGCATGCCGCTCAGCTCAACTCCTTCCTCTCCTACAGGTGATTCGGGTCCAACATTTCTACTTTCCCGGCCGAAGTCCCAGGTACCCAGCTGCTGGTGGCTCTGGGTGGGGTTTGGTAGCAGACTGCGGGCAGGAGCTGTGCCCATGCCTGTTGAAGGGCAAAGAAGGCAGGGATGGGGCCCACTCCCAGGGCCCTGCCTCGGCCTACAGCAGGTTCTGCACAATGCATGTTGCTCAAGGCAAACTATCAGTTTTAGAGAGGCAGTTCGAACTGAGGGATCATTACTGAGTGGTTTTACTCTGCCAAAACTCCATGCATAACACAAGAGCAACTTTTGTCCTTACAAAGGAGATTAAAAGCTAAACAAAAAGAATCAATTCCCCTACAGGTTTGGAGTTACACAAGCAGCACTGCACTGAGAATTCAGACAAATTATTTTTGCCCTAAAAGTCTCTCAAAATACCTGATAAAGTAATTTTGAGGATGAAAGTTATTCCACTTCTAGTACTTTTATCTTTTCCTCAGCATATCCAGCATTTCTTCCTTCAATGACTATGGCAGGATGTGAGCTTCTGGACTAACTCAGCTTTGCTTCCCTGTGCTGCTGGAAAGAGACAGCAGTTTAAATTTAGTCCTTGATGGGCTCTCTCTTTTTTCGCTTACATGATAAAAGAGTTTCATCTGTATTTATATACTTAAGAGCTAATGCTTTCATTACGGTATCTCCATTAACCAGATGGTTCCATCCATCAGTCTGGGCAGGCTGTGAGACCTTAACACTCTTATTCACTACTAATGGGCTCTGTCTGCAGAGTGAGGATGACAGAGACACTTGGTACAGAATGCAAGAGGGGACCTAAAACTTAGATGCCTATCTCAAAACGCAGGCATGTTCAGACACCAGCACATGGGCATACTGAGATCCTTGAGGAGATCTCTCCTCTCTTTAAAATCCTGATGGTCTTTGTCAGTCTATATGTGTATTTTTCCAGCTGCTGGCTGTGATGTGGTCATGACCCCAGCTCCCCTAGCCCATCGCCATGGTTTTCAGCTTGTGGACTAGACTTCTGCTATTCTCTTCTCCTGGACTAACCAAGTGCACTTATGTTGTAACATCTTCACATGATGCTTTTTGCCTAATGGTATTTTGAGGCAACCTGATCTTCGACGACCTTGTTGCTCCTAGGAAAATTCCTTCTTGAGCCCTTCTAACACCAGTGGCCATGTGTTTCCCACATCAGGAGTGCCAGCTTCATGGGAGACGCTCTGTCCCATAAGAATGGTTTGTGCTTGGTGTGATCCAGAGGTACTACAACCGTTTGACAGGCATAACCTCAGCGTGTAATCTCTTCCCTCCCACTCTTCTCTTGTCCAGCCAGCTTTTCCCACACTGCTCCCCTTCTAAGCAGGGGATGAGGAAAAGGCAATGTTTTGTCTGGGGTAGCACTCACTTATTCTGTACCTGAACCAAGCAGCTCTAATCACCAGGCAGTGCTGCTCTTTCGACACTTAGCTGTTCATCAGCTAAATATTTGAGATAGCTAACCTCATTCTAAGACATTTAACTTTCCACAACAGAAATCACACTTCTGCTTTAGAAACTGCTCTAGTTATGGGGACACATTTGCACCTGCATCACTCATATATGCAATTCCAGCTGTCAGCTGTCAGTTTCGATTATCTATGGAAGACTCACAAAGTATGGGAAGGAGGGAGACCACAAAGATCCAGGTCATAACCTTTGGGCAGAGGCCAATTGGTGGTCCGTGAGGCCAAACGAAACTTCAGTTCTAATCCTCTGTTCTGGCTGCAATAAAAATTGGGCAATTGCAGTTCAGTCCCTAGAGGGCCCTAAAGGATAACAGTCCACGACACAAAACGGCGGCATGTACATATCTGGAGACAGTCAGTTTCTATTTGGAGAAGTCACAGTGAGGAGCACAGAAGCTACACAGCTGGCCTTCTTCTGGCCAAAACTAAAGAGTAAATGCTTTGAGGGGAAACACTTTCTTTGAAATTCATCTGTTTGTATGTGACCAAAACCTATACTAAGGAAAAAAACAACACATAAGCCACTAAAACATGTCCAGAGGTCTACTAGATACACATCTTCTAGACATATACTCATGGTTAGTATTTTGTATGAAAACCTTTTGCATCAGTGATTTTAACATTTTCAGTTAATCAGTGTTTTCAAAGTGTTCAGTTACTTTTAGAGATAGTTTTCAAATTTAACAGCTATTTTTAGAGAAAAGGGTACCAATTTTTGTTTCTTATGTGTTTCCCTTCCTTGTTTGATTTTTCTTCAATAAATAACTAAAAATATATATTTCAAGCCATTAGAAGTAATAAAACTGTTAACGGTGTCGCCATATCAGAACAGAAAATATTGAAATGACACTAAGGTATTATTTAAGCAATATAGATTTATACATACATCCCAAAACTCCATACCTGTTTTCAAGCATAGTTTGTTTTGACACCTGCACAATTTTAAGGAACTCTGCATTTTTTACTGTCAGCTGCTAATACTGCTGTAGAGGAATCACACTACTTCATTTTCTATGCTGCTGTTCCTCAGAAGACCTATTTTTGATTGTTAAGTCTCTGGAATTCCAAAGAGAAAAAAAAAATCACCATTATGCCTAATAAATCTTTATTTCCAAACAGAAATTGCAAAAATATTCTATTACAGAACAAGTAACAAGTGCAGAAGTCTAAGTATGTGTTACAACAGTGAAACCATTGCCTCCTTGACAAAAAATCATTAGGCACTTAAAACATGAAAACAAAGTACAAATTAAATCAGTCATAACAGATGACTCAACAATACAAACTCGGCACGGTTTTCTGTAATAAAAGCACACACATGGTTGAGGAGCTTTCCGTGCCTCCTCCTAAATCCCGCACACAGACACTTCTATGTTAGGCTGCACACACTCTACTCGGACAATATCAAGTTCACATCTGAAAACATAACTAAGTTCAGCATTGAGAGAATCTGAGAGAACCTTTTTGGAAACAGCAGTAGCAGAGCCTACACTAGCAGCTTCACACAGAGCTTGGCGTGTGTGGAGGAGCACAATTATACCGGCTCCAAGGGGGGATAAGCTCTGCTTGGACAACTGTATTGAAAAGAATGGAACCAAAAGGAATGCAAACAATATACACCTATGAAACCTCTGGGCAAAAGCTATCACAGAAACTTTAAGGGACTACATTTTGACATACGGAACAGTCTCTGAAAAGAAAAACTCGTGCATTTGTCATCCCTTGGGAGCAGTTCTGTGTAGAACTTCTCTACTCACCTATCTTCTTGTACGCAGATCTTGAACTAAACCAGAAGTAGCGATGGCCTCTTAGACCCACCTTAGAAAGGTGTATCTAAGAAGCAAGTGTCCAAATGACTAACAAAAATACCCTTCCAGAAATCCATCAGGGACCTTTTTTTTAGGTGACATTGTGTAACTGTTCTTGCAGTTTACTCTGGTAGCATAAAATATAACAAATATTTTCAATAATTGTAATTAGATACTCAAAGAAAAGAATATTAACATAAAGAATACATATGACGCTACTATATAAAATAGGCATATAAAACATTCAGAAATATAAAACATTCAGCTGTTATACTTGAGTTTCACAAGAATTTAAGAATGGGTTTGTACCATAAGCACTGACAATAAACACACCAAGAAGGAGGTGTTTTTAGGGAACCACCTCACAGCTGAGCCAAGAGCTGAGAAGCCCAGTCGGCTGTTGAACTACAGATTTGCTGTGAAGAATCTCTTCTTGTCAGGGACTAAAGTGAGTATTGAGAAATTTAAAAAAAGCAGTATCGTCTTAGACTAGACTACCTTGTCACAGCCATTAGCATGATACAGTCTGATGGCTTTTTGTTGTGATATTGTGAATTCATGGTGGGATCATGAAATGCTTCCATCATGCAACTGTCTGAGTTTTTTTTCTCACTGAAGAAAAGAGGGAAAAAAAAAGGCAAGACAAAGCAGTAGGAGGTGCAGCAACAAACACCGATCTACTGCTGCAGCTGTGTCAGGATTTAGCAAAAGACACATTTGACTGTTTAATTGACAGCAAATGAGGATGCCACTCCTCATACTGAACAGCCAGACTGTTTTCATCCTTAATGCAGCATTGGCCAACACTTGCCACCAAAGGGCAGTTGTTGCTCACACACAGAGGGATGTCAGCTCAGTCAGTTAACACACATCACCGTACTAAATTTACTCCTTGGTCTATGGCAAACCAAAGCTGATGGATTCCCATCGTGTTAAGCTCTTGTCATATTGCTTGAATTTGCTTGACACTGAGAGCGTACTGACAGACAGGCTGCTACCCCAGCTGGACCAGTGCAGGGTAACCCAGTAACCCAGGTCATTTCCCTGGTGAGCCAGCATTCCTGGAATAGGAAAGTATTCTGAAATGGAGCTTTATGAAAGGAGACCACTAAATAACAGCAATAGTTCCATTGTTTAGTGGCATGCTGCAGATCATTTCATGCTCTACTTGACCATTATGATAATTTCGAGCCAATTAAGAAATACTTTATGAAAATCTGGAACAAAGCTTAATAAATATAAATCTGCCCACTCTTTGTGCGTTGTAGTTCAAGGGCCCAAATGATTTCTCCAGAAATAAATTCAGAATAAATACACCACAGAATATTCCTCGGGCTTGATCCACACAGACTCCTGTACACAAGTGGATGTGTGCTTTGTGGACCTGAGGGTCTCTGGAGGAGCACTGCACAGATGTTCAGGATCTCACTCTGCAGATTTGTCAAATGAGAGCAAGGAACAGGACAGAGAAAGATTTCCAGGTCAAATGTCTTTTAAATGTCAGGCTGTAGCTCCACCACAGAGTCTGTGCAGGCTCAAGGTCTAAGTGATCAATTAACCCAGACCATTTAACCAATGCAGATACCTGCACTGGATAAAATCAAACAACAGGAATATTTTGCTAGTTATTCGGGAAGCCCACAGAAGGTGCTAGGTCACCTAGATCATTTAGTTTCTTTTCCTGAATCACACAGGACAGAGAATTTCATCTTGACTCAAGCATGGCAATATGTCAGACATCTCACTACTGTACAAAGGAAAGAGAATCAAAGAGGGATTAACAGGCTTCAAAACCACCAGCCCTTGTACAGCCGTGTTCTCTGCAGACGCTGTTTGGGATGCTGGGATTAGCAGGGACTGAAAGCACAGGAGTGCTGAATAATGAGCAAGTTTATGCAAGTTTACTGTCACTGAACTGAGAAATAGTGTTTACAGTCAATGGGTTTTTTGTAGTTATCATCTCTGAACCTGCTGGTGGTGAACAGTTTGTTAAAATGACTGCAATGGGAAGAGAGAAAGGAGAGCAATAAGAAACCAGTGTAGGTACTTAGAGTACTTAAGTGCCTTCTGTCACCACAGGGAGAGATGGGCTCCTGCCCACCACAGCAGCCACCGTGCTGCAATCCCCCCTTGCAGGAGCCCATCTCTACCCTCTGACCAGGGACACTCCCAGAGATGTTGCCTTTCAGACTTGACTGAGGTTTCAGGGGACCACTGGGCCTGTCCAACAGCTGTTAAACAACAAGCGCCACCCGTTGTATCCTTACAGTTCCACCTGTGTGGTTTCACCCCCTTCTTTGCCTTGACTCTGATATTCCCCTGGCTCGGTTGGCATGAGCCCATTTTCTCTTTCTGTTGCCATGTTAGGTTTTTCCTGGCTCAGTGTGCCAAAACAGCTCACTGGAGGATCAGGCGGGAGCCAGAGACAGCACAAAGGAAGGGGCACGGCACAAGAGTGAGGACTGGCCTACACTGCCAGCCATGACAGCTTCAGTCATTGTGGAGCTACAGTCCAAATTTAGCACCTTCAGTTAGGCAATGTAAATGTCTCAACGTGTTGCCGACCTTGAGATGTAAACCAAGCATGTTTTACTATGCTGCAAGCATAGCAGTGTTTGATTCATAGCCAAACAAACTCCCTAATAGACACTAAACGGGACTACATAATGCCCCACAGAGGGAAGAGAAATCACCCACTCGAGGCAGGACTGGATTCTAAAGGAAGATGCAACATTAAAGATTCAGATGAGTGAGAAAAAGGATAAAAGTAGCCAAGCAGGCTTTAATGTAATGATTTCGCAAAGCAGTCATGTGCAAGGACGCTGTCAGCCTCTGCAAAGGTACAGTGGAACTATCAGCACACTGTGTTTCTATCTTTAGAAAACTATTTTATCTCAATATTCATTCCACAGCATGTGACAGCATTTGGAGGCCCACAAACACTAAAAATGATTAATCCTCATGTGAAGTAAAGGGAACTGAAAGACCCTTCCTAACCTTTGGTCAAAAATCCTTAATCAAAACTGCATTTGGCTCAGTCTTGCAAAAGTGTCATAAACATTCCCAGCCAGGTACAAAATCAATTTATTCATCATTAGTCTGGCACAGATGTAAAATAAATGCAAAATAATTTATTCGGCTACCTGAGAAAGCATCCTTTCCCATGGCGAGTGTACTTCAGCAGGTCTTGATCAATCTAACCGTGCCCTGTCACGCAGAAACACCACTACTAACTCGCCCAGCCTGTGTGCAAATTATCACAACCCAGCCACCAAGCACACAGCAGCAGTAGCTATAATAGAGCTGAGTACAAGGTCTGCAATCCTACGGAGTGATGTGGATGCAACTAACATCTCATAATTACTTCACGTTTGGAACAAGGCCTGAGAAAGCTACATTAAAAAAAGGTTCTTAATCTAAAGTCTAACAGAGAATATTTTTTTCTATGAGGAGTTAGGAGTATTTGTAGGAAAGGTTAACAATTCCTCCCTGCACTTCATGTCAGTCCTGTGCTCCACACAAATCACAGAGACCTTTGTGAGCATAGAGGGATCAGGTCTTCAAGTCAATGGCAAGTTTAGAGCATTGACACGCCACTAAAAATTCCAAGTGTCTGTCCACGTTAGCTTTCCGTTCGCTCTCATTTGTGAGTGCTACATCACACTCCTTCAGTTAAGATCTCTTTTTGTAAAGGGAACTAGAATTCTTGGTGGTTTTTGGCTAAACCTCTCTTAAATTGCATTCCAATAACCTTTCCAGTTACTAATACCTGTGTGTTATGAATAAAATAGCTGCACAGAAACATTCCAAACACACAGTAATTTCATCTCTTTGTGGTGAATGATGGTACACACTCACTGAGATAATGCTAATGCTTTTGAAAAAAGCCAAAAAGTTGCTTCTCAAATGTAAATGCATTTCATTTCCTCCTCTCCACATACTCAAACACAACCAGGTTTTATCACTTAACTCATGCTGAGTAGTTCAATGAATTTAATCCAAGCAATGAATGATACCCTTGCATCACTTCTGCATATGCAGAAGGCATTTGCAATTGTTCCAGACACAATGCAAGATCGTCTCTCTCTCTAAATATGTATGAATTTTTCCAAGTCAAGCCACATCGCTGCTACACAGCCACGACAATCTCACTACACTACACTAGACTGGAATAAGTTACAGGCCTTGCCCAAACACAGGCACATCTGTGTCTCTCTGGATTAAATATGATGTAATTCTCCTTGACCTAGGCTGTTGGCATCACCCACAGGACAAGTGCATCGGTTTTCACAGCTACCAGCTACAAATACTCAGGGACAATCTATGGGAGTGTTTTACGGCATAGGAGGAGATTTTTTGGGAGCAAATGTGTCTCTGACCTATAACTAGGGTCTTGAAGTATGCAATCATCTGTAACACTTGTAACAGGGATGCAGGGTCTTGGCAGCAGCTGAGTAGCAGAAGCCCATGGCCAGAAACTGGCACAAATTTCACTGCTGGTGAAGACAAAATGTGGGCGTGTGGTGCTGGAACCATAACAGATCACCGTAAATCAAACCCTTGTGCTTGCTGCTTTCAGCCACCACTTGATAATACAGAGGTACTCATCGACTCAATTCTGATGTCTTTGTTTCTGTTAAAAGCCCTACTGATACTCAGAGGGGTGTCCACACAATGCCCCAAAGCAAATCTTCAAAAATTTACTTTACTGCTGATACATGTAGCCAGGACTTATGGAGTAGTATTGGATTCTGGTATCATTGTCTTGGAAATGGATCAAGAAGCCGAATGTGTCTTAACTAAAAGATCTGAAACCATAATGCTTGATTCTAATACTTGGAGGATTATTCATGTGATTATAAAACTGCCTCAAGGTAAGCTTTCAAATATTACAGCAATATAGAAATGCTCTTATGAAGTACTAGCATCTCTTTTAAATGTTTTTTGAACCTAACGTTATAAGGTTTAATTCATTTAAGTAGGATTTTTCTGCAGAGATAATCCTTAGTGAGTGGAATACTGAATGCTCTTTAAATCAGTTGCTTGGGGATTTAATGTTACAGTGGCAAAAGGAGTTTTAGTTTTTTTGTTTGTTGAGGGGTTGGTGGCGTGTGTGCTCAGTTTTTGGTTTACTTGTTTTTTACCTGCAGTAAAACATACAAGAGATAACATACAGGCAGCCACAGCTAGGGCAAGAACTGCTTGTCATAGCTCCTGTAAATATTGATGTAATTCTTTCCACTGGGCTGATATTTCACCTTCTCTTTTTTTCAGGATGTTGCTCCACAGGTATTCCCAGACCATATGGAAATATAAAGCATAAGAACTGCATGGGTTTTAAATTAAGTGACTGTAGGTTCTTTTCTCTTATATCTTGACAGACGAGAAGATGAACATTCTTCTAATAAAGCTTAGCGCAGTTTCCTTATTTGTAGTCACGTATTGATATTAGCAATACCAGGTGAAAAAGAAATAAAAGAAATAATAGGTTTGGTACCTATCATTCTTCTAATGAACGGTCTTTCTTGTATGTCAGCCGAGATACAGAGCTGGGATAGCAGGAATGTGGGCAAAGCCATGTCCGACCAGGACTCTGGGGATTGCACTATGGAACCTAGTTTATTTTCCCCACTTGAAGCTGAACTGGACCTTAGACAGGAATACAAGCAATAAAAGGGGTTTAAAAACAATTATATAGCTCTGGTCCTTCAAATATTTTTTCACAAAATTAGCACAATTCACATAAGCGATCCCATTAAATCCACAGCATTATTTGTTGCCCACAAAAATGAAAGCACGTAAACCACACTTGACTGCCTCTCACCTAAGGGATTTTTTGCATCTGTGCATCCCGGGAAAAACTAAGGATGATATGGGCCTGAAATAATTATCCCTCTGTAGCTCTTCTCATCACCTTTCTCATACAAATGCTAGAGTTTAGAGGATCAAGTTCTTAATTGAAAATGTTCACTGCCAACTAATGCAGCTACCATACAGAGACTATTGCCTGTATTATGTGATATTATCAAAACCAGAGATCTTATGTTAAAATATTTTAATGATCCTTTAAGAAGCAAAATATGATGACGACCATATAGCGCCACCATCCTGAGATTGTGCTTTGCTACAATTAAGCCAATAGGAGTTTCAGAATTTCCCAAGTGTTATACTGTATTTAAAAACATGATTACTCAAAATTCAGAAATGTAGCAGTCACTGTGTGAAAAAATTGTTTCCTTTTCTCCCCAAGTGTAAAATATTTCTCTATTGTAATAACGCAGTTTAATACTTGCAAAATCACATCAGATCAAATGCAACACCAGCTGCTGAGATATACACAAACTGTCGCCTTAGGATCATCACCCTGGAATCAAAACAATAAAATATGTTAGTGGTATTTCTTGTATAGTAGGAAAAATGCTTGTTTTGTTCAAAATCATCCAGTATCTTAGTCTTCTGTGTATGCATTTCACCTTCTGCATCTGTTTTTTTCATCTTTATTTCAGACTGGGAGTCTGTGGCATTTATTACACAGCATCACAGGCTCACAAAATTCTCCTGGGTAAGCCAGCGCCTGATCTAGCTTGAGCATTTGTCCTTTCTAAAGGAGGACACCTTCATTTGAATACTCCTAGAACTGCTCCTACTTACCCCTCCTGTACCACCCTCTTCAGGCTTCTTAAGGCTTAACCAGGTCCGGATCTAACCAGTATCTTCCTGGGACACATCCACTGCTAATCTGAATCTGAACATGTTCTAAATTATATTACCTTGATCATATTTTGAAATAGCTAGAGATGGAAACTACTGTTTCTTCAACAGGCTAGTTCTGCTGTGGAAAACCCAAACCCTTCCAGATCTGTAAATACTTTTCCATTTGATTTGAAATCCAGTATCAATTCTAATTTGATTTAATATATATTTTTCTAATCTAATGGGTTTTAACTAAACCAGAAGCAACTTATTTCCACTTGTTTCATTCCTGACATTATTCTTAGAGCTTAAACTTAGCAGCTGAACACATGAGCAAAGCGTGCGCTTAAAAGCATTACTGCCTGGGTACTAAAAGCAGACCTTTCTTTCAAAGCTGCATACTTCCAACAATTTTATGGTGGCTAATACTTGCCCAAGCCAAGAATAGGCTGAAATCTGGCTGTCTGACAGGAATTCAGGGTGTCTTTGTTTTCAAACTGAGGCATCGTTTTTTTCAAGGTAATAAAAAGTGAATTGCTGGGAAATGCATATTTCTATGGCTACACAGAGACACCACAATCAGAAGAATTTCAGCAGAATTTTAGCTCATGTTGGTATCCCACTGTTACAAATAGGTTATTTGTAACTATTTATAAATAGATTATTTATTTGGATTGCAGCAACTTTCAAGATTAAAAAAAGATGATGTGCTGACAAAGTTTGGAACAAAATTATTTTCTTTGGTGTTAATTCTGAAGCAAGTAAGCAGGCTGTCAGCCCTCTGTTTCACAGGACACTGCCCTGCTAGCTCCACCCTGAGGGGAGGGCTGCACTGCTGCTCTCCCTGTCAGAAATAGATGGATTTTAATCATCTGGCTGGAATTAAAAAGCCCTGTCCCAATTTTTACTTTCCAGGTAAGATACACTCACACTCAGTGGAAGGTTGAGTGGTCCTTACTCCCTAACGACCGACACACTTCTGCTCAAGCTCCCCTTCAGTCCTGCGCTGATGATTGCGCGCTCTTCTCTCCCTTAGGCTCAGGGCATCTCAGTTTCATTCATTCTTTCCATGTTTTTCACTGTTGACTGACTCCTCTGAGCAGCTGCTGTACATCAAAGCAATACATACTCATCTTCCTTGCTGTCTCTTTGTAGCAAACAAAAAACCTGATGGGTTCTTGGTCAGAGAAAACTTGCATCTTAACCAGGCTTCTGGGCAATCAAAATTTTGCCAGTCTGATTAATTTATCATCCAATATTTTTTTCCTAATCAGACTTTTCTGTCTATTTTTAAATATGAATCAGGCCATTTCCCCTCCTCAAACCTACATTCACTTGAAGCTAATGATATGCACTTCAGGCTTATCAGGTTAAATCAGTAAACAAACAAGACTCCCTTCAGCTGCAAGGCCATAGAAAAAAATGATTTGGTAATTTAATACAAAATAATAAAGATAATTATTTTAATTATGTTTCAAGATTTTGCTGATGTCTCATTTTCCATTTTACCATCTGTGATAGGTATGCACCTAGTTTAGCAGAGGCATGGACATGTCTGTTGTGCATAATCATAAAGGTGCAGGAGTGGATATTAAGACAGATGGAGTTTCTCACATCGTTCAGCATCAGCTCTATAGGGCTCTCATATCTAACAGTTCTCTCTATCCAGTAAGAAAAGTTCACGTTTACAATGGCAAAGATGGCGTTTAGGAGCAATACTACCATGATTCATTGGGCTGCAGTTATGTCATGTATGTTCTTCCTATATTGTTCCAGAACCCGCTACCTGCCTGCAATACAGGTGCTTCCAGCAGAGCAGATCATTTATTTACAGCTGCAAACTTTTCTGTCCCAGTAACATGTGAGGGAACTTCTGCCTGAGACTTCTGTGGGCACCCAGTGGTGTAAGGAACCTTCAGCTACCCACTAAGAGGGAAGAGCGCAGAGCAGGGAGAAGAGCATAGAAAGGAAATTGAAAGGAGATTGTTCAATTGTTAGAAAAGGTCATCTTCAGTGATATATACTCATTATAGAATTTCAATTATCTCTAATAGTTGATAATAGCAATAGAATGGTAGCTCACACTGAAAGCATTTAATTTCTTGGGTTTTAAAGGGCTAACTTCTCTCTTTGCAAATAAAAGTGTAAACTAGGGCAATACAATTTACCCTTCCAGTTGTTTTTTTCTTTACAGCTTATTTTGCAAATTTGGCCACACACATAAGTGATTTTCAGTCTGTCAAGCATGGACAGCATTTAATTAACCCATACAGATGCTTAAACATATTTGTGGCTTCTATCCACTTCTCTCTAGATTAAATATTCATAAAGAGCTGCCTCTCATTTTCTTAGCTGGTGTAGTTACTACAATTAAAATTAAATGGTATGTCTCCAGTGATTTATATTACTGGAAGAATACAATGAAAACTGCAGGGTATAAACAGCTTAGCCACAAAGAAAAATACATTCTGTATTTCTTAACCTTTCCAATATGCTACAACTCTTTACAAGTCAAAAAACCATGCCTTAACCACATGAAACTGCATACAAACAGAGCTCCTCCTAAGTAATATCCTGCCATGCACTAGGAGAATGAATTCACTAGATGGCTTCTAGGTCCCTGCTCACATGTTTTCTATTATTCTAATAATACTTGAAAACAGTTTATTTTTCTATTTCTTCAAATCAAATGAAACTGACTAAAACTGTGCCTTCTTGGTACTAGCAATCTGCTATTTGAAATCTTAGCAGCCTCTGACAATGAACCAAGTGTGAGTGTATCTTTGATAGCATTTTTTGTAAATACCATCAAAGGATATTTTCAAATGCATTTCAGAACCTATCTGGAAGAAAAACCCTTAGCGTTTGAACTTAAAATTTCTGGCTTGAACAAGATTATGCTATTTTAATCTATTTAACATAAGTGACACAGTCATGAGATTCTCTCAGTCCAATAAACCGTATCTTGTACAATGGTAGTTCTACCACACTTTTCACTTACTGTTATATTAACTTGAATCCCCTGGAAAAACAGATTTCTGTGAAAGGCAAATAAATCTGACAACAGTATTGTGAGCTGGGGAATTTCTGAGTTAGACTGAAAGAGGAAAGTGTATTTATACAAACTGGTCTTATTTTGTCAACAGGGCAAATCGAAATTGAAAACACACAGACAAATCTTTTCAAAGTCATCTTTAATCTGTACAGAATAAATTGGCTCAAGGTCAGAGGCCAGACTCTGTGCTGCATTTCTCTGAGGCAATACAGAGAAGGTGGAGGTTCAAGGGGGATGGGACAGTTAGAAAGGACGGTGGAAAGGGAACGACACTTTATCCCATATTTTGCAACTCTCAGATTCTGAGCTGCCTCAAGGTAAAATCCTAGGCAAGATCTGCTGTAGTGTATGGCATGTTCACAAGCTGTTCTGCTGCGAGAGCATACCGCTCAAAACTTCGCTTTACCCAATAAGAAGGAACAAGGGCGCACGTGCGTATTCCTCCTTCATGGGGCAATCTTAATGCTTACTTTGGCCTCTGTATATATGTGGAAAGGCTGTGCCAGGATTAGGTGTCTTCCCTTGTAGATGATAGCATGTGACTTCCTTTAGTAAGGCAAGTCACAAAGGAGGCTGGTTCATGGGAACTGACACCAAACCAACACAGGTTGATAGATACACGTATCTGAGAAAAGGAGGCCCTATTGACTGACCGTGAATTACGGTGATAATGTGTATTTAGCTACGCTCTCCATTTAAAGTTTTCTCAACTCTGTAGTACTTCTTAATTATTCAGAAAACTTCAGTGCTTCACTTATCTATGAACACAACTTTCACTGAGTGTAAGGTAGAAATGCCTCTCTAAGGATCAATCGACTCACACTGTTTGCAAAGCAAGTTCTCCCTTGACACATTACTTAAATACATTTTATGTGGTAAGAAGGTGACCTACCTTTTCAGTCTGATTCACATTTGCCAATCTGCAATTTCAAAATGCCTTTGCCATGAAGCTGAAGGATCTGGTTATATTCTTTGGGCATTGCATGGAAACCTGGTTTAGGCAGCTGGTTGTCGTAATAGTGGTGGCTGATTGGCATCTTCTCTGTGGATTTTGAGAAAGGCCAGAAGCCATAGAGTTTCACATTTTCACATAGCTCAAGAGCAGCACTAGTGATCATAAAACCAGATGACAACCGGTATGCTTTCACACCCTTAGTTCTCCAGAACTGGGCAAGACTTTTCAGATAGGTGGGGTGAAAAAATATTGCCCTTTGGGTTGCTTTGGACTCTTGCAGAGTGTGATATACTTTAAAAGAAGTGGCTGTGTTGCTTCTGAAGGAAAATGCTGGCAATAAAAGAAAAGCATTTCCATACACCGCAATGTTCTCCAGAAATTCTGTCTTCTTTTGGTTTAGTTTGTTGTATCTGCAAAGCACAACATTTTAGGAAAAGAGTGAACAGAATGTACTATTGATATAAATAGTATAGACCAAAACAGCACAACTGCACTTGCATAGATGAGTTACGAACTCTGCTGCACCGGTTCAGCATGTCTACATTTCAAATTTATACCAACCTGTTATATGTTGTCATACGCGCAGTTACGAAAATCTGACTTTGTTGCATAATAAGAACATACCTCACAGGATGGAGTTGGCAACATGGGAGCTACTGAAGCAGATCAAATTCACTGCTAATGAGATTAAGACCTGTTTGCAGAACTGATCAATTCAAGAAATTGCAAAGGAGAATGCATAAAAAAAAATAAAAATATGTATAGTTTCTCTGTTTAAAAATACATGCACTATGATATGTACTGCATGTGTTTGTGAAACGAGTTTCTTACATCAAAAGGTATACAACAACGTCTCCTCAAAATCTGTAGGTCTGCCCTGTGTGGAAATACACCTATGCACGTGAGCAGTCTTGGAGTGTTACAGATCAGTGTGTGCACAAGTTTTGCAGAGTCCTAGTTGCTTTTGATATACATCTAAAACAGTTGAAAATATAGGTGTGTTTATTTATCTCCTTCAACTACAAAGGGAACACATGAAGATCTATAGAGACTTACGAGATTTAACTTCACAGACGAAGAAGATTTATCCTCAGATGCTTTGGTTCACCAGCAACCAGCAAAGAGACTTAGTTCTCACCATTGGGTAATTGTATGCTCCCAAATATTGAATAGTAAACTTCCAGAGTTATCCAAGAAGTTATACAAGACACAAGGGGGTCACTAAACTTCCTCTATAGATCTGAGTTGTCTGAATCATCTGAACACATGGTGCTCACACTCACTTTGGGATTCAAATCACTGAGTCCTCTTTCTTAGGTAGTTGTCTATCTGAACAGTGTATTTTCACATTTGAAGGGCTACCAGAGCCCACTTTTCATAAATGACAGAAACTGGAAAGCTTGGTTTCACTTCTCTTCACAACTTGAGTAGGTTCAAATTATCTTCTCATGCAGCACTTCAAAAGAGAAGATATCAGCCTCTGCCATTTCCACTCAAAACCCCCACAAGGAGTTATCAGTTATCTCTTGCAAAACTGAGCTCACACAAGGAGTGATACACCCCTCCACAGCCTGAAAGGGGTTTAAAAAAGTTTCTGCCTCCCACAAAAGTGCCATTACCACCAGACTCTGAAACGAAATGAACGAGAGAGGCTAAGTCCCTCCTCCTGCTGACCCTGGGCCACTGTAGATGCAAGAGCCACGCAGCCAAAACAAGCAAGAAATGCCTGAGCTTAGGTCGAGGAAGAGTGGCTGAAGAGTGAATTTCTGGCCTCTACTCCAAGAATTTTGTCTATTTCTGCTCAGTGTAAAGTACATAAAGAACCCTTAGAATAGAATCTGGATCTCTTTTTTTTTCTGCCAGTGTAAGGTGCAGTGTAGCTCCATTAGGACACATAAGAACTGTACTTCTTTCCTCCAAGAGAGGTCACCTAAACTGTATGTCCTGAGAGACACAGTTCAAAAGCTGATTAACCTTAACAATAATATCAGACTAACCCAGTACTCAAACACAGAATTAGAAATTAAAGTGAATAAAGTCAGAATAGGTTTTCTGAGAGAAGAAACAAACTCTTTGTTTACCATCTGCTAAATGGTGCCAAGTTGCTTCCTGCTCCTTCAAAAGCATTTACAGTGTTCTCTGAATATTTAAACAATTAATTTTTCAAAATGTGAAAGTCCTCTCATAATCTCATTTCATCCTCATACAAGTTTAGCTCCTATTTCCTTCAGCGTAACGCCTATTAACTCTGGTGTGGCTCAATTTGGCTGAAAAATGAGTGCAGCTGTAGCAGAACACTTTGATCAAGTCCAGACAAATCACGTATCAGGTCAGTAGGCACCAATGATGCTGAGTCACGGGGCAAAGCTTTCCTTCCTCTTATTCTTGTGTGGCCCCACTAACACCAATGAGCTAAATCTGGTTTTGGAGGAGAAATAATTCATCTTCATTTAAGTCAAAACAGGCTGGGTAAGCATCATGGTAGTTAGTACTCAATGTAAAAAATCAAGTTCTATCCTTGAATCAATGACAAATGCCTGTTAAGTCATTTCTATGCACACTGTACTTTTTCCTTCTACCTTAAAAGGGAAAAAAAAAAGCTTTGTCTGATGTTGTCTATCTGAAAAATACAAACATGACAGACAAGATGCAGTAAGATCAGTAAGCAGTGCATAACATGCCATAGCAAGTCCTTTTCCTAGATAAGCTGCAGCTCCATCCTGCTGAAAATGTCAGATTAGTCAGCCTGGCCTTATTAGATTTTCTTTTCATCAAGAAGGTGGAAAAAAAGCTTTGCTGAGAAAAAAAAAAATGTGTGAGCAGCTTTCATATAGATTGAGAAAATGGATTACAGAGACTGGGCCTTCATTCATGAAAGAACCTTCATCAGAAAAGCCTCTAAGCACATTAGCTAAGAATGTGTGCTTGCAGTTCTACCGATAAAGCTGGACACACATTTCCAAGCTTTATTGATTTATGATTAAAACTCCTTTCTTATGCTGCAGGTCATGAGGGTCATGGTGGGGAAAAGAAGAGGCTTGAGCTTGCAAGCATCAATTTTACTCTGTCATAAATTATAGACTGGTGTCAACTGAGGCACTTGCTAATCTGGGCATTGCTGACTCCTTTCTGCTACAAAAAACAGACTTCCATTTAGATTTGTACATACTTGACACAGGAACCAAGGTTTAATGAAGTAATCTGCATTCACTGCTTTCTATGATGGTATCCCAATGGATTTCCAACAAAATCTAAATCATATCAAACAATTATGCAATATTGCACAGAAAGAGATTTGCTGTAGTACTACTTACTTTTGAGCGATGATACTCGGATTAACAGTCACCAGGTTTGTTTTATTGCCAACATCTTTGCTAATGCTTCCTCTCGTTGGAGGGAGGTTACACCTGCAATTGAGAAACATTTACTTAAACAGATGCACACCAGAAATGCTTTACAGTTATTATTTGCAAATTCCTCTCTTGTGCAAAGATACTTTTCACATCAGCTCCCAGGGCTACCTAAGCACTTTACAAATATTAAATAAGGCTTACAGCACTTCCAGTAAAAACATTTAATCTACTGTACAGATGGTTAAAATAGGGCACAGAGAGCTCATTTTCATAAATCATCTCACAAATCAGGAGCAAAGTTAAAATCCCAGAAGGAGCCAGTCTATGAATGTCCTATGTTAGCTGCTAGGAAATACTGCTCCTCTAGGCAATGCACACAATGCATTGCTTCTGAAAGTCTTCTATTATGCCAACAACAACGGCATAACTTGCCCAACTGCAGAAAGAGTGGTTTCTCTCTACCTGTAGAAGGTAAAGAGTATATTTTTTTTGTCAGTCACTCAATAAGTTTAGCATCTTAGTATGCAGATATCCCATTTTTATTAAGACAGTTATCTAATTGGAAGAGGTTTCGGTTTTGTTTGTGAGGTTTTTTTTTAATTTGAAAAGACCAAGTATTAGTCAGAAGTAGGAAAGGAAACAAAATGCAGCAGACTGGGTAATCGGACATGACTGAGAGAAGAACCTTCACCCGGTTACTCTGTTCCCTTGCAGGAACTACAAATTGTGAGTCACATACTGAGAGAGTAGTCCAAATTACATTCTGAATTTGCCTGTTTTTCTCCTCAATCTATAGAGAGAACTGAAAAAAACAAACCTACTTAAATTAGATGTCTAGTTTTTTAGATGGCTAACAGAAGATGAGACAAATATGGGGACAGTTAAATAACTGCATTAGTAAGCCAATCTAAGGCTAAATAAACTCTTTGATAGGGCAAAGGTGAAGGTAAACATATGATATTTAATACCAGTCTTTCTTTTTTCAATTTCAGCGTTTTCCTTATTTTCATCTCCTGATTAAAAAAAAAAAAACAAAAGGAATTTTAAAAAAAGTTGCCTCTCCTAAACAATGTTAAATGAACAGAAATTTCAGGTTCTCAGATTGGCATGCTTCACATCACTCACACGGTATTTTCATAATTACAGATCCCCTCTTTACTAAGGAAGGAGCGTTCTGAAATGTACAAAGCAGAAGCAGTATCCTTTGAGAGGCAGAAATAAAGAATTGTCAAGATCCTTCCTCACTGCTACAAACTGGCATTGGCATGCTTCCAAGCCTGACAAGTTTTCAGAAACATTTGACACACTTCAGTAAGACCAAGCAGCTCTTACCTAAACACAAAGTCGGAACGATCGATTTCAGCTCCGCAGCTGGAATTTTTCAGAATGCCTCCATTTCCTACCACAGCACACGTCTTGAAGGGATAGATTGAAAGAGGAGAGGACTGCACACAAATAAAAAGACACAGCCAGCAGCTCATAAAATTTTCGATTGCTTCTTTGCATCTTTAGTCATTTGTACTTGCAGGATTAATCCAGTAAAATCCAGGGAAAGCATTCACCATTTAACTAACAAAACTGCCAAGCCTGGGCAGTCAAAAGCCAAAAATAGGTACCAACAGACTAAGAACAGCTACTTCTGTCATCAGCACTTTGAGGGAATAACACTGGATTGTTAAAACTGGATGAATATGTGTTAAATGCATTTAACACAAAAGATAGTAGTGGACTGAATCCTTGACAAGTTAAGGAACTGTCTTGTACTGAAGACAGGTTAAATTTACCCATTTTCCTTGCACTGTGACAGACTGGGGGTTGTCACAGAGTCGTTGGCTTCGTCAGTTAATAGAAGGTAACTCTGTAAATGCTCATTACTTTGTCATCACATAATTACATTTGATGTAAGATAACAAATTTAGGAGAACCTGAAGATGCTATAAAGGATAATGATGTGCTCCAGCCTAACTCGTGGTGGCTAACTGAAGAGGTTCCTGTTTCCAGCTGTTCATTCTCTCTACTCCTCTTCTTGTTAGACATTGCAGTTTTGGAGAGGGGAACCTGAATGGGAGCTAAGTTCACCCACTTGTGAACCAGTACAGATCACAACCTAGTAAATTAATGTAAACTGTTGGCTATTTCAGCTGACGTTAATATAGCTGGCTGTTATCCCAGGGTCTCAGAAACACCTCATACATCTTGTTCACCCTCTCCTGCTGTGTGAGCACTGACATTCAACAGAGAGGCCAACAGCTGGGCTACTCTGCAGAAACTGAACCCACTTGTCAAATTGAGTCAAGACCTCTACTGCTTCTAGTGATTCACAGCAGAATGTGAAACAACTAGACTCATGGTAGCTAGAATTTCATAAATCATGGATACCAGAGATGGCCAAAAGGGCTTCTCTGTGCTACTACTTCCAAGAAGTTAAGTATCTCTCTGTGCCCTTCTTTATCTAGTCTCCAGAGCTTTCATGTCTACCCAAGCTACTAATCTGATTCCTTTGCTCAATTTGTGTTTCTGGCTGCAAAGGCCCCAACCCAGTGGGCAACAAAGCTGGTGAAAGGGCTAGAAGGAACGTCCGGTGAGGAGTGGCTAAGGACTTCGGGCTTGTCTAGCTTGGACAAAAGAAAGCTGAAGGGCAACCTGATTGCTCTCTAGAGGTTCCTGAGGAGAGGAATTGGAGAGGGAGGTGCTGAGCTCTTCTCCCCAGTATCCAGTGATAGGATGCATGAGAATGGTTCAAAACTGTTCTGGGGAGGTTTACACTAGACATTAGGAAGCATTTCTTTACCAAGAGGGTGTTCCAACACTAGAACAGGCTTCCTAGAGAGGTGGCGGATACCCAAGTCTGTCAGTGTTTAAGAGGCATTTGGACATTTGCCCTTAATACCAAGCTTTAACTTGGTCCGCCCCTAATTGGCCAGTCAGTTGGACGAGATTATAATTTTAGGTCTCAGAATCACAGAATGTTAGGGGTTGGAAGGGACCTCAAAGGATCATCTAGTCCAATCTCCCTGCCAGACCTAGATTAGGCCACACAGGAATGCATTCAGATGGGTTTTGAATGTCTCCAGACAAGGAGGCTCCACAACCTCTCTGGGCAGCTTGTTCCAGTGTTCTGTCACCCTCATCCATATTTCCAACTGGAATATTCTAGTCTAGTCTAGTCTAGTTCTATTCTATTCTACATCAGGCTTACCACCAAAATAGCTTTCATAAGTTATATGCTCACACCAGCACTGGAAATGGCATGGAAATATGAGGAATGTGGAATGCTGTTTCAGACTAAAATGCCTTTGAAAACAGGAATGAGAAAAGCAAGGTAAACATGTTCAGAGGATTCACTACTGAACTCAGCTGGCTGCCAAGCCATGCTGCAACTTGTGTTCTGTAGCAACTCCACCTACAATCTGACCTATGGTACCCTGTCCATGCCTCCAGCACTACAGAGGAAGGCTTGAAAGGAAGCAAGCTAAAAAAACCAGTCTTACAAGCTGAATGAAGAAGTGCATACAGGGGGTGAAAGATCTCTTCCAGAGGAACTGAACAAAGCAGCTCTATTACTAACCTGAAATATATGATACTGCAATTATAATCACAGGTAAAGATATAGTTCTTACCACAGGCAGCATCTTGAAAATGTCCTCTGTTATGAGGATGGTCTTTTTACTGTCCACTTCGTAACTCATGTTACTTCCCAGTGGGGTGTTGTTTTGAGAAGCAATAAAATTATGAACTGCATCACAACAGGAAGCTAATTCTGACCTGCAAAGAAATCCAAACAAAACCTGCTCAAAGACTGGCAAATGAGTTGGAGAGCTGTGATAGAGAACCGGATGAATGAAAACCAGTTCTAATTAAGTAACAAATGACTATACGAACCCACTATAAATGTCAGTTCCCCTGACTTGCTTTTCAGAGCAAGTCCATTTTCACAGCAAATGTTCAGAAACTAATCAGACCAAGAATTCCTTCTCTTATACTGTTTTTCTCTACTGGTCTCCCTTTCCCGTTCAGAAAAAGTTGTAATTGTTCTTTGCCTTATTATTGATTCTAACATTATTATAGAAAGACTGAAAGACTTCAGTACCCAGAGAATTAACAATGTCATTTCAATCAACACAGAACAAGTGATCGTAAGAAGCTAGAAGGCTGAAGAAAGAATGAACCAAGGAAATAAAAGGAATGATCGTGGGAAGTACTGGCTATAGTACTTAGTGAACAGCTAGATGGTTGCAAGCCAATTAATAATTCATTTCTGCAACTGCTTAGCACAGTTTTCCTGTGCACAATATCACAGACATTAAATAAATTACATCACAGCTTGTAAATAAAGATGGGTATCTCTGTGGTAGAGACAGGCAACCTAGCTGATCCCCAAAACACCTAGCAGAAATCCTTAAACAGATAAGGGTGCAAGGCATTTGCTCAAACTTTACGTAGGAGTCAAAGCTATCACCCATCTTACAATTCCTGTTACCTTCAAACTTATCAAAATATTATATGTATAACCATCTTATATTATTAATAGTGAAATGGAATGAAAAGCGTCATCAGTCCTGAAATGCTCTAATTCATTTTGCTTTCCGGAACAATGTTCTCTTTGCTGCAACTGGATCCAATTTTCAGACTGTAAAGCTGAAATATTCAAGGCCAGCCATGATCTATCAGTTGGTAGGAAACAGCTAACTCATTAGGTGAGACACCAAGAGATCTACTAAACATTTAGAGAATAACATTCATTGATAACAGAATTCCCTTGAATTTTGAAGAAAATAACACAGCAGGGAAAAGATAATAGCTCCTATCCTTATGCTGAAGGTTAATTTTTAAGAAAATAAAAAAGAAAAAAAATTACAGTTACAGCCAGAGAAGTAGAAAAGTTTTATTTCATGCAATCATAGAATCGTTTAGGTTGGAAAAGACCTTTAAGATCATCAAGTCCAACTGCTAATCTAACACTTCCAAGTCCACCACTAAACCATATCCCATTTCATGCTTCTTCAGTATGTATGGTAAACCAAACCATTGGAACAAGCTAGTTAAAAAATAGGTGCCAAATTCTGGTTGAAAATAAGCTGATTTTAATTAGCTAAGACACAGGTAAAAGAAGTTGCTCCATTAGACTTTATCAATGACGTACACAGAGCAAATATTCTAAAAATAATATCATTTTATTTCTGATGAGCACGAAACGTAGTCTAGCACATGAAAGAACCCAAGGATTGTGTTTCTTGGAAGACAGGGAAGAGAATGAACAGGTCTGGGATAACTCCCAATCTCACTTCTCTTGAAATTATGGTCAAAATGGGGGAGAAAGATTGGGAAGTTTGGCTTGATTCATACATAAAATACCAATGGAAAGAGTACTATTTCAGATATCAGATGGCTTACTAGTATATATTAATCTATTTTGAATACTGAACTCTGAAACTTCTCAAAGACAAAATTTCCAGATACGTGAGGAAAGCTGTGAATGACTGAATGCTGGGATGACACAGAAATCATCATACTAGGAGAATTACCAGGAAATGTTAATGGGAAATACTACTCCTGAGTGAGGAAATAGTAGAGTTCAGATTTCCATAAGCCATATTCAGCTCACTCCCTGAATGCAGTGATTCCAACTGCCCTGCTTGAAGCCTTAGGGGCAGGGAGGTCTGTGGTCAATGACAACCACTAGGTATAAGGGTGGGGATGGAACTGAGGCTTGTGTGGGACGGGAGGTGCTCATACGGTGAAAACAATTGCTCTGGGCATAGAGTATCCTATTTTAAACCTATGAAAACATACAAATGGAGCAATGAGGCAGAAGAGTTAAATGACTAAGTCTGGGAATGCTGGATGTTACTGAACCACTCTTTACTAGAGTACACTTGCTTTTCTTTCTTGTACACTTTTTCCTAGAATGAGCTCTTTCAACCTTAATATGTACTGCAGTAATAAGAGGATTCAGATATAAGCGTTAGGCCCTGAGGGCACCGCTAGGCCTCACTACTTCTGCCCAGTCCTCACCCCCCACCCTGGGACCACCTACAGCCCACGATCCCATGTCAGCTCCCCAAGGCCCTCAGTCCCCACCTCAGCAACACTGCAGCAGGGCTCGTCTCCAGATGTGCCCATTCCCAGGGAGGTGCCTGTGCCCAGGACTAGGGCTGCCCTGCTCCTGGCTGTGGGTAGGATGAGCCTGGCTGCCAGTCCCTGCTCTGCTGGCCAGATTATTGCACTGGGATCCCACTCCCTGTCTCTCTCTAAGAGAGAGAGGGATGCCTTCTCTCTTAGGGAGCCGGCATCCCTCACTGCTCCTTGGCAATCACATGGAGATGACGAATCACAAAACCCATAATTCCAATTTCCCTTATTTTTTTATTAAAGTGAAATGAAGTAGGCCTAAACATTATCTGTGTCAACCACAAGACGTTCAGAGGAGAAGGAATAATGCTAGAATATTCTTGCCCGGCTTTCGTAAAACAGCTGGGTTTTTTGTGTGTGATGGCTACCAGACCCTGAAAAAGCAAACTGATGATATACAACATTTATTAATACAGATGATGCATTTTTTGCTTTTTATTACTCATTCAACAAGAATGAGTGCTTCAATAAAAGCAAAAACAGTGTGAAAGGAAAACAGGTATCAGAATGAATAAAAAAAATAGTTTAAATTAATATTACGGATCCACTAAAGAAGTAAAACAGAGTTAGGCTAGTTCAGAAACTCATGTGAGAGCAAGAGAATACATATTGATTAATGGTATGTAGATTCTTATGTTACCTAAAAGCATATGTGCTAAAAATTTGGCACAGGATTCCACCATGTCCAAGGATCCATTTACAGAGCTCCAGCAGGAACACACGTAACCTGCAGACAGCAATACTCCCTGGCACTATATTTAGCAATCTGTTCGTATAGCATTTGGTACAAGTTGTGACACAATTGACAGCAAACAATGAAGGGGTAGAGACTGGGCAGTCCAAGCAACCTATTACTGCAACTGTCATCATAGTACTAATGTCATATGTGGTCTCCGTCATGGGGTAATGACACTTCAAAGTGCACATTCTCCACACGATTATGACATGTATCATACAAGCCAAGTCTTTTAACAAGTGCTATAAGTAAGGTGTTGTGAAGCCAAGACAACATTTTAACTAGTGTACAATGCCACCTGAAGAGAGAGAAATTGTTAAAACCTACCATATAAAGAAGTTCCTAAGCAGATAGTAGGATAAGAAACAAGGGTCAGAATCTTAACAGAACCCAAAGGTACTACCTTAAAGCCAAACTCTGTATTTTCTTCAGAAGCATAGAGAGTGATCCACAATGTATATTTCACTGTTTTCTCCCAGTGAGAATAGGGGAGCAGCTATTTGAAGACGGGATGTTGCTACACAGGCTGAGCATCTGCCTCTGATACATGTGAGAACAGGAACATAGCTTATAGCAAGAAAGTTTAAGTTCCAGTTGTAAACAGAGCTGGTAAACTTGGAGGTGCGCTAGAATGATGTGGTTTATGATTCAGTCACAGCATTAGAAGTCCAGAGTGAAGAAAGCTAGAGTTAAAGTACCCAAGTTTTGTAGGGCACTAGGCATGGCGAGTATCTCCTCTGGAGTACGTTGGTACTGTCAGTTTCTTATTTGAAGGAAGTTGTCTCTCCAACACTTCTCCTGCAAACAACTGGAAGTGGAGTGAAACCTAAGAGCTATTTTTAAATCCTGAGGTGGAACACCAAGCACAGATAGTTCTTGTGCCACGATAAGCAGAAAGGTAGTTGATGGTATTGTCTGAAAATTTCACTTGTGACAAGCAAGGAACAAAACCTGGCAAAAGACTAAGCCATTTGACCCAGTAGTACATACCTCATACAACTGAATACATACACTCATGATAGCCTTAATCAATAACCTAATTGGAACAGTGTGCTGCATTTGAAGTGAAGTTTTGTTTGTATTAGACAATACAGAGTCACTGTTGCACTGAAGAATGTTTTTTGTTGCTCAGCAGATGCTTTTGCCAAATTTCATCTTTTGCAGACCAAGGATGCTGGACCCATTCTTGTACTGAGGTCTGCTGGGATCTGAGCCCGCATGGCATCTTCATGTTTTTGGCTGCTGTGAACTTAAGAAAATCCTGGTTTCTGAAGCAAGTTATCTAAGTACTGAGAGAAGCCAAAGGGATAATGTTATTTTCCAGTTACTATGCAGTTAGTCCACGCTGAACTGTGGATAGTAATAGAGGAATGCTGCCTTGATTGCACATGTTTCCAAACCCTTCTGCATAACACAAACACTTCACATGGATAGTCCACTCTATCTAGTAGAAGTCAGTAAGTATCTGCAGGATCTAAATATGCTGATGTAGTTTCTTCACAGCAACTGTAGTAGTTCCGTAGCCAAGAAGCTCATCCTGAACTCCTGCATCCCTTCTAGAACCAAAATTAATTAGCTCAGCTTGGTTCTGCACTAATATGAAAATGGTTCAGCATGTGCATACAGGCTGCACATGCCTGCTGACAAGACACAGTGTGTCACACTCTGAAAAGACTACAAGCATCTTAACATCTTCCTTCCAGCAACTGAATCTGAACCAGCCACAAAGGCTAAAGCAGACAGCAGTTAGTTATGGGCTAGCACATTTTCCCTAACTGATCCAAAAGCCAACATTGCCCTTATTACAAGGGGAATGGGAAGAATCTACAATAAGGGTGAAATTTGTCTTAATGCAAAGAGCTTCCATAGAGTTTAAAAACTCCCCATTCCTCCAAATTACTGAAACAAGTAGCAAGAGGACCTTTGATTCATCTTGCAGTAAGCAGGATGGTTTTTATTCAGAAAACTTCTTTCATTAGAAATGCTTAGCTGAAGTAATTTTGTTCTATTTTTTTTTTTTTAAATAATTATTCAGATACATACCTGGTGTGAAAAAGCACTTGCTTCTACACCAAAACTTTACACAGCCTTATACTTTGGGATACAGGATAGTATACCACTGGAATTATCTGCTCCAGCCTAGAGCTGGACCACTGGGCCGACAGAGTTAACCATGATCCTCAAGTGGTTGCAGTACTCCCAGGAGAACGTGAGCCTGCAGAATCTGACAAGGCTACATGAACTTAATGGTGTTTCTTCTGCGTAGACTTCACTTCAGTGTGACGCCAGTGCCTGCAGACCCGGAGCCAGGGGGCATTCTTCATTGCTGAGGACAGTATGAAATATTTCACTGTTGTTATATATTGGACTAAATTGAGGTGGAAGGAAAAGTGGATCGGGATGGACACTACAGAAGTATCAAAATATGCAAAACATTGTTCTAAATAGTAGATGCTCAACTGTCCTCTAAGGCCACAGTGGGGAAAGTGAGGAAAAACACTTTCTTTAGTGCAAACGAAGATGATAAGATCAGTGTTAGGAAGCACACTGAAACAGATTGCCTAGGCCAACTGCAGAATTTCACCGACTGAAGATTTTTAATGGACATCTGACCAAACTTCTTTCAGTAATGGTCAGAGTCCATTTAATTCTAAGCCACCTGTTACAAATATCTGTACAAGCAAATGTTTGCTTGTAAAAAGAATATCATGTCAGTTCTGTTACAAAGCACTTGCATACTATCCACACCGGCAACCCTTACACTGACACATCTCCTTGTGGATCTTCAGCCACCCAACATACATCAACACCACATAAAAGAGATAACCAAACAGAAAGTCAGATTAGCAAATATTTAGGGCTGTAACTCCTGTAAACCTGATCTAAGTTTATTTCACAGCACAATTTGCAATATCATTTGAGTAACGGGCAAAGTATTCCAAGTGACAAAGGTCTGTGGATCACTAACAATTAGAAAAAGTCTACGCTTGCCTAATAGCTTATTTTAATAGTTCACCTACCTTGGGCATTTGTAATCATTAGTTCACGTGAGTATTAGTACATGTACTGTGCATGTGAAGACAACAAAGACTCTGAGGTTTCGTATTGAAGAGACTGTCATGACAGTACAGAGAACCACAAAAAAATCCACCATATAACAGCAAAATTTCCAGGGTGAAACTACAGTGAGACTACCTTTTATCGATGTCCACTGTTACAATATTTTATAATGAGAAAGCAATTATCTTATTGTATTGCACTGGGAGCTCTAGACAATGATATGGGTTCCTCCGGGCTCTTGTCAGTCCACGTCGATAGCATCAAAGTGCAATGAGGCATATCGTGACATATTCCAATCTTTTAGAAAAGAGTGGTTAATTCTCTTATCTGAAACACAACACACTAAAGGGGAATGCTACACAGACAGTTCTTGAAATGTCTATAAATGAAGTAACATCATAAATGTCTAAGACAATGGAAACCAAGAGGGTTGAATTTGAAATCAAGGCTGAATGTGCAAAAGTGTAATAAAAGTTTCAAGCCACTGACTATTTAAAGGGTCTGCAATGAAGACATAATTAACTCAGCTTCATACAAAATGAGATTCCCCCTACAGGAATCCTCCAACCTTTAGGAAAATATGTAATGCAGAGCAATTAAAAGATTCAACCGTTTATCTGAACTGTCACCAATTACTATCTCTCCACCTAATTGTTTTCTCTTTTGAAATAGAAACATGCCTCTCAATATGTACTCCTGATTATATATATATAAAATCTATTAAACCTATGGGGCCAATGCACTCTTAAATCACACTGTAATCTCAGAGTTCTGCATATTTCCTTGTATACTGGAGTGGAAGATTTCAGAGAGTACAGTGGAGTTATTGATCTGTTTAGTGTTAGCAAAGCTATTGATTATGCGGTGGTGTGAGCTTATGCAAGCACAAACTGACCTTGCAGGGTATTTCATTTGTGTTTCAACTGTGGTTCATTGGAGTACACGGATGTGTTAGCCGCACTGTTATATAAGTTAGAGAGTAGTACACTATAAACTAATCTCTTCAAGGAGTAGGATTTCATCATATGCAGGAATGTTTAACTTACACTTTTCAGAAGAGACATTAAAGTGGGAAAAGGGTAATAGAGGTCAAGTGGAATAAAAAGCAGGAGGGGAAGTCACAGGACTAGGAAAATGGGTTGATCTTTTAACTATTTTTTCATGATTCAAGGTTCTTTTTTTAAAGTAGTAAGGTTTTCTTTTTTAAAAAGTTTAAGATATGTTGGTGGGGTAGAGCAGTGTACCAGGTAAACTGCAGTGCAACATCAGGGGTTTTAAAACTGCATTTTACACTTAGGATTTCCTTCTCCCTTCATTATGAGATGCAAATAAGTTGGTCAGGAATGGTATTTCCACAGAAGGGGTCCCAGTATCCACTGCCCACACAAGTCTATTCCAGTGTGATACCACTCCTGAAGAACTGTTGCATTGCTTTGCCAGGCTCCATGCTCAGCAAGTTAGCCCAGAAATACAATGCCCAGAGGCTTCTCTGAAACACAGCATCTGCTCAATCATTCTCTGTATCCTCCCTCTTCACGTCCCAACAGTCACTTTGAAGGCTGTTTTAGCTATTTGTTAGCTTCCACCAAAAACAGGAGTTGCAACTATTTGGAAAACCTGCAGATTATTTGCCACCATGAACATACAGGCCAAATAATAAAATCACGCTTAAAAGTCTCTAAAGCAAAGAGATGTGGAGGTGCGAAAAACACTTACAGCTTGCACCTAATTGGGCTCTGCAATTTGTTGCACTAACGTAACATTTATTTTAAGTGGAAAACCTTTGAAGAATACTAATTTAATAATTAATATTCAGGTTACCTAGGGAACCTGAGACTCTACTGACTGTAGCTAAAGAGCCTTCGCAGAGGAAGCTACCCAGTAGGGCTTTTTCCTGGAGCTTCCAGGCAGCTGTGAGATTATTTTCCCTGCCTTTCCAAGTTCCTACCCATCCTCTCTTATAATCAGGAAGTCCAAGAACTTGCTTTGCCTAAAACAAGTTAGAGCTGATGTAAATCTGAAAAGGGAGGAAGAATTCAGAATGGCTTAGAAACAAAGGGATAATGTGGAGATGCTAGATACTTGTAGAGCCATAAAGAATAAGAGATAAACAAAGAACAAGAGAAGCACAGCTGAACTTCATATAGGAAAGGTCTGAATAAAAAAATACTTAAATAGCTTACTCTGTATATTCTCCTACATCAGCTTTGGGAAACATCACTAGCCAGTTATGATACACAGAAAACACTGCAATCTACGTTGCATAAAAAGCTTTTCCCTGGCCCGGAACTACTTCTTCCAAGGGTATCATGCTGAGCATGTTGATACCAAGTTTTCAATGCTAGCTAACTCCAAAGAGTTGGAAGGAAGGTCAGTTTGTTTATTTTTAATGATTACGACAGAATCTTTAATTCTGATCCATGTAACAGTGTAACTCAAGAGAGTACTTTCCCCTGGAGATAACAGGGTTGGCACAGTGAAGCTGTTCCCTAAGACCAGCATGATGCATTTCCAAATGAGAGTGGAAGCTTTTCAAGTATCACTGTCCCTATGGAGCATGTACTTCTGTGCCATCTCGAACAAGGACAGATGTAACCACGTGCTTACATGCTCACGGACCGTGACACGCAGCAGCAAAGCTAATGAGTGCCTTGGGCGCTTCTGTAATAGAAGCAACAGTCTTGGGGGTAAGAAATACACCACTTCATTACACAGTCACACACTGGAGTGCCAGTTCAGATGGACAAAAATCACACTGCTGGAGTTTTTTTAATACTGTAGGGTTTGTGTCAGGAATATTTTAATCCATTCTACTTAAGATAGCTAACTATTATAGTGGAGATAGGTGAAATTACTTCATTTGTGTGGTTCTCTTATCCTACTCAGCTTGCACAGTTCCATTTGAATAAACAAAAAGACCCCCAGCATCAAAACATTAATAGAAATGTATAGCTATGAATGCAATCTAAAAGTAATACAAAATTATCTTTTCAAAAGGGGAGACTTCAATTTATGCCTTGTTAGCCAAATCTAGGGTAAACAGTTTTTCTACACAAGACAATGAAAATTACCTGAATTTTGAAGATTCTTCTGGTCTCCTTCTCCAAGTGCAGTTCTGCAGTTTTGTGACTATGTGAAGATAATAATCTTCTGAATATCTAAAAAAGGTAACAACATCAAACACTAGAATACATACGTATATTTAGAAACAGTCTCTCAAACATTCAAATGATGCATGCATTAATAATAATGTGTGGTGCATATATAATAGATTGCTTTTAGAACTCCATGACCTACTTTATTTTTGCAATTTGTAACAGCGATATCCTCATTTAATTAGCATGACCTATTAAACATCTCCTCTTAACAATGATGTCCTAATGAACTTTTCTTTTCAGAAACTTTCAAAAGGACACTGGTTTCAAACTTAATCTGACCATTTATACTATCTTGAAGTTACTGGGAATCATTTCAAGTGCAAAAATCAGAAATAATACAAAAATCTCTTTCTTGTACTTGTGTTTTAATCTTCAAAAATGTCTGGAAATGTGGCTCTTACGAGTCAAGTCGAAATATTATACTTGAGTCTTTTCTTTCATTTACCTTATAGAGTCACCAATGCTCAACTCAATCACCCAAGACCATAGACCAACATTTATAGATCTAAGTTTTCCTTCAAATTATCTCTTAAATAAAACAATGTGTTGTTTTGCATCAATCGACGCCTGGGTTACGTTGGTACATGTAACCAAAGACCTTTCTGCTCCTTATCAATCCTTTCAAGAGATTTAAATTTGTCCATATGTGAAATACTTCAGATGTAAGTCAAAAGAATGGAGACGTTGCTTCCATTATAGGTTCAATGTTAATATTTCTCCCGTTTGTTCTTGGATTCTAATATAGGTTTTTTTTAAAACAGTAACTCTTGACTTATGAGGAGTATTGGGGGAACGGGAGGAAGAGATGATATGGATGTCATGACTACAAATTCTATGGGATTCATATCTCCAGAAAGGATCTATCTTTGTTTTCAGAAAAAATGGCTTAGTGTTGGCCCCAAAACAAATGTTCATAAATTTATTTAAGCTGGAACTTAGAAGTGTATATTTTGAACAGCTTTTACAAGAGCTGGAATGGCAAGAAGCCTCACTTGTTTTTAAACAGACTATGAGAAATGATAAAAAGAATACCAAAAAACCTGTGGTGGCTTGCAGCAGCAGAGGTCAACAACCTGAAAGCTTCTTTCCCCTCTCTGTGTTCAACGTGCTTTCAGTACCACAGCTTTATGTTAATCATTTGAAAAAAAACAGATCTCTTTCCTTGCCTGATTCATAAAAGTACCGCAACTGCTGAAGTTAACTTACTTCTCTACCTCCCATTTCCACATGGAAAAAGAAACGAAACTTTAAAGAGGGATACTGCATTAAGACTGGTCTTTGGCTCAACTTTGCACCTGTGTGTGACAAAAGGTACTATTTTCACTGTCCAGACCAAGCAAATTCTTAAAGCAACTAGATGACCGTGACTAAATTGATTTTACTGAGCCCTTGCACAACTCAAGGGCACAGGAATGAATAGGCAGAAGTGGGAGAAGAGCAAAATTAGCTTCGCTGCAGCTGTAGCTGCTCTGATCTGGTGCAGTACATTCTTTGTCCTTCCAGTCCAACTCCAAATCTGTTCTCTCCCTTGTGCCACTGCTGGTACTTACTTCTGTTTTGGTTTTTCCAGCTTTTGCACTTGTCAAATGCCTTCATAGGCCACTTTCATTTATTACCATAGCAAAAAAAAAATAACCCAGAGGGGAAAAAAAACAACAAAAAAACCAACCAAAAAAAAGCATATACATTTTCTTCTTCTTTAGTGTGTTAAATAAGTTCAAGAAAGATTCCCTCAAACCCCAGAGCCAGTATAAGCAAGTAATGATGGAGTGAAGAAACGGGGAATAAGGCATTCCTATTTTGGCAGCTGCTTGCTGGTATGTTGTATTAGGTTTAGAACCGAAGCCAGAGAAAATGGAACTGCTTTCTTGCTGAAGCTGCTACCTAAAGTGGCTCACCATGGGGTCAAACTGTGTGACAAAAGAGCACAAGGCAGGACAAGGAGTGCATGTCAGGGGAGGATGGGATAGAAGCACAGGACCAAAATAGCCTATGCTGGTGTTGAATCACTCATCTAGTTTTATTCCTTAAGGCTAAACAATAAATAACTCTTAGATGCTGGGACTTAGGGAAAAATTCCAAAAATTAACAGGATAGCAGGGCATGAAGGCTATCATTATCCAGGAGAAAAAAAAAATCTAGAAAAAGCAAATTACAGCCTAAAGACATTGACAAGATGATGATCAGAGTCAGAAATTAAAAGAAAAATTACCATCAGCTCAGAAAGAAGTTGCACAGACTGACAAGTTATTAGCCAGCTACAGGGAAACATTGGGTAAGGAGAATCATCCATAACGCTAGTTCTGAAGCCTCATGAGAAATACTGGCACTCACTATCACAAACTGTGAAGACTTTCTTATACATGTAACAGAAGCTGCACCTAGAGTAAAAACACCAATTACAATGCAAAACTATCGCTGCCCTTCCACTGCTATCTACTGGATGGAATCACTCTTGCTTGGAGGTATCTAAGCTCATCAGCTCACCCAGAAAAACACCACTTACTGGTCTTTACGAGGCAGAACATCACCTCTGCTCGCCCTGTGCATCCAGTTTGGCTCCTCTTGTGACTTACATGTAAGATACTACAGACTGCCAGAACTCATCATTCTGCTGATGGTACAAAACTGGGAGGAGTGTCTGACACACCAGAAGGCTCGGCTGCCATTAAGCGAGACCTCGACTGGCTAAAGAGCTGGGCAAAAGGGAACTTCATGAAATTTAACAAGGACAAGTGTAGATTCCTACACCTGAGAGGAATAACTCCCAAATACAGGTTAGAGGTTGACCTGCTGGAAATCCGCTCCATGGAGAAGGACCTGGGAGTCCGAGTGGACAATAAATTATCCATGGGACAGCAAGGGGCCCTTGTGGCTGAGAAAGCCACAGTGGCATCCTGGGGGACATTAAGAAGAGTGTGACCAGCAGGTTAAGGGAGGTTCTCCTCCCCCTCTATTTTGCCTTAGTGAGACCCCATCTGGAGTACTACGTCCAGTTCTGGGAGAGAGATGATTAAAGCGACTGGAACATCTCTCTTATGAGGAAAGGCTGGGAGAGCTGGAGCTGTTTAGCCTGGGGAAGAAAAGGCTGAGAAAGGATCTTATCAATGTTTATAAATATCTGAAGGGTGGGTGTCAAGAAGAAGGGGCCAGTCTGACAGGACAAGGGGCAACAGGCACAAAACTGGAACACAGGAAGTTCCACCTAAACATAAGGAAAAACTTCTTTACTGTGAGGGTGATGGAGCCTGGAACAGGCTGCCCAGAGAGGTTGTGCAGTTTCTGTCTCTAGAGACTTTCAAAACCCACTTGACTGTGCTCCTACATAGCCTGCCCTAGGTGATCCTGCTTTGGCAGGTGGGTTTGACTCGATGATCTCCAGAGGTCCTGTCCAACCCCTACCATTCTGTGATACAGTGATCTTGGCCAGAGCTGGTACAGTGCCACAAGCAGCAGAGACATCCCAGCAGCATATCCTGGGGGACAGGAGCTCTCAACTGCGACAGTTCTGTAAGGCAGCCACCGCATCTGCTCATACCCACATAAGGCTTCCATGAAATGAACTCTACTTGAATACAGACAAAATTCCCATAGATTAATTTTTTTTAAAGACTCAAAGTGAAGCTCTGGGATTTGCTGCAGCTGGGTTTACAGCCCAGAAAGCTTTGTTTTCCTTTCAGAGACTATTTTAGCATTTTCTGCTTTAAAGGAGCCTTGGGAACTCACTCCTCCAATGGAATCAGTCCAAAAGGCCATCAGAATATCATTTCATGGCTCTGCTGTAACCCACACTCGATGATCTCACTGTTCTGTTTTAAAAAGCTGGGAAAATAAATATATTTCCACTAGCATCCAGGAGCTTACACTACATATTCACTCATGCTAAAAGAGTTTTATTATTAAGATAAAAAAGCTCAGGTAAATTGAAATTTAAAACCACATGGACAAGACAGTAATTACAGTGCTGAGAATAGTGAATGAAGCACCTTTTTGTCCTGGTTTTGGTGCCACCTACACCACAATCATTATAATAACTTGCTGTTGTAAGAAACTCATACTGCATGAGCCATGCTGAAAAGTAATAACTGGAAGGGACTTTTTTGCCTATAGTACTTGCCAGGTATGCAGTGACCTTGTAAGTTAACTGCAGTGGTTAAGGTAGAATTATTATGTACAATCAAGGCACTGAAAGTATAAGTATCTTCTAACTTTTAGGTATCTAAAGGACAACAGCAAGGACAGAAGTGTTGAGATAGCAGTGACACAACAGGTAAAATGTTGTAACAGACAAACAGATGCAGCCCCACTTGTTATTTACTAAAACTAAACACCTACCTGAAAAAAAACTATTTGAATTTGAAGGAAAATTGAGCAGGAGGAGTGAAAAAGGAACATAAGCTGCCAAGTAGAAATACCTCAAGAAACAAATTTAAAAAATAACATGAAATGCAAGAGAAAAGGAGGATCCCTTTTGTCTTTGGACACTCTAATACTACCAAAACAGCTATCAGCTTTTAAAGCCCTCGGGAGTGTGCGCACAGGACTCACTCTAGAATAAAAACGGAAAACTGTCAGCAAAACTCAGTATTTCAGGCTCTGTCATCACTACTATATACCCGCTGTAATAATAACTTCCCATTTACATCACATTTTTTACCATGAAATCATTCGACAAGCTTCAAACTAATATTTTTTTTTTCCTTTCTGACAACTTAAGTGGCAAGAGTGTCCAGAACATCCCCGAAAGTCTGGAACTGCGATATAAAGCATTTATATACCGTGCCTGGGGGTCACACCTCAAAAAAGCAACAAAGATCCCTGCAGCTCGTCTCAGTGAAGGGCAATGAGTTTCAATATTCATGGCAAAGTAATCATGTGCTCCTTTGTTGTTCCAAGCATCAGTTTCTCTTCCTACCTGACGAATTCATCTTCTGCCTTGTTAAACGGTGCAGCTCCTTTCTCTTTAGTCACAGCATAAAGGTCTCACACTTCGTAAAGTTTCTCCTACAATCTCAGCTCCAAAACATTCTAGATATGAAGAGCACGTCTGCATTGCTGCAGCCTGTACAACTTTGTAATACAAAGGATAAATAACAGCATTTATATTGCTATAACTGGATTTTGGAGGTAATATAGTGACTGGTTGTCCTTCTCTTGGTGTTAATCAGTCAATTTCTCAGTCAACTCTATTCTTTGCCCTCTGTTCGCCAGTCTCTGTTTCCACTCTCACTAGCAGCGCATCTGTAACAATGACGTACCACCTTTCAAAAGAGTAAGAACTTCAATAATTGTGGTGTTGATGAGGGAATGTTGGTGGGAGGATAAGTTATAGAGAAGGAAAAAAAAAAAGAATTAAAAGAGTACAGGCAGAATGCATGGAATATGGTGACTTAAAAACAGGTGAAAGATCTTAAAGCACAGTGAGAAAGTGAGCAGGAGGCAGAAGAGAGAAGTTTCAAAATTGTATTTAATGTTGTTTCTGTGTTAAGGAAAAATTTGACTTCTCTAGTCCTTTGAATGGGGAGAGGCACATAACTACTTTTAGCAGAGCTCTTGTTTCTTATTCCACTTCTCTTCTCTTTGCAAATGGAGAAAAAAAAAAGCTTCCAGTTCTAAACACACCACGGTGCATAATTAATTCTAAGCTGGAACTCAGTCCTAATGGGAAGCCTCTCTTATTTACAATGTTTTATTTACCTGTGCATCCATACAGGCAAAATGTTACATGTCAAAAGCAATGTGCTGCTTCTCCCATTTCCACTACACAAAGTGGCATGGAATTTGAGTAGGACTAGTATCAAAGATTTTTTTTCCCTGTCAGGAAAAGGCAGAACAGCAAGTTGAAAACTAAAATTAATTTGGGATGTTTTTTCAATATATCTAAAATTAAATTATTGTTTCCTGTGGACTAGTTATTATAATGAGTGCAATTAATTAGTAAGTTTTTATACTAGTATATTTCCATACTTACTTTAGCCAACATACTGAAAAGAATCCATTAACTGAGGTTGCTCATACCTGGAGTGTTCACCAATTATGAAAGAGACACTCAAGAATTGAAATTATAGCTCATATTCTGTTCAGCCTTTTTGTGATTGTCTTAGAATAAAATGTTGCTAACTGGCAAGTAGAAATCTTGTTGACTTGTATTGTGAAAACAAAAAAAAAATAAATAAAAACCAACCTCAAATAAATTCATGTGAAAGAAAAATGCAAGCAAATATTGGTTGAACAATTTCAGTTTCCTGTTGTATAGCTCCACATTAATTTCATCGAGAATTATGTAAAATAGGACAATCTTCTGCCCTTCTATTTAATAGAAAACAAAGCAGAAAGCATAGCAAACACCTACCTTTTCTTCTTGATAGATGATGACAAAATGTTGTCCTGAATTGCCTTACATTTTGAAGCCTGTTCAAGCTGGTAAATTCCATTTTTCTGAACAGTTGTTCTGTTAAAGTGGGGCGGGGGGCGGGGGGGGAGAGGGGGAAGAAACTTTAAAAGAGAGAACATATTCTGACAATGCTGTCACATTTACTTTGCTATGACAATAAGATTAATAACTGTTGCTTTAGCTGAAAACATTAGCAAAGAAATCTTATTAACTTCTATGGTGAGTTTGCTGCTAGTGACTATAAAATATTTGATTCTTTAAAGTAACCCTATTTCATAGTCTGAATTTTATTTTCTGCTTTACACTGTAAACAGAAAATGTAATTAAAACAAAAGAAATTAAATGGAAAGCTTCTTGAACATTATATTTTGAAGATATTTCAATTATTCACCAGTAAAATATTTAGTAGATGTGATTTCCTAAAGCGGTTGATGAAATGCAATATTCAGAGCCAGTGCAGTATGTACAGGACACACCACAGGCGAACTTGATCTTTCTACTTGGACCTTAAGTTATTGACTGGAGCTTAAGACTTCCTCCCTTGTTTATTCTTTATTTACACAGCGGGAATAAATATTTGTAAAAGGAACCAAGGCAAGTGCCAGACAACCATCTTTAATTCCTCTTGCCTTATTTTCACTGAACTCCTGTGTGGTCCTCTTTCTCTGGCAGTCCCAGTAGAAGACTGAGTTGTAAATTAGTAAATGACTGAAATACTGAGGTCTTATTCCATTCACCTCCACTCACCCTGTATCTAGGTTCACTCTCATACAATCACCCTCTTCTGTCATCAACCTTCTGCTGTATTTATCGCACTTTTTCCTCTTGCATTTTATTTTCCTTGCTCCTCATCGTCTTCCTCTGTTCCCCCATCTTGTTCCTTTTGGTTTCTTTCCACTCATTCACTACTTATGGAACACTTGGACACTGCAGCCTATTTGTCCAAACCAGAACTAGAAATACAGAAGATATAGATGTTGTGTCATTCACTCCTGGGTGTGAGCTGCAGCAGTGACCAGAACCCGTGATGTTCTGAGAAACGCAGAAGGACCGAGTCATCTCTGTACAGAGGCACTCACACACCAAAAGACTCTTCCTGCTTTGTACACAGTGCGCTCTGCTTCTGAACCATCATTCCTTTTGCTAACAAGGTCCAAAACCCCACTGCCTTCACCTGTTAAAACACAGAGACCACTTACCAACACGATTTCTGACAAGCTCATTTAGAAGCTCTTACTTGGGAAAGATGCCATTTCAAATCACAGAATCACAGCGTAGCTGAGGTTGTAAGGCACCATCAGAAGTCATCTGGTCTAATCTCCTGCTCAAGCAGGGCCACTTACAGCCACTTGTCCAGGACTGTGTTCAGATAGCTTTCGAATATCTCCAAGGGTGGAGACTTCACAACCTCCTTGGACAAGCCATGCCATTGCAAGATCACCCTCACGGTCAAAAAGTGCTTCCTGGTGTTCAGAGGGAATCTCCTGTTTCATTTGGTACCCATTGCCTCTGGTCCTGTCACTGGGCACCACTAAGAAGAACCTGGCTCCATTCTCTTTGCTGTCTTCAGGTATTGATAAGGTGCCCTCTGAGACTTCTCAAACAACTGAAATCTTAATTCAGATGAGAAGACTGACCGAAGAAGAAAGAGCAGGATAAATGCTTGTTTATTTTGCTACTGAGCTGACTGGCAATTTCATAGCTATGATGGGAGGAAAAGGAACAAAGAAAAAAAAGCACCTTTCCCTCTTTTTCCATTGCCCATGAATTTTCTAGCAAATCGGTCACTCGACAGGAGCAATTCACCCGGAATGTAGGTTGCAACAGAGAGAGATCAGCTCTCTCCTTTTCTTTCCACAATCAGGAACTTCTTCAGGATACACTCAGTGCCCCTAAGGAAGTATGCAGTTTGCACGCCCCTTGCTGAGGGCAAGGGCAAGACATGACGTAAACCTCTGTCCTTTCATTCTGCAGTGACTTTAATAAACAGTATCTACTGAAAGCTCCTTGGCTGATCTTGCACACAGCTCCTTATCAAATTCTTTTTCAAGGAGCGACATGCAAATGTGAGGGCAAGAAGTCTCTCAGAGCACGCAGCTCAAACAACTCGGCAGATCTTACATAGTAAGCGCCAGCAAATATTGTCTACACCAGGTACACGCTGGCAGCTAGGTCTGAAAGGTTCTGTCTGCACTGAAGAACCAGGCAGACCCTTTCACAGAAGAACCCAACACCAGTTCCCCAAACAAACCGAGTGAGCACCAAATCGTGTTTCCTCTCTCTTGCTTCTTTAACCCAGCAAACTCAAATGATTCTCCTGAGTGTAGCTGCAGCCTGAAGAGAAATGGCTGCAGGCAAAGCTTAGCTGCATAAACAGCACCTTAAGGAAAACCAACAAACTATTGATATCATAAGCCAAGTGCATGTTACTGCTACAAGTAAGTCTTTCATTACAGCTGAAACTCAAGATGCTGGATGCTGATTTGAGAAGCGGTCCCAGCCCCTCCGAACCACAGTTGGCCAGAGACGACCTCCTTTAACATATGAAGCCTGCCCGGAAGACCAGGCCAGAGCAGGCAGTTCGGCATGGTCAGCATCGGCACAGAATCAACATTCTTTCATGAGTGGGTTTCACCTCTGTGCAAAGAATCATTACAAGGTCCTTACAGCTGCCTATTCATTTATGTCCTGAGATCAGTGGGGCAGTGAAAAAATATTCTCTCAACCAAATACAAGGTTTAGTCAACAGACTTTTAGTCTTTTACCATCCATTGCACTAAGGTCAACTGAAGGAAGGTGCCTCGTTTTTAATATGTGCTTACTTTTTATGCACACATTTTGATATACACTTGAAAAATTCAAAAAGGAAGAAGTCAGACAAAAAACAAGTGAGTAAAATAGATGTCTGTTCTGTCTTGTCGTCAAATCCTAACAAACACTCTAAAAGCCATCAAGGAGAGAATGAGTCTTTTCTTCCCTTTCCATGACACACGTAAGGATTGGTGAAAATGGCAGAACTGCGGGGAAAACCAAACACAAATTTTAATCCGAATTCTTTATCCATGTAATGCAGGCACAAGATAGACCACTAAATGCTTCTTCTGTGGCTTTTTCCACATAAAATTTACTCAACACCCTTTATATGGTGCTGTCCTGGTCTCAGCTGGGATAGAGTTAATTTTTTTTCCTCGTAGCTGGTGCAGTGCTGTGCTTTTGATTTAGTGCAAGAATAATGTTGATAACAAACTGATGCTTTAGTCATTGCTAAGCAGTGCTTATCCCATTAAGGATTTTTCAGTTTCCCACACTCTGCCAGGGAGCAGGTGCACAAGAAGTTTGGAGGGAGCATGGGCAGGACAACTGACCTGAACTAGCCAAAGGGATATTCCATAACCCTAGAATGTCATGCTTAGTATATAAACTGGGGGAGTTGGCTGAGAGGGGCCAATCATCTCCCAAGGACTGGGCATCGGTGGTAAGCAATTGCATTGTGCATCATTTGTCTTTTCTTGGGTTTTATTTCTCTCTCCTTTTGCTATATTCATCATTATTATTATATTATATTTTCACTATTAAACAGTTCTTAGCTCAACCCATGAGTTTTAGTCTTTTTTTGATTCTCCTCCCTGTCCCACTGTGGGGGGAAGAGTGAGTGAGCGGCTGCATGGTGCTTAGCTGCTGGGGTTAGACCACATGTACAAAAAGACACAAAAATAAAACTATTTATTTGCAACACATGCAAAGCAATGACTCATTCTAGTAAAAGCTAACATTTCGAATTTCGGTTTCACTGTCAGAGTTTTCTGCTTCACGAGTGAAAGATCTTTGCGTTCAGATAAAAAGGATGTGCAAGGGGCAGTCCAGACCTCCTACTGCATTATTCATTGCAGAGTTATGCAGGCAGTGGACTCAGATTAGATTTCTGATCACTTAGGATAACTATGCCGGGCAACAGTATCGCTAAGTGAATGTACCTACCCTAGCAGATGACAGTCTTTGTTCAGTACTTAGAAATGCGCTAGAACTTCTGCAACAAAATCAGATAACACGCGTAAAAACAAAGATACCAGGCTACATTCAAATAATTCTGCAAACTCTTAAGGTAGATGAGAGTTTGAAGTGGAAACCATGTCATATTCTGCTGGCTTGAACTCATAAAACTGATGAAACACGGAAACTTCTGCGGCATTTTCCTTAGGCTTAGATGTTCTCAAAGCCAACCACAGTGGCCAAAATCTAAAAAAACTGCCTTGTTTTTCAATCATACACAAACATCTTGAGGGCCACATACTTCCTATGGTAATTCTAGGAACTCAGAAAGCACACCATCTGTACTTTAATAAATCCACCGTAGCTTAAGACCATGTGCTGTATTTATCAGCACATTGTTATTCTCTATCTTGCTATCGGGAAGACAGCAGCTCCTTAAATTGTAAAATTCTTTATAACAAAGATGGCACCCATCTTTAGAACAAGAAATAGAGAAACTATATGGAAAGTCCACAGCTCTTTTGCTGCACCTCTAGCATTCAGTTCTGAGACCGTAGTGAATCACTGGGCAGACAGGTACCGCAGTTAACATGGAGTTCTAGGGGAGCAGTGGTACAGGGAGGGAATGAAAAGGGAAGCTCTTTAAAAACAAAAGCAAACTCAACCCCAAACAGTTATCAGAGTAGGAAAATGAATGGACATAAAATGGATGAAGAAAAAGATGAATGGTAAGAGGGAGAATAAAAAAAAAAAAAAAGAAAAAAAGACAGCTGGAAAAAGGAAAAATGGTGCTGTGAATTATAGCATAACAAAGACCAGAACTGAAAGGCCAATGTTCCAGAATTCCCATAAAATCAGCTGAAATCAATGGAAAGAATGTAGGGTAAGGTTTTCAAAAGAGCTCAGGATTGGGCATTCTGGGAATACCAATAGCAATGAGAATTTCACTCCCAGATGCAGCAAGAGTTAGGTCCACACTGAACATAGGAAAAATCCCATTCATTGGCTTTATTCACTTTGTTCCCAGCAGAACTAGTTGTTCAGTTTTTTCCATGGCTTCCTGGAGCAGCACAGGACCTCTGAATCCTGTTTCAGCTGAGCATCTACAACTACAAAGGGTAAGTTCTGCATACAAAATTGCACATTTATATCCTACCAAAGGGCACTGAACAACACTATCCAGATTATTAATACTTTCTAATCCCTCCCTTGAAGATACTGATTTATATTTGAATCTCACAGCCTATTAGTTGAATACCATTAAAAACCTGTAACCCATACTTCCCTAGGAAGGGTGCTCTTAAGTGTTATCTCTGACAGTATTTCAAATTAATCAGGTAATAAGAATATCGTGACATTTTTGAGGTTCACAACACCTTGATTAATAAGGCAATACACAATTTAAATGCTTGGTGAAATGGGCTATAAAAAAATGGCTTTATCAAACCATAGGAGTAAGAATTTGTCTTGTAACATTAATCACAGTGAGTGTGAAAGAGACTGATCCTACTATCCTTTTTCAAGTTCTCATGGAGGTTTTGCTTATCTAAGGAATGCTAAATCGGGTCTTTAAAACAAGCTGCATTTTGAAATTATTTGGAAGACCTTTCAGTGCATTCACCAGAGTTACAGATAACATCAAATACTTTTTATTTATAAAATCCACAAACTGCATGACAGGTAGCATGACAAGCAACGTTCAGAGTCTCATGGCGGGTAAAGTGAAAAGAATAAGGCACTTACTTACACTAAAATCACGTCACAATAGCACACAACAGACAGAATGACAAAGCAGTTTCACTTAGACCAGGTAAACAGAAAGAGGCTGGGAAACCTCTCACCACTGTCAGAACATAAATGTGTCCTGGCAGCAGCTTTCAACTGAACACCTATTCATTTAGACAGAAGTAATACATGAGGCATACGTTAGATGTGTGCCTCTAAAATACATCTGCATGCATCACTTGGGAATGACGGGAAAAAATATTAAGAGAGCAGTAAAATTAGTGAAGGGGCCACCAGTGCTGACTAATCTAAACTGTAGCAAATTATTTGTGCGATATACTAAGCTACTGTTCATAACAGTGGCAATAGCCTGTCTCTTCCGCCCCTTCTGCCTGCCAGAATGCAATATTTTGACAGGAGGCAGAATGTACAGGTCTCTGTAGCATACTTAATTAAGTATAGTTGTTTATTCCCTAGATCTGCTGCTGAGAGAGAAACTGGAGAAACTAAGAGTAAGTCACACTGTATTAACATGTTTACTCATAGCTCCTCAATCACTTCCTCCCACCGTACAATTGTCCCAACAGTCCCTACACTGTAATTGCCTTGGATCTGCAAAGGCAGAAGGTAAATTAGGGAAACGGCAAGTGAATGCCTTAAAATTGGTGACACAAACAATATGACAGAATAGTAGTGGTCAGTTCTTCAGGGTACTGCTGCCTTGTTATTATTTGTATATAAAATATATATAAATAGTGCTTGAGAAAACTATTTTCACTTCCCTTGAAGGAGCTGGCATTCTTTATCTGCTATATATTCCTGGGTAGTATGAAAGGAGCCAGAATTTCTGCCCAAGCTTAACATAGCACACCCAGGGCCTCATAACAAACCAAACCAAACCAAATGACAATGTAGCTCCTGTCATTATCCTTGCCCTGATAAGCACTAGCAGTATTGAACCCTCTATTTTAATGCTGGGGAGAACGAAGGGAAGAAGGGGAGATGGGGGGACATCAAGTGTCTAAATGCAGGACAAGTGGAAAACTACTTATTTTGGTTGTACTGTTGGCTTAAGTTAAGTTTAAGCTGCACTTGCAGTCACAGCTTAAAAATTGAGAAGATATCATGAGATATAGAAATGAGAATCTGCCAAAGAACCATAGTATTGCGGTGTAAATGATACTGGTTCCATAAATAAATCGGGGGACTACTAGAGAAATCTTACTAACAATGGCCTTTTTTTTCAGTAAGAAACCCTAAGAGGCACAGTAGGCTGTGAAATATGACAAAAATTGGAAGTCAGACTGTAGAGGCAGTCACGTTGTTCAAGTTATCTAACATCTAACAAGAAAAAAACGGTAATAAATGCCTTGTAAGACAAGTCCCATCTTCAAGGTTATTTACTAAGCCACAGATCTTCAGAGAACTTTAGGTGCCTGGTCATCATCTAATTAAACATTGCTGTGCATAATAGCTGTCTAAATATCTATGACAGTCTGAACCAAATCCGTGCTTTTCATTCTTTCATCCTCCAGTTTCATTCTTTTAAAAGAATTACTCAAAGTAAAAGAACAGATTAGCTTTCAATATTGCAAGGCAACAGAATAATAGGGCCTTGGAGATTCTTCAGAAGATGTCTGGTTACAAATATGCCTCCAACAGCAAAAGAAATAATGATAAGAAGAAAGATTAGCTTGCAATTCTGAAGATTGCCTAGATTACTTAGAAGTTCAGAAAGTATAGCTCCCAGTTATTTTTTCTTTTTCTGGATCCTCCCACTAAAGTTGTTGAGAAAAATCCTAGCGTTTCAGAAAAATGCATCAAACTGATGAAGAAATCAGAGTCTAACCCAGCAACTATGCACATCGTCTTTGTCTCACACAGGAAAGGGCATTGCTGTTAGCAACAGCAATGCTACCCCAACTGTCAGGGTACTTTAGGAGAACAATAGTTCAGGAAGTTTGCACCGATAGATTATTCCTAGTTTTATGCATCAACACACTGATGTAGCCCCATCTGACTAAAAAATTCACTAACCTCTGCACAACCTACTTCAACAAAGGACTCTTCTGTTCTTTTGCTGTACTCGTGGATAATGTAGCAAAACTCCACTGCAATCTGAAATCTAATTCCTATGGACCGGACCATCCATCTCCATCACTGAGGGATTGGTCTGAAACTCCTGAATGAGTCCAGATGCTCTCTGGATCAAATCTCTCCAGCAGGGCCCTCAGCCAGGCCCAGTCCAGCTGCTGCCTGGATCAAACCCTTCCAGTATGGCTCCCTGCCCAATCCAGCTGCTCTCTGGATTAAGTAACAGTTCCTGGTCAGTCCAGCAGCTCTCTCTCCTTCCTCATAAGCCAAACATGAACCACAAACTCTTGTTAGGCCAGCCTACTGAGCGTAGTCACTCAGGTGAGAAAGAACATCCTCTTTTGGACACAGCCAGCAAGCCATTCCTCCAAAAGACACTACAGTTACAGGAGCCAGAGCGAAACAAAACTTTCTTTGATTAATGATTTACTTGCCACACTCCTGCATTTCCTTAGTCATGAAGAAATATAATTTCAGGTTGATCAAAACTAGCTCCAAATTGGTGCCAAAATTCTCCAAGTAGAGAGATTAAGGAAAAACGGGTATTTAAAATCTCACGCTCACCTGCTTTATTACAGAGATTAAAAACTGACCCCCATATGCCATGGATCTTCAACCCTCTTTGGTATGTGTTGCTTCCACTTTCCTTGCTCCAGTTGTGAGTGTACTAACAGCAGATGGGAAGCAGCTACAGTGTTCTCTGAAGTGCTCTCTGCCAGCATTTCTAGTCAATTTGACTCCATGGTTTAGCACACAGAGCTGAGTTGGAAGGCAACTGCTGCTCATAAACTAGCAAGGAACAGCAAGAGCATGTGAAGACAGGGCAGGGGGGAGCCACAGACAGAAGACAGGGCAGGGAGGAGCCACAGACAGAAGACAAAACAGAGCAGAGAGAAGAATAGAGTGACAGCTACAAAAAACAAAGCAGAACAGAGTACATACTGCAAAACCAATAAATTGTAAGGCATGGAAAAGAAGGAAAAAAAAGGCAGAAAGGGGAAAAATGAGCACAGGAAAGAGAAGCAGGCTACAAGCACATAGCAGCAGTTAGAATTCCTCAAATGTTCCTGTTCCTTTTGTTTCACTCTAATTTTTAAAGATTAAATATGACTTGTGAAAGTTCTAAATTTTGAGGCAGGAAGCACAGGGGTCTCTCGGCAGAAACGTGTAAGAAACCTGCTGTTGGCAATGGTTACTGCGACTAACATCACCTGCATTCACTTAGGGAAAACATACTTGTTCCCACCTTAAATTCAGCTAGACTGGGTGCGGCAGTGGCCTCAGTAAGGTCGACTGCACTGTCACCACTGACTTCACTTATAATCAGGATGTCACAGTTCCCATTAAGACCTAATTCCCAAGTTCTTTCTAATTTTTATAGTGTATTTTTGACGATAATATATACTAATACATAATAATCTTTGCAACTGCAACATTAATGAGCCCATAAAAAGTAAAAAAGAATAGCAAAAATATTTGCAAACGACTTCTTGCATAGTAGTATCTCACGCGTAGATTACACCACCCTCTTCTGCACTTTGTTTTTGTACAGTGTGAAGACTCAAGAGCACGAGAACAGTCGTTAATACTGAAGGCTGCATGTAAGACACGACTTGTTTCACATCTAACTTTACCAATTATTTTCATATCAGACTTCACAGTATAAAATAACAGGCTGTATAGCAAAGATCTACGCTGATCTAAAAGATCTAGGCATGTGATCACGTAAAAGGGCTCCCACGAAGATGCTACAAAACATGAAAAAAGGCTTTGTATGTCTCGCCTTCATCCTATGAATTTTAAAGGAGAAATCTGTATTTTTAATTAAACACACATTAGAAAAATGGTAACGGTATTACCCAGCGCCAGAGCCACCTTCCTGGAAAGAAGAATGCCTGGAACATGCCATTCAGCAAGTACTTTTTGCATCCTATGTTAACAAAACTGCCGTACGCAACACTAGGCTCGAAACCAACAGCAGAGTGACAGCCGTCACTAAGAGGGTCTATAAGCAAATTATTTATTAAGGGTAAAGGGAATTTTCATTTTCTCCATCTAATACGTCTCTAATGTTCTCTCTGACTAAGCTGCCAAAACAAAAGGAAGAATGCACTGGAGTGAAGGCAAATTTCTGCCTCTGTAGACCCTTCCACACGGCCCCACGCTACCGGTGGCTGAAGGCGGGCAGCCCGTACCTGTTCTCGGTCAGAGGAAGGGACGTCAGGGGGGACCTGAGGGCTCGCACCACTTTCGGCGTGACGGTAGCTACTCCTACGTCCTCCTCCCAGCCCCTGGTAAGCAAGACGGGAAAACAAAGTTGTCAAGACCAGTGATTAAACAACACCAGGCGTAAGCGGCGCCGGTCTCCTCCCACTGAATCGTTCACACGCCGCGAACCCCCGAGCCGAGCTCAGCCTGCGCCGCGGATGGGGGGGG
>VWZK01005171.1:346222-393367 GCA_013396935.1 Baryphthengus martii | reverse complement strand
GAGCTGCCGCAGCCTGAGGAAAGGGGGGCGATTTTCTTTAGCAAAAGCTAGGGAGTCATGACCCGGTGGCGCCGGGGAGTTAAAATACTGTCAGAACCTTAATTGGGAAGGGCGGTGAGGGATGCCGCGACGGAGAGCGGGTGGAAGCGCCGTTCGGGGCAGTGGCGGGGTCAGCGTGTGGGGTTTACCCGCCTGCGAGCCGCCGTGGGAGGCCCGGGCAGCCTGCCCTACCTCGAGGCCGGGGCAGTGTGGTCCCTACTGCTTTTAATAGCTCTTTATCATACTTAAAAATAAGGTTCAGTGTGTGGCTTGCTTCGGTTTTACGAAATGTATTTGCAGTGGTTTTAGTAAAGAAATGTTTCTGTAGTAAGTTTGCATCTTTTTACCTAATTGTGCACTTACTGTTATTTTCATAAGGCCGGTCACTGCTGTGAGAAACCCAGTAAGGTGATGAGGTGCTGCTAATGAGGCCCTCTGTATTAAGAGAGTAGGTAGCAGAGGTGCTATTTCTTACAGCAGTGAGCCAACTGACACCTTTGTTTTTGCAGATTTTCCCTTATCCCGGTTTCTGTATCTGCAAGTGCTCCCTTTGGCCTCGGAGCTGCTTTTCTTATGTTCTCAAACCATGGCTGGAAAGCCTCGAAATAAGATCTCTGCTGCAGCCAGTTAGATGAAGCAGCAAGGGACCGTGGTACTGCTACTGGTAAGTAGTTAAATTTGACAATGAGAAACAGCATGTCTGCAGTCCATCCTAATTGTTTTTTAGGGCATTTGTTAGCTCACTGGCGAGCAGTGCTGTGGGTGTTGGTGGGAGCAGCAGTTGCAGACTGGTGTCACCGAGGGGTAGCAAGTATCAGACTGAGTCAGTCTGCCTGTGAGCACAGCTCAGTCGTCCTCTTGGCTTTGAGCCGATTAGTCAAAATAGAGGAGCAAAGCCTGCGTTCAGTGACTTCTGAAGTCCTGAAGAAGTTTACTGTTATGAGGTTCTCATGAATCATAAACGTCTTGAACATTAAGATGTTTCATCATTTCCAAAAAAACTTCCTTCAGCTTTAGACTGATCCTATACATCCAGCTGTCAGTATATATGAACGTGTAAGACGCCAACAGTCAGGCTTTTCAAGGTATGTATGTATATGTTCACTGCTTAGCAGATACTAGAAATTTCAATCCTACTGTTACCTCCGTAAAACTTGAAGGCTCCTGCTTATGTTGGTAGATACTATCAACTATTTCATAATATCCCTTAAATACTCTGTTAAAACAGTAAATACTTCAGTTTAGAAAGCTAGTAGTGTTCGATTTCAACTCTGAATGAAAGAAGGCTAAGAATTACAGTCCAGAAAGCTATTTTTTTCCCCTTGCTGTTATTTCTCTCTGTAATACTGTTTTCCCTTGGGTCTTGGAGTATCACTGTCAGCTAATCCATGGGAAATTTAGTGATGTCAGTGAGGACATCATATTTCAAGTTAGAGGTCTGCTGCCAACGCCAGTCTATAATATCAGTAGAGATTTTTTCCCCGCATCAGAAGGTTAGTCTTTGTGTCATATTAAAGTTCTTGCAAAGAAAATGGAAAGATTATTAACCATGTCTGTTTAATTTAAACTTGGCCCTTAGTGCTTGTTGTTTACCAGGAACTTTGCAAACACTTATTGATTGTCATAATACCTCTAGGTGTTACCAGCCTTAATTTACTGGCAGAGGCAGTGTAGTGGAGAGGTTAAATGACCTTACTGAAGAGTGAGATGAGAATCAGTGATAAATCAGGATTCACATTTAGGAATACTGGATTCAGAGATCAAGTTTCTCTTGCATCATATTGCCGTGTCACAAGCGGCAGTGTCAGATAATGTAGAGGGTCAAAATGATAAAGGCAGAAGTGCCAAAGATGCTGCACAGGGGAAAAAAAAACAAACGACTGAACAGTGTACACTGAGACAGTCCCATCCCATCCTCCTGACAGCTGGAAGCTGCTGCAGCTTGGCAGCATCCCCCAGCCTCTGATTCCCATTTGCTTCCGAAGTCAGTGGGAGCTGGTAATTGCTGGCTTGCACTGAAGGAAGAGATCACTAATCAGCCAGGTGGTGTCATGATGACTTTGTTGCTGAGTTCCTACAACCCTACTTAGCTGCTAATTTGGAAAAGTAAAATGTAGCCTTGGGTGTCATCTATGAAGGGCTGCTGCCCCCCAGGGCGACAGGATTGCATCTCAAAAGGAGTCTAGTGGTGGTGCCTGTAGGGCTGCTGGTCACATGGAGGTAGTTTAGCCGCCTTATTTCCAGCAGCTAAATCATGTTAATAAGCGATTAATGTTCATTAAATGCTTTCCTAATGGCTGCCTTCTCATCTAAGCCATGGCTGTCATAAGGATATTAATTGTTGCAAATAGGAGAGAAGATGACTAGTACAATTAGGAGGAAGAGAAAGGCACTAAAGATACTCAGTGAAAGCAGGGTCCCACGGGGTGGCAAAGCATCGGAGTCCCCAGAGGAAGGTGTTGGTGTCTGACTACTATTTTGGTATTTTTAGTGTAGTCATCAATGTGTGTGCTTTTAGCAAAAAAGAGAAAGTCCAACAAACCAACCGAAACGAAGTATGTTTTGAACTGGGAGAAAGTCATTGGTTCATTGCATTTCACAAGTTTTTATTTTCACCCACAGTTTTGGACAACATGGTTTAAATAATGATAAACAGCAAGTGCTGTCTGCCAGACTCCAGGACATCAGTTTGCCCAGATAATTTCACAAGACAAAACTGACAGAAACCAATGCGTTCCCGTACCCCATTAAAAAAAGTCAAATCCAAACCAAATAACCACCTTGTGTGGCTGTTGCTGCTATCCTTTTTCAGACTTGCCTTCATATTTTTCACTATTGTTTCAGGGTAGGATCACAAATTAGGCTTTATTAAAAATAGTAATAATGTAATAACTAAATTCAGCCAGCAAACAGTCTTTGTGCACAAAATTAATGAATTTTTCACTGTTGTAAGCTGGCTATGACATTTATTTGTCAGAGTAATGTATTGTATGTGTGTGCTTCACCAGATTCCTCTATTATAGTTTAAGTCAGTAACCAGCTTCTTCTTAGCAGTGGTGATCCTCCCCTGTGGCAGATGATAGATAAACATTCATTGCCAAAAATGCATCTTGTAGCATAAGCAAACTTGAGACAAGTGACAACTGAAAATGAGTGCTCTGCTGCCAGCCTCCATGCAAGGCTTCGTCCAGTGAAGGGCACTGCGGGCATCGAAATGCCCATGGTTGGACTGCAGTCTGGTGTCTATGCTCTGCCTAGGGACACTAGTGAGGGGAAGAGGATCTGAATTCTGCTTAGATACAAAGGAGAATTTTAATGCAGAAATACCAAAAACTTGCAAGTTATTATCCTAAATGGAGATGTTGGGTTTTTTTTTCCCCCTGTTCTCTCTTCCTAAGTGACCTCAGTGTGATTTCTTAATGTGACACCGTAAGAAAGGTCATAGTGGGCCAGACTAGAACAGTATGTTCTTCAGACAGTGTCCTGTAGCAGGGACACTTCTAGGGAAGAACTGTGCTGTGATCCATCCCAAGGATCCTTTCTCAGCTTCTAGCAATCAACAGCTCAGGGAATTTCTAAACCAGAGCTATCTGTGTGTTCAGTCGCCTTTCATGGATTTTTTCGTCCATAATTGTGCCTAATTGCTTTTTGAAACCGTGTAAACTGTTGGCATCAACGGTAGTTTGTGTCAGTGATTTCTATCCAAGCTGAATCCTTCCCATTACAATTGCCCCAGGAACAATTTGCGAAGAAAAGTCTCTGTTGTTATTTGGAAACTCTGATCTCCTGTGCTGAAGGACATAAAGCAGTAAGTGTTCTCTTGCAAATAATTTTACTACACATTGCACAAATCAGTGCTGCTGTTAATACAAATTCACAGCATCCATTGCTAGAATTCAGAGTGAGTTATTACAGAGCATACTGTGAATGCAAATTAAAAATAATGCACAACACTCAACCAAGTCCTAATGGACCAACAGCGCGATGTCAAATACATCAGCAGCAAAGGCTTCTAATACTAATATTAAAACCCCAAGCAAGCAAACAAACAAAGCAAGTAGACCAGCATTGACAAAAACTATTTGAGCAATGTTTCCTCATCATAGATCAAGGTGCAGGCTGACAGCACAGCTCCCAGCAGTTCTTAAAATGCTTGCACAGCTGAAGGGGGAATATGCCTCCAGGGATGTCACAGAATTGAAGGAGGTCTCATCAGGCGCTATGGTCAATGGTTGAGGTAATAATGTCAGATTAAACATTTCTTTTCATCTGTGATTGTGGCACAGTGTGTCCAGCAGCTTATCTGTAGAAAAATCCGATTTGGGAACACATATTCTTTGAAGTGTGCAAATACTCAGCAATGGAAATGAGGGGCTATAGTATCATCCTTGATAATACACATAAGGGGCTGTGGTGGTCAGTTGACATTGTTTATGGGAAATCAGAGCCACAATTTAGGAAAATAAATAAATGCATGATGTAAGCAAATAGCAAGGATTACTTGGAAGAAGAAGAAAAAAAAAAACAGATGACTGTATGAGAGCCTAATCTTGGGATGGAAAGATTATTGAATTTGATCCAGGATGGTGGCCTGACAGTACAGCTCCAAACTGGCTTATTAGGATCACAGCACACTGAAAAAACCTAGAGCTCTTTTATTTTTTTCTTTTGGTGTCATTCATACGTTTCCTTTGTTGAAATTCACATAGAGTACAGTAAATACAAAAAACCGTAGCATCATACGTTGATGTATGGGGATAGACTACTCTGTTGGTACTGAAGAAAACAACAGAAGTGATCCCTCCTGGATTTGAGGGATTTGGGTAAAGGAAGACAGGACCTCTGTCTTTGAACTGGGAAAACACATTAGGCTCATTAAGTAAAGTTAAAAAGATAACTGCCCAGATTGCAGCCGAAACCTATTTTCACAAAAGATTAATTCTCCTGGTCTTCTCTGCAGTAAAAAAGTTGACTAGTCCATAGAAACATACATGCTGTGAATCCCAGATTTTCCATGTTCCATCATCAGGTAATTCTCAAGCAGTTGGCAGCATGATGAAGTTGACCCTGATAAGGCTGCGGTGCAAGGGAGGTGCCAAATGGGTGCAGGTGTGCCCGAGCACCCCTGCTTGCAACGGAGGTGCCTGAGAGGAACGTGGGGATCTCTGGTGGGGCAGCCAGATGGGGCTTGTGACTGTGAGACCCCCTGCTTAGAAGAGAGCACTTGGAGGGGGAGCCCATGTCCCATAAGTCACAGGGCTGTGCAGGAAATTAATCATGAGGGTCCTTGAGGGCCAGGGAGCCAGCTCAGTAAGGTGCTTTAGCTCAGATGCAGCTTTGAATCATGAATATTTCTGTTAAACTGTGTCCAGTCTTGAGCTTCTGGTAAAGCACCTGCCGAAGTCATCTGAGAGCTCAGTGTGTCCCCACAATGAAACATCAGTGTTGACACAGGGCGGGGGGTATATTTGTGCAGTGATGGTGAAAAGCGAAGCAGTCTCCAAACCTTCAGCATGCGCTGGGAAGAGAAATGATGTAGGAAAATAAGCCATGCAAAAAACCCGCCTCTTAGTATTAGTGTTACCTTCCTGTTTCAGGATCTTTAGTGAAACCCAGGGGAAAAAAACAACCTGTAGACAATTTTTTGTTTCTGTTTGTCTAGTAGCATCTTGAGCCATTTATAAACTGGAACGGAACACCTTTACCTCCAAATAGAAGTAAGTCCAGGCTACTTCCAAGAGCCAGCAAGATACACAGGCACTTGGGAAGGTTTGTTGTAAACTGGAGTTCTCTCAAATGTTTTTTTCCCTCCATTCTGAAGTAATTATTTTTGTCTGAATGATAACGGTTGTAGACCAATGTCCAAAATGGGCCATAACATAGTGTGGTGGGTTGACCTTGGCTGAGAGCCAGGTACCCACCAAGTCGCTCTATCACTCACCCTCTACTTCTCTCAGCACAACAAGGGGGGAAGAGAATAAGATGGGAAGAGCCCATAGGGTACGATAAAGGCAGTTTAACAGGAAAAAAAGCAAAAATCAAGCCGTGCGCACGCAAAGCGAAGCAAAGCAAGGTCTTATTCTCTGTTTCCCAGCAGCAGGCGATGTCTGGCCTTTCCCAGGAAGCAGGGCTCTGGTATGTGTAGCAGTTGCTCGGAGGACAAGCGTCTTCACAAACGGGAGACGCTTCTTTCTTCTTTCTCTCCCTTTTATACTTGAGCTGATGTCACACGGTGTGGAATAGCTCTGGTCAATTTGGGTCAGCTGTCCTGACTGTGTCCCCTCCCAAGATCTTGCCCACCCCATCCCACTGGGCAGGGTGGGAAGATGTTGGAAAGCCAGCCTTGGTGCTGTGCGAGCACTGCTCAGCAGCAGCCACAACACTGGCATCTTATCTGCTTCCCAACACAAAGCCCAGCACCATAAGAGCCTTGTGGAACATTAACTCCAGCTCACCCAAACCCAATACACATGGTGAGGTTCATGCTGACATTTGAGAGAGCCTCCTTAGCCAGTGCTGTCCTGCTCACCAGGTGGGAGGGGCGTTGCGGGAGCGGGACTGGGGTCAGCCTTGCAGCCATGGAGCAGCACAGTCCCTCTCTGGCATGGGGAGCAAGTGAGGAAACTTGAATGGCCTTGCCATGGCCAGCGGGTGTGAAAGGTGATGGGTGGAGGCCAAGAGAGGGAGCTTGGACTTTCTCCCTCTGCCAGTAGATCTGGGCTCAGCTCTCTGACTCTGTCCTCTATGCAGTGCTAGGTACATCCCCTCAGTGAGATCCTTTGGTATATAAATATAATCTCCTCTGTAGTCCATACATTAATTAAAAATAATTCTTTTAAATATTACCTTCTCCACTTCAGTAAATATACTGATATCCCATGTCCCAGTGACAGGCCTTGCTGATTGTATTGCACTCCTGGCTCGGCAAATATAGCATCATTCTCGCAAAATCTGTGTGCCGGGTAAGCCACAATCTCTCTTACGGGCCTCAGGTAGCCACTTAAGTATTTCTCTCTCTCTCAGTTACTGTAGTTGCAGAGAAAGCACATTTTGGTTTATTATTAACCAGTGCTTTCAGTGGCCTGTCAGGAGAAAATTAAAGTCTAGTAGAAAGGAAAACCAAATGTAGCCTAGGAAAAGCGAGTGCCATCTGAACAGAAGGGATCAGTAAATCCTCTGGCATTATTTTGGGAACAGCCATCCAGTACCTAGCTCCCAGGTGAGACTTCTGTAGCACATGGTCATTTTCTTACAGATTGATCAACCTGGAGAGCTTTAACATCCATAGTACTTATTAAGAGACCTGCTGTGTGAGGAGCTGTTAGAAATGTCCCAAAGTTAGCAATTCTGGCCTAACAGAGTAAGCTTGTGAATGTATGGTTTACATACAGCATTTCTGAGTCTTGGCATCACCATCAGATCTGAAGGAATCTAAAAACATATCAGTATTTTGGAGGAGGACCCAAAGGGGAGAGCAGGAATGAGAGGGGGAAGACAGAGGCTCCAGGGCTCAGAGGGGGTTTGTGGGGAGTTCCCAGGGCTCAGAGTTGGGGACACTTCCTGACATGCAAGGCTGTGTGGAGCCCAAGGGCAGAGGGGGAGGTGCTGAAGGGCATTTTCATTGGTGGGGAATGCTGATGCTAAAAGTACCATTATATGCTGGGGGAAACGTGTGTTTTAAATACCAACATTTAAAATCCTTTGCCTTTAATGTCGTTTTTGCATATTGCATGAGTATGCATTTGACCGAATAGCTGAGCATGTGTAATAGGCGATGATTCCAAAGCAAGGAATTATCACTTGAAACCGGCAGCTGGAGAAAATTTATTCAGGCTTTCCAGATGTACTCAGGCTCAGCTTGGCTGTGCTTAAGAGCAAACTTAGAATTTAACAAGTAAGCAATATGTGATTTTATTGATAACTGCTGGGTATGGTCATGAAAAACCAAATTAACCCTGCTGGCACCTGACCAGAGGATAACACAGCAGCAAGGTGGCACAGCAGCGGCTCTCTGAAGTGCTGCTTCAGCCTCTGCACCGCTTTTTTCCTTCTTGTGTGCCTCACTCTTCAGTGATGTGTATGGTGCAATAGATTTTTTTTGGAAAAAAAAAAATAAAAAAACCCCGATCTTTTCACCAGGGATGAGATTGAGACCACAAATTCAGTCTACATTGAAGGAATTGGAACTAGCTCCCTGTCTCAGCCTTGGTGAATGGAATTATCAGCACTGAATTGCATGTTTTCATTTCTCTGGCATGTTAGTGTCCAGCTAAGGATGAATAACACGTAGTGGCGTGTATCTGAAAGAGCTGCTGTACAGGATATTTGCATGCAGCTTACTGAGCCCTGTCAAACAGGAACCAGCACTCGTCCTGGGGCCCATTTTGTGTGTGACCCAGCGACGCATATCAAGATCTGAAGCAAGATGGTCACTGGAAATTAAAAGGTGCCGAGTAATTCAAAATTGTGACATACTGATTTCTTTGTTCAGACACCGTATAATTTGTAAAGCTGCAACACAGCGCTATAACTCAATGTTTTGCTCTTTAACGACTGGTCAGGAGCCCAGTTATAAATACTGGTTTACCATTTACTGACATTTTATATTTATTGAACATATGTTTTATCTAGACTCCTGAAGAGAGTGCAGGACATTTTTAATAACCACAAAAATATTTCAGGCTAAACAAAACCAATAATGCATGACTATGGGAATACACTCCCAGTGTATGATGAGAAGGTGCTGCCAGATGATCCGCAGGAAATTGGGGAAGGATGCCTGAGCCATGGAGCTGTGAGTGGAGCATGGAGAATGCACTGGTAGGGCTGCAGTGTGAATCTGTGCCCTGGACAGCAGCTCACTGAGATCCTGAGCCTGATGTGAAATGAGGGGTGGTGCATAGAGCTGCCCAGTAGTTTCCCTTACAGAAGGCAGCATCCTAACCACATCCCACAGCAGCTGTTGGAGGGAATGGCAGGGCAGGAGGCTGCATTTTCCTCAGACTGTGAATGAGTTTTTATGGGACAGCATGGCTGAGTTCCATAGGATCAGCTACAGTCATGTGAAATACAGATCTGAACCATTCACCCTGGGTCTGTTTATACTTAAAGGAAAGATACTTCTGGGGGAAAATTTATCTCAACCAAAAAGTGAACATAGAATCATAGAATGTTAGGAGTTGGAAGGGACCTCTAGAGATCATCTAGTCCACCCCCACTGCCAGAGCAGGATCACCCAGGGCAGGCCACATAGGAACAGATCCAGGCAGGTTTTGAAAGTCTCCAGAGAAGGAGACTCCACAACCTCTCTGGGCAGCCTGTTCCAGGCTTCGTCACCCTCACAGTAAACAAGTTTCTCCTCATGTTGAGGTAGAACTTCCTATGTTCTAACTTAAACTCATTATTTCTTGTTCTATTGATGGGCACAACTGAAAGCGATTGTCCCCTTCCTCTTGACACCCTCAGATATTTATAGACATGAATAAGATCCCTTCTCAGCCTTCTCTTCAGATTAAACAACCCCAGTTCTCTCAGCCTTTTCTCATAGGAGAGATGTTCAAGTCCCTTAATCATCCTCATAGCTCTCCATTGGACTCTCTCCAGTAGGTCCCTGTCTCTCTTGAATTGGGGAGCCCAAAACTGGACACTGTATTCCGGGTGTGATCTCACCAGGGCAGAGTAGAAGGGGAGGAGAACTTCCCTAGACCTGCTGGACAGACTTTTCTTAATGCACCCCAGGATTCCATTGGCCTTCTTGGCCACAAGGGCACATTGCTGTCCCATAGACAACTTACTGTTCGCTAGGGTTCCAAGGTCTTTCTCCACGGGTCTGCTTTCCAGCAGGATGTCCCCTAATCTGTACTGGTGCCTGGTGTTATTCCTGCCCAGATGCAGGACTCTACAGTTGTCCTTATTGAACTTCATGAGGTTCACCTTTGCCCAGCTCTCCAGCCTGTCTAGATCTGTTGGACGGCAGCACAGCCTTCCTCTGTGTCAGCCACATGTTTAAGTTCAGATCTCTTGCCAAGCATATAAAAACATACCAGAGAGGCTGCTTCAGCTACAGGTGAGAAAAAGCCCTCCTCCCTGAAAATGAAAGATATTTAGGGGAATTAAAAGCATTCCTGTCCTCATCTGAAAACAGATTGTTTACTATATTCAAATGTATTGTGCTATGAGATGGCGGAAAACTTTTAAATTAGTCTTTCTTACATAGCCTGGGACACAGTTTCTACTGAAGACACAAGGTTGACTCAAGTCACATTTTTACATACACTGGGCTTGATAACTCTAGGTTTTAATTGCACTTCTGTATTTAAGTATGTGGGAAAAAATAATTTAGAGACTTGATGCAGTACATGCACTCATGTCCTTATTGCCAGGAATTATCCTGTCAGTGGACACTCTGCTACATTGATGCTTCCTCCTTCATTTCTCCTTGAAATTAGAGCCAAAATTTGCCTTATCTTCCCCTTCCTTTTCATGTAGAAAATGCCCACCACACTTTCTCTCACATCACACTCTACCTTACAGAAGGGTGGGATTTTCCAAGCACTTGCCGCTGAAATCAAAGGGAGTTTTGCTGTTCAGCTCCCCAGAGAGCAGAATAGTTGGTGGGAACTGCTCAGAAAAATCCTGTCCGCAGCAGAGTAACTCATCCATCACCTGTGAAGGGCTCTGCTACCCCGAATCTGGATGGCACTGGCATGTTGCTCACCATGTTTTTATTAAGGAAGGTCACGCAGTGTGTGCTGGCTTTGGCAATTCAATTACCGAAAACCCATCCTCTTCAAAGTCATTCTTCCCTCAGTTATCAGAGACTTGGAAAGAATATTGGGTTAATTTTTTATTTACGTTCATGAGGAAAAAACATAAATTAATGAAAGGCTAGGTGCTGGCTGTAATGTTCCAGAAAGCTGAGAGAACAGCAAATCTGCAAATTCGTATTCTGTCAGGCTGAGCATTCTCGTTCAAGAAAATAAGCTGCCAGAGGTTTTATTGTACTGAGCCATAAATGTGCAAGGTGATTATAGCAGATAAAGCCCCTGAACAGAGCTCACGGGACCGGGCATAAAGATCGCTGAGATCTGGAAAGCACGATGAGTACAGAGGCAGCCTGACCACACAGGCAGCGTTACAGCTGGGATGTCTTACTGAATAAAGAGCGGCTAAACTCCTTAAAAAGGGTTGGCAACAGTATAAAAATAACCTTAAAATGCGAAAAAAAATTAAAGACTTGCTCTGTGATTCCTGGAAAATGACAATCAAATTAAAGCAGGGCAAGAAAGCTGTTTCTAAACCCCTCCTGTGAACCTGTTTCAAGAACTTTTCTCTGTTGTGTTGCAGTGAGTCATTGCATGAAGTTACAGAAGCGGAAGTCTTAAGAGAATTTCTATCATGCAAATCATTCAAAGCTATTTTAATTTTGTAAATACTTCTTTAAGAAGTAACTGCTATGGAGAAGGGAAACTAGTATTTAATATAAATGATGCTGTCTCAGGAAACATAGTGAGCTTGGCTGCATGAAGATCTTGTTTCATGATTCTCCAGCTATTACCTTTTCTCCAAAAATATTTATGGTGGAGCCCTATCAGTTTGAAACAATAGTTTTCATAGGATTTCTTCAATGTGCATGCTATTCTCAATTTGAACAAAACAGACATTCTCTGAGTAGCTGGTGGATACTTTAGTCTATGCCTTATGTGAACAAATTTTATATTTATACATGAACTAGGGTCAGTAATTTGCCCACAATATAGCAATAGATTATACTTCCATGGAATTAAAAAGCAGACAGTGTGGTTGTGAGTTAGCTTCATTGCAAGCCCTGAATTAAATTGGGTTAGGTTAGATTAGATTCAGAGTGATTGCCTTTCCCTGACCAGGATTAAAATGTTAGCCGCTTTGGAGATCAGGAAAATATTCCCAGGATAAAAATCTCAAGAAACTGAAGGATGTGATTTAATTATTCATCTTGTGATATTTAGCAGTTTTCCCACTGCTCAGTCACCGGAGTCATGAGATTCTGAGAAGCTGAGTTTTTTCTTTACAAACTAAATTGTCAGTCCTTAAAAATGATGAGGGGGGGGGGAAAAAAAAAAAAAAAAAAAAAAAAAGGAAGCTCTGCGGCGGTAAAGAAATCAGAGAGAAAAAAGACGCAATATTTTGAAAGAGTTGGTGTGTTCCTATGCAGATTTTGAAAGCTGTGTTTGATAATATCAGCCATTTCTTCTTTCTTTGGCAGCAGTAAGCAAGTAATTCTGACGAGAGACTGTGTAGTTCACAAGGATAATTTTTAAACCATTTTACACTGCTTAGTCCTTATAGGAAAGTCCCAAACAAATAGAGATCAGGTGAAAGAGCCCCAGGTCTGTTGGAGCAGAGCCTTGAGCCGCCTCCATCCCTGCTGCAGCAGACAGCCACACAAATACTGTCCCAACGAGTACCTGATGGCACCGGGTCATTGTCTCCAGAATGAAACCTGGGCAATGAGTATGGGACATTTCAGATCATAGCAACCACCGTGTGGCCTTAGGGTAGCCTCAATACCTCTCTCCAACCATGTCCAAGAGGCAAAGCCTAAGGAGAAGGGGACACAGCCAGTAGAATTTCCTTTAGTACAAGCCATCAGTACTGTGACATCCCCAAGTTACTGGTGATCTCTGGACTGTCTTGTTAAAAAAACGAAGGGATTTCTCTTCCAAGAAGTTGTCTAAACTCCTCTCAAACTCTCTTGCCAAGTGGAATTGAATTCCACGCTTTGGTTGGGCACTGTGTGAAAAAAAATAAATAATACTCTGTAATTTCATTTGCATTAAATATCTGATAGTTTCACCACATGATCCTTACCATGCGCTCATTTACTGTACTTCTCATTTAGCATCTTCACATCAGTCATTCATTTAAATATCCTTGCCTTAATGCTTCTCAGCTGATGAGCTCTTTTCTATTTTTTTATTATTTTTTTTTTTTTTACATCTGGAAGCAATTCTCAAAAAGCTTGAAGAAAATTTAGAAACACAGCTTACAAAAATTACAATTTTTCCAATATCTGCCTTCAGGACAATTTCGAATTGTCCTTGGTAAACAATTTGCTGCTACTACGTGCCACATTTCTAACAATCTCCTTTTTGCATAAATTCAAAATGCAGTAACAAGGAGCTGACTGTCTTTCACCCGTGACTGAATAAAGACATTGAAAAATAGCCAAAATCAGAACGACAGAATTAATGCTCATAAAGGCAAAAATGTTATATGAGATTGTATCTGTTACCAGAGCAGGAGAAGAAAAATGCAAAGAAATATCACATCAAGGTTTTGTAGAAGAGTCTCATTTGAAGGAACTATTTATAGGTGCTACATATTATGTTAATTTGGCTTCTTCTGACATACAAAGGCTTCCTTTGAGAGCTTTTATAGTAAAAGAAGGAAGAAAGGGAGGGGCTTTCACAAATAAGAGTTATGATAAAAGCAGCTGTCCTTATAACAGATCATCAGAAAGAGAGAAGGAAATAGTGAGATGCCATTCATCACCTTGAGAAATGCTCACAAGCAGCTCCTGGTTAAGTAAGAGTAGCTACAATATTTATGAAGAGGGATGTGTTATCACAAGAATGCAATTTTTCGTCTTTGCAGGCTGTTTACAAATTCATCCCAATTTCTGCCAGTGTATTTGTTGTTTGTAAGAATTATTTCAAATACCTCACTCAGAGCGTTCTATTTGGGAATAAATTTCATTTCCCTGAAATGTTGTGTTGATTCTTTTGCGTAACTGAGATGTGATGCTTTCAGCTTGTAGACCGTATGCAAACAGGTCATTTTAAGTGGTTTTTTTTCATTGTACTGAGGTCATCGATCACTAGTTTTTCTACCAGATATGCATGAAAAACAAGCTTTTTGACATGGGAAAACAGACCAGAGCTGATGAACTATTGACAATGAATATAAATAATAATATCAAACAGCAAGGATCTGTGCATTGTAGATTTTCAAGTTATGCTTTATTTTTGATGGTTTAAAGGAGATAGTGGCACCCTGGCTGCTTTCACTCCTTGTTTTACTCATAAAGTACAATTTTTTTTAGGAAGAGAAAAAGAAAATCTTTACATATGAATGTCTGCAGACAGCAAACGCAATATAGACAGAGAATAAATGTCATGTTAGAAGTTATGTGTTCATGGATGTTGCTTTGTGGCCAAGTTATTTACATTCCCACTGCAGATGGCCATTAGATATGGGCTAAACATGAACAGGAGGAGACAGCAAAAGAGCTCCAGTTTCCGTGGTAAAACATTCTTGTATATACAGATGGTGTTCCTTAGATTTGTCCTATGCATTCAGGTTTGTAAATAACTCTGCCAGATTCTTCCTGTGTCAGTCTCTCCCTTCCACACTAGTATCAGAGGAAAGATAGATTTTCTGTTTCATTGAGTTCAGGACAGTTTCCACTCATCAATCTCTCTCAAATGCCTTGGAAGCTGGCTCATAATGCATAGTAAAACATTTCTATGTCCAAGTATGATTGCAGCTTGTTATATGCAATGAATTTTCCTCATTAACACTTAGAGAAAATCAAATTGTGAGTGAAATTAATCTACTTCATAATAGAATGCTATCTAAAGAGTATCTCAGTATACTTTTATGTTAATATAAAAACGCTGCAGGCTTTAGTCCTGAGAATCCAAGGAAGTGGCTCAGATGCCGTCTTTAAGTATTTTGGAACTGGGCATCACAAGTCTTAATATATCCTCTCCCATTAAAACAACTTCTCAAGGATTAAAAAGTTACCCAAGCTTGGATTACTTGCTGAAAATCCAGATTTAAAAATGGACTCTTTCTTCCTGCAAAAGGATTTGCCTTTAATTTTCATTCTAGCATTGTTCAGGGTGGAGGGCAGTGCTATTTAAATGAGCTTAGTTCTTCTAGGGTAGTGAATTCATTCTTCAAAATAACTATCTGTGCTACACTTTGTCATTGAGTCACTCTGAATTTCCAGTTGGTGCAACCAGATAGACCTGAATTGGAAAAAGCTGACATTTCCTAATGTGTCCAAGTAGGAAATGATTCAGTGGTTCCAAGGAGTGAAGCCAACCGTGAAAGACCATTTGCAACATGATATATCTGGAACCTTAAAGCCACTCTTCTGTTTTATGAGCTTCTGTTCTTTCTATTTTAATGTGTGGTGATTTCCTTTTCCATAGGAAGATTTTGATCATATGCCTGTTTCTTTGCATCTCCTGGGAAGAATTTGCACTCTAACTTTAGAGAACTCATCACAAGGGCAGTCAGTTGTCCCTGCCCTCTGCAAACCCTACTGGACCTCAGTCAGCCCATGACAAGCTAGTGATGTATGGTGAGACATGCATCTAAAGAAGCTAGTTAGCGACTGAGCTGTTGTCATTTTGACCTTGGATATTAATTTGCGTTTGTCACAGAAGTCTTCCTTGAGGTATGTGAGTTGTGCAGGCTCATTTTGTAACAGCCTATTTTGCAGCATATTGAGATATTGTGTGCTCTAGGAGAACAACCAAAAGCTTGTTTCACCTAATAAGGAAGCTGCTGAGGCACATGAATAACTGTATTGTTTTCCAATACATTTCACACCGATTAATTTTCCAGTTTTATGAAACAAGCTGCGGTTATCTTTGAGTCAGGTTCAGTGAACCAGTGCTTGACTTTAAATAGAAAACTACTGATGTTGCTGGGCAGAGGTATGCAGGCACTTGAAAGACCAGGGCTTCCATCAACACCGGATGACATGAACCTCTTCAGTCTCCCTCTTGTCCTCCTTGCCTGCTTCTGGTTACAGAAACACTTCCCCTATAACTAAATGATATTTTCATTTGATTCTTATGGCATTTTTGTTTAAGAACTTAAGTATCTGGCCTGCAGAAGCAAGCTTCATTAAAAAAGAATTCAATTTTACTTTTCTAATTCCTTTTCTTTATAGTTTACAGGTTTCTCTGAATCAGCTACTCTATGGTATAGAAGCTGAACATCTGTTTGATGGGCTGGCTGAACTAACAGCTGAACTGTTTGCTCCTCAGATGGTTTTGTGTTGCAGCTGTCCATGAAGATTGTTCTGTACACTACCATTATTAATATTAAATACTCTTCTCTCTGACATCTGGACATCACTCTTGGCTTCCCTATTACCATTAAATAATCCCAATCTTCAGTCTGTCATCTAAAAATTGCTAGTGGCTTTTTCTTGAAATTGCTGTTAACTGCCAAAAAGACTATGTTATTCTCTTTTTTTTGCTGCATGCCGGTCATTTAGAGTGGCACTGAGATTAATTAATGGCCCATGACTGAAGTATAGAGCTCAGATCTTTTATTTCAATTGTATATAAGCGCTTCTCGTTTTGAAACGTACTTTACACTTAAATATTTAAGTCTCCCTCTTTGATTCAAAGCTTTTCTTGCCAGCAGCCATGGCATCAGTCCTGGCTGTTTGCACAAAGAGGTAGGAGAAGTGACATTTATGCTTCTTAAGAACAACGTTTCTCTTTGACATAATGGAGCAATCTGCAGGCTCTTGTAGAGCCTGGAGGTTTTTTGCCCCCCTGAACTCCCTTTTTGTAATTAAAGCATTAGGGACACTGAACCAGCACACGATCACACTGACAACTTCAGGAAGGACATTCACACACATTCCACCTTATTTCTGATTTGATCTAAAATACCATCTTTATTTTTCAGGACCTTTGCAGTGCTACAGTAACAATTTCTATAACATCGTATCACATCTTCCTGAGCTGGGACTAGTTCGCAGATGAGGGAGAAAAATCACTGGAAGCAATCAGCAATGGCTACAGAAGCTGCTTCTGAAAAATTAAGCTGGGAACATTTTTCCACCCAGCTCTTGAGTACACTTAGGATATACATTAATGAAGAATGTAAAACAGAAATAAAGCCCAGGTCCTCTTGGACAACACAGATAACTGAATATATCAAAGGTGCTGTTAGAAAATAATGGAGCCCATAATATATACAACAAATAGTAGACTCGCTGTCAGCATTTACTCCCATCAAGCAACGTCCCTTTCCTTTGATTATTTCTAGTGTTACCATGCTTGGTTAGATGCATGATAGTGATTCCAGGCACCACATTCCTGAGAAAGTAATTTATGCTTCTAAGACATACAGTGAAGTCTTCCTTATGTTAAGCCAGTAGGAACAGTAAAAACAAAGCTCATGTCACTTACCTATTCATACTCAACTGCTTGGATCTCTGCAGTGCCCAAGAGAGCACTGGTGTGCTAGAGGATGGAGCTGTTGGCACATTGCTGTTAGGAGGGATGGGAAGAGGCACCTGTGACGTGACTGCAGGACCCTCACCCAAGGACTTTCACAGTCCCTTCCATTGCTGTTCCCTGTGGCATGGCATACGAGCACTTAATACTTATGTATGCCAGCCAGGTCAGATAGACAGCCACACACACAGATCCTTTCCAAAGCAGCAGCGAAGGGTATTGAACCCTCACACTGAGCCCCTCTGGTCTGTGCACGTAGAAAGGCTCTGGCATCACGTTGACAGCACAAGCAGCAGCCAGGGCAGGATTCCACACGTAGGTTTAAATGTTCTTAGCATGAAAGGTGCTGTATAAGTGTCAGTCATCGTGTTCACTGCTGGCAGGGGGTTAGGTGACTCATTTTATCACCAAGGCTATTCCTAGAAAAGAGAAAATGCAAGTGCCTTAGAAAGGAAGAAGGGCTCCAAGTACAAGAAATCTTATAGTCTTTATAAGCGTGGTTTAGGTATCCCGATTAAGTACCAATGAAATCCTGAGTGATTAATGATCAGAGGAAATAGCAGCGGGTTTATGTTACTGGTTGTGCAGTATCACCCCAGGACACGGCAGGGAGATCAGAGATCTGTGGTGCCAGAAACCAGAAATGAAGGCACAGGCGACCAACTTTTTCCAGAGTCGGGGGTCTGGTTTTACAAATGGTTAAAAGCTGCATGAGAAAGTCTTCAACATCCTAAATATAGAACTTTGGAACAAATACTGCTTTGTTTCCCGTGAGTACTGGTACACCTGTTACCAAACTTTTCCTGCCCATAGGGATGATTTCCACTCAGCTGTATTGTCCTATGTTGTTAGAGAAGTTGAGAGAGGGTGCCTCTGCACTAGCATTTTACACTTGAAGAATGTGTTTTTAAAGTCAGTCACCCTATCAACCCTATTTTTGTTTGCTTTGTGCAGTGTTCACAGGGTGCACAAGCTGGATTGCTTTCAAATTAAACCAGAAGACATGCTTCTGGACTATACTTAATGTGCTCCAACCACTAGTGGCATTAGTAACCTCCTCCATCCCCCTTCACCCCCCTGCCCTGAATAGTGTGGACATTGGATCCTCAGTGCCAACTGTTTCACTCCACAGATCTACTCCTGTTGCAGAGCACTACTTGCTAGTGTGGGTATCCATTCAGACACTCAAGCCAGATCCATGCTGATTTATGCCTCTGATGATCTGGTCAGCAACATGGGGTCTCTGATGCTTCCGATTCAGTTGGAGCATGTCAGCTGACACATCTTCAGCCTTGCAGATTGTAAACTTCAAAATCTGTAGACTAAACTCACAGAGTGTATGTCAGGGTGTCCACACGTTCCTCCTCATATACGCGCTCACCCCAAACCTCCAGCTCCTTCCTTCACGATTGCCCATAACCTTTCCTTATCACTTCTTTACACTGGTGGATGCACTCAGCCTGATTCCTTCCCAAGATATAATTTGAAATCATGAAATGTAACAAAGCATAGAGAATCTAAAATCCATCGAGTTAGCAGGCTTGAGAGAGGGCACTATTACATTTTAGATCGTGTTCAACAATTATTTCACCTATTTCAGTTACTCGGCATATTGCAAATGTGTTTCTGTCTTCTCCTCCACATTTTTATTTTCCTTAGAATGAACCGATTCAGAAGTAGATGGCTTCCTGAAATCTTAGGACTGGTCAATGCCCGTATTCAAAAATTGCTCTATTTCAGACAGAAAAAAAGCCATCATGTTAATATATGGACTTGAAAACTCAGCTATAAACACCTGTTCATCTCTTCATAGATGAAGTTCAGTTGAGTGCATCTTGCTTCTAAAATTGTCCTGACACTACTGGGAATGTTGGCTCAGAGTAAAGGAAATGAGCAAACCCAGCAGCTCTGCCAAACTTAATGCTACAAACGGGGGAAGACTTGTCACTCACCTCACAGTCACTGGCAAATTTGACTGTAATATTTCATTTTCCCTTATGTTCAGACAGAGCAGAGGTGTATTGGAAAGATACATGTCTTCAACTGGGTCTACAGAGAGGGGCTATCAGTGATAGGAGGCCTTAATTAAAGGGCTTATATTCTCCACGAAAGAGGACAAGGTTTTCAGATGTGAACAAGTTACTCTTACTACAATGAGAAGGGAGTTCTGCTGCCAGATCAGATCTCCATGCTGTTGCCAATTTCTTTGCTGCTGCTGCCCCTCAGAATAGTCTCCAGTTAAGGACGTGCTAAAAAGACAATGATATGAAGAGGAAAATAACTAATTTGCTAAACAGGAAGTATCTAAAGAGTACGCTCATTGCATCAGAACAAAAATCCCTGACCTACAGTAGTTTGACCCCAGCAGCAGAAAGCTTCTTCTAAGATTGCCAGTGTCAGAAAAGAATGCAAGAGCCCATCCTTGATGAAACAAGGTGTTTGTTAGGTGCTTTACAAGGCACCTAACATATTCTTATTTCCCTTGACAAACTCAGTTTTAAAAACTAGCGAACTAAACAAGTAGGACGATACAGTTACGAAGTTTATCGAACGGGAGGAAGGGCTATTTGCCAGAAGCCAATGACCCAAATCCAAGTCTGTTTGGAAAGTCTGTAAATTCAGGTTATCATCAAAAGTTGTTGCCAACTTCAGAGAATTGTGGTGTTTGATTTTCACTGAACTCTTGGCTTGACGAAAAAAAATTTTATTCATCATACTCAAAACCTAAGTATTATTTTCCATTACAAATTTCACTTCTGAAGTGAGCAGCTAGAGTCTCTCCAGTAGAAACTGGTGCAGCTTCATCAATGTCAAGGAAAGATCGTTTCTGTTTCAGTAGGCTGGAGAACGGGACATGAGAAGATTCCTAATTGAAAAAAGTGGCTTCACTAGAAGGCTGGTGAACAAAACCTGCTTGTTCACGAAGTGCACTCTTGCTTTTGTTGTCCCAGTTCACTACTCTTAGAGCCACTCGGGGCCCAGAGCCTTTTTAAGTCACTTTTCTTACTGTCATTTACTGATCATTCCAGCTCTCCCACTCTCACTCACTCTTAGGTACCTCCTAGAATCATAGATTCATAGAATGTTAGGGGTTGGAAGGGACCTCTAGAGATCGTTGAGTCCAACCCCCGTGCCACAGCAGGATCACCTAGGGCAGGCCACATAGGAACAGATCCAGGCAGGCTTTGAAAGTCTCCAGAGAAGGAGACTCCACAACCTCTCTGGGCAGCCTGTTCCAGGCTCCGTCACCCTCACAGTAAACAAGTTTCTCCTCATATTGAGGTAGAACCTCCTATGTTCTAGCTTATACCCGTTATTTCTTGTCTTATTACTGCGCCCCACAGAAAAGAGACTGGCCCTTTCCACTTGACACCCACCCCTCAGATATTTATAGACATGAATAGGATCCCCTCTCAGCCTTCTCTTCTTCAGATTAAACAGCCCCAGTTCTCTCAGCCTTTTCTCATAGGAGAGATGTTCAAGTCCCTTAATCATCCTCATAGCTCTCTGTTGGACTCTCTCCAGTAGATCCCTGTCTCTCTTGAATTGGGGAGCCCAAAACTGGACACTGTATTCTGGGTGTGGTCTCATCAGGGCAGAGTAGAGGGGGAGGAGAACCTCCCTAGACCTGCTGGACAGACTTTTCTTAGTGCACCCCAGGATTCCATTGGCCTTCTTGGCCACAAGGGCCCATTGCTGTCCCATGGACAACTTACTGTCCACTAAGACTCCAAGATCTTTCTCCACGGGGCTGCTTTCCAGCAGGATGTCCCCTAATCTGTACTGGTGCCTGGTGTTATTCCTGCCCAGATGCAGGACTCTACAGTTGTCCTCATTGAATTTCATGAGGTTCACCTTTGCCCAGCTCTCCAGCCTGTCTAGATCTGTTGGATGGCAGCACAGCCTTCTGCTGTGTCAGCCACTCCTCCCAGTTTTGTATCATCAGCAAACTTGCTGAGGGTACACTCCATTGCCTCATCCAGGTCATTGATGAAGATATTGAACAAAACCGGACCCAATACTGATCCCTGGGGAACACTGCTGGCCATAGGCCTTCAATTTGACTCTGCGTCGCTAATCATAACCCTCTGAACTCTGTTGCTGAGCCAATTTTCAGTCCACCTCACATTCCAATCGTCTATTCCACATTTCTTGAGTTTTTCTACAAAGATATTATAGGAGACAGTATCAAAAGCCTTACTGAAGTCAAGGTCTATGACGTCCACTGCTTTCCCTTCATCTACCCATTTGGTCATGCCTTCATATAAGGATATCAGATTAGTCAAGCAAGATTTCCCCTTAGTAAATCCATGTTAGCTATTCCTGATAACCTTCTTTTCTTCCGTGTGGTTAGAGACGACCTCCTGCTCCTGCTGCTATTGTTGCCAGCTATTGGAAAAAAAAAAAAATAAAAGCAAAGCACCCCTCCTGCCAGACACGTTATCCTCCATATTTCACCTATAGAGGCTGCCTTTCACATCATCCAATTGCTTCATCTCCTGCTGCCAGTTATGCCTGCAGAGCTTTTGGTAAGTCTCTGTCTCTCCTGCTCAATGTGGTATACCTTTCAAAATAGCTGTGATTCTTAACTGGGACAATAACTGTTTGTCTGTTTCATCTCTATTCATCTCAAGGCCTTCAATAACAACCTTTCCAATAGTTATTTATTGCTGCTAACAGCACACCAGTTACTAGTCAGGTTCATCCTGCTAATGCAGATGAGCACGATTTGGAAGCAGCTATTAGGTTAGCAGTGCAATTTTTCTTAATTTAATGTGAGTTGAGGGGCTTAACTCTGTCTTGCACACACGTATTTATCCCCTACCAGAATTTAGAAGCGTCAGACTCCAGAAGCATAGATCCTCTTCACAGTCACCTTGCAGCTCAATTTACTCTTTCTTTTTTTTCTTCCAACTAGTATTTCTACAAACAACTGAATATCACCTTCTGAGAAAGGTGACAACTATCTGTTACCAGACGTTTGCCTGCCAGGGCCCCAGGGCTCTCACCGAGCAGTTTCTCAAAGCCAAAAGGTATGTCTGAGAATTCTGTCAGAGCCCTGGCTAAGGGCCTTGGGCTGAGACAGTAGTTACCTGTTTAAGAGTCTGGTTAAGGACTGGGACTGACAGCGCAAAAGTTAAAACAGATAGGTTTGATTTATTAAAACAAAAGATACAAAAGGTTTGGAATTTCCGTTGATAAAAGCACGAACTGCAAAAATGATAACTGAGCTTGAGCAAATCCCAGGTAGCATCTGACACAGTCGGAGGCACAAGCCTGAGTAACAGCACTAATAGACAATAGAAACAAAAGGCATGCCAGATAGAGAAGGCGCAGTTCTTACCAAGAGGCCATCCCTGTTTTGGGTGGAGGAAGGGGAGTACAGCCTGTCGACTGTCTCTGCAAAACTTTGTCTTCTCCTCCCTGAGAGATGTATTCCTTTTGTGATTATTATATCCTAATTCTGTCTGTACTTGTCTTCTAGTGATGTTTAGCATGACTTAGGTGGAGAGTTGAGTAACATAGTCATGTATGTTTAGCATGTAGTCCATTAGGTTCATTACCATACTTAGGCGCATAAACTTTAATATTAATTTTGCTGTTAATAAGGCAAAGATGCTCAGACGCTCTGGCCTTCAAGATTTAAGTGAGAGTTGTTTGCTTCTGCTGGTTTAACTGAAACAGAACCGTCCTATCTTCACAAGACTCCCTCCTTTAGCATTTAGCTGCTAGCTTAGTGGACTTCCAGCCCCAGAGATAACACAAGTATCTCACGGTTGCGTGCCTCTTCTTAATCTTTCTCCCGAAGCGCACTACATTAGCTGTATTCCTGTCTCATAGCAAACCGGGCCATTATCCCACACTATCATAATACTTCTTCTCTCAATAACTGAAATAATCTGCACCTTTTCTAGTACAGAGGGTTATGTTACTGTTCTTCAGTGTCCAGAATATTTCTTTAACATTTTTCTGACTTATCTGATAAAGTGAGTATTTTTCCCAGAGTGTATGTGATTATAGATTGTTTGTGCGATCCACATGAGGACAAAGGGCCATGACAGAGACTGAAATGTGCTGGCTTAGAGCAATCCTCTCAGAGTTAGCTGATGTGCAGGCTGAGAGTGGGTTACATTGATTCCTCTCCCTCCCTCACGTACTATTTCTTCACATTGTCTTTATTTTTACCTTTTGTTGTAATAATGACTCACTGTGCTTAAAAGCTTTAAGTCTGAATTCTCCAAAAGCTCCCAAACCAAAGAAAACTCCTTGATGCAAAGAGTGAGAGAACAAACAAAGCAGATTCAAAAATACAGAGAATGTTTTAGAAGAAATGAGTAATGAATAAAGTGTTTCATGGAGAGGTAGTTAACAGTGCAAGAAAGGTGACATTTTTCAGAAATGTCAGACAGAAATGTATCAGACAAGGAAAAAGCTCAAGTGACCGTTAAGTTTTCTGGGAAGGCAACAGGAAAGAATGATGGCCTTGAAGTGGGTATTTTTTAAAATATTGTTAGGGGACAGGCACTACATTTCTGTGTATTCAGGTCTGCGCAGGGAAGTGTTGAAGTCTGAGCCAGTGATCATGAAAGATGCTAGAGGGGTATATCACATCTAGGAGAAAGAAAGTACTCTTGAAAGGTATCAGCTATAAAAGAGAAAACAATCAGAGATGGAAACTTCTGAGCCGTGCATAGCAGATCTGTAACTTGTCTTATCTCAAAACATATCCTATACTCTTATTATAATCACTGTGTCAGAACAAATTGTAATGGGGATCAGATACCAAAGGCAAAGGAAAAATATCTAATCAACAGTCTTGATTTAACCCGTGAAAAAGCAGATATCTGATTGCAAGAGTTAAAAGGAACAGAGGACAATAACACACTATGGAAGTCACTGAAGGACAGGTGAAAATTAAGGAATTCCAGGATTTCTACATGCCAAAGACTGAAAACCATAGTCAGAGTCAATGTGCACCTGTAGCCATGTGAAACATCAAGCAAGATGTGCGTGTTTTAAGCATTCGGACTTTGGCCAGAACTGTTATATCTTTGTAAGGAAAAACATTTTGGAAAAGCTTGCAGAGCAGAATTTGATGTACCTATAAAGAAACAACAAGTCATTCACAGTCTATACAGTGACAAAGAATTTTTCAAAAGGCAATAATACGAGTAGAACATTGCCCTGAATAATGGAGCCCTTGTTAAGTAAAGATTTGTACCAGCTTGATACTGGCTTTTGAGCTAATCTGAGATTTCAAAGAGAAAACCTCATACTGCCGAATACAGACATGCTGGGCTCAGGCAGAATGGCTGCCATGGTGGGTGTTTAAAAGCTCCATGCCAAAGGACAAGAACATCTTGAAAATTCATTTCTGTGGCATGGACTGCTGCATCTGTTCTGAGGTGGAAAACAGGTCAAATACCCAGGCTCATTAAAAAGTAAAAGAAAAGAGTCCACGAAGACAGAAAGCAAATGCACAGATAAAAAGAATGATGGACACAATAAAGGTCCAGGAATGGCAGGCAAAACTTTAATTTTGAACAAGCAGGAAAAGGACAGAAAAAAAAATCAAACCAACACAAAAAAACACCGCTATCATTAAAAATGTAAAGAAAAGGGCCTAATGTTTTAGGTGTAGTGTTCAATATAGCATGAAAGGAACTTACTTATGCTATGTATATACATACCACATCTGGATTATTATTCTCACTACTTAGAAATAGCACTATGACAATGTAAAACACATAATCTCATACTTATCTATTGGCCTCCACACACCAGCTATGCTAATGATAAATAACACACATGATTATGATAATGTTGGATGTTTTTCAAAATAGAGTAAGCTACAGTCTAAAGCCTTCCTGGAAAAAAAATACTGAAACGGCCAAAAGGACACTTGAGAAGACTAGTGGGTAAAACCCTACCAGATTGTCATGGTCCATGTCCAAGGGGAGGCTGGTGACAAGTGGAGTCTCTCAAGGATCAGTTCTGGGACCGGTCTTGTTCAACATCTTCGTCAGCAACACCAAGAGTGGCATTGAGTGCACCCTCAGCAAGTTTGTCGACGATACCAAGCTGTGTGGTGCAGGTGACACACTGGAGGGAAGAGATGCCATCCAGAGGGACCTCGACAGGCTGGAGAGGTGGGCCCCTGCCAGCCTCATGAAGTTCAACAAGGCCAAGTGCAAGGTCCTGCATCTGGGTCGGGGCAATCCCAAGCAGCGATATAGGCTGGGCAGTGACTGGCTTGAGAGCAGCCCTGGAGAAAAGGACTTGGGGGTACTGGTTGACGAGAAGCTCAACATGAACAGTCAATGTGCACTTGCAGCCCAGAAAGCCAACCGTACCCTGGGCAATCAAGAGAAGCCTGGCCAGCAGGTCAGCAGCCCCTATTACAAGAAAGATGTGGACATGCTGGAACGTGTCCAGAGAAGGGCCACGAGGATGATCAGAAGGCTGACGCACCTCTCCTATGAAGACAGACTGAGAGAGCTGGGGTTGTTCAGTGTGGAGAAGAGAAGGCTGTGAGGAGCCCTTCTTGTGGCCTTCCAGTATCTGAAGGGGGCCTACAAGAAAGCTGGTGAGGGACTTTCTAGGACGTCGGGTAGTTCTAGGACTAGAGGGAATGGATTAAAACTAGAGATGGGTCGATTCAGATTGGACATTAGGAAAAAAATCTTCACCATGAGGGTGATGAGTCACTGGAATAGGTTGCCCAGAGAGGTGGTGGAAGCCCCATCCCTGGAAGTTTTTAAGGCCAGGCTGGATGGGGCTCTGAGCAACCTGACCTAGTGGGAGGTGTCCCTGCCCCTGGCAGGGGGGTTGGAACTAGATGATCTTTAAGGTCCCTTCCAACCCTGACAATTCTGTGATTCAATGAAAGATGAGCAACTTCTTATGAAGCTATTCCTTACCCCAGCCTGGTAATTTCTGAGTAACATAAGACAAACAGCTAGAAAAAAAAACCTAGATTTGTTCCATTCAGAGACAAAGAAGGAAAAGAGAGGTATGCCCAGATCATGAAGACTCAAGCACAAGGGCCTAGAAGTTATTTGACAGGAAGGCGAGAGAGTAAGGCTGAGCAGAGCAGTGCTGGGAACGAAGGGAGCGTGTCAGGGACTATTGCCCACAAGATGCTTCGAATACCCACCCAAGACTAAATCAAAGACTGAGGAGGTTTAACTTACTAGCCATGATACTGACAGGCACTTGCTGATTTTAAGCAGTTATTCAGGTTGGTTATAAGCAGCCTGACAAGGAGGGGGACACAGTCCTTCTCCCTTTCCTATTGACATTTCAGCCTGGATGCTGATCCTCCTCTGCATTGAGTTCATGTTATGTGTCTCACAGAATTTCCGCTGTTGACTGTTCCATAGTTCCTGTGATAAATTGTCTGGAGGAACAGCCTTTCTATACCTTTTTATCTTGTTAAGATGTTAAATAGGTTCATTGAGTATAGCATTTGGGTAATCTCCAGGCAGCAGAGATGACCTCTTTTCTGTTAGTTAAACAGAAGTGCAGACAGAGCGCAATTTTCATTAGACCTTCAAGTGTTTCAGGGGGATCCTAAGAGGATTCCACACTAGGAAACTGGAGATTGCAAAAAAAGGATGCTGCAGATGAAAGCAATTCAATTGTTTGCTCTAGTTTCTGAACAGTGTGTCCATTTTACTCTCTCAAATTCTCCTCATCCTTATTCGATTTCTAGAAGTTAATGGTATTTATAACATATGACTGATAAGGAACAGTATGTACAGAGTAGTCTTAGCCTGGATTCCTACGGATATTTATCTACCCAGCACTCCATCAGACCCAGCTATTACCTATTGCCTTTCTTCCTCAGCAGCCCCAGTTTCTGCTCTTCTGTTCCTGAAATCCTTCCTTTCTTTTACGTCCCCTAGGTACCAGCTAGAGTGACACAGAAGGATGCAGTGGCTTGTCCAGAGCCCATTGGTGCTGGTAGGGCGGCCAGCACGTGCACCCTGGTTCAGCCAGCAGCAAGTTCAACAGAGCAGGTACCCGCCCAGCCAATGCTGCCGCCTTTCTTTTATGGTGATACTCACTTGGCTCTTTGTTCTCTCTTCCAGCATCAGTTTTCTAAAATACTTTTAGGAATACAATGTCTTTGTGGCTGAAATTCACAGCTGGGTTGAAAAGCCATTGGAGAGAGGGCAGGAATAAGCATGAACTGAAAGTACAGTCAAATATGCATCACTCCTTAGGAAGCCTCTAAGAGATGTGGGACTTCTAGCTTTCTCATAGATAAAACCTTCAAAAATATGGGATTGATTTCCTCCTTTAGAGATCATCTACAATGTTTTCCTCCATTTGCTCCAAGTGGGGCTTCTAAGTCCTGAAAAGTGATCTGTTTAGGAGAGTGTCTCAAGTAAAAGATGTTATGCAGCAGGGATACAACCAGTCTTCTCTTGATGGGGCAGCCCATGAACAGTGTTGATGCAGGAGACCTTTACCAATGTACCTGTAGGAATACTGTTTGCAGAGCCAGGTGCAGTATGGTATCTTCACAGCCAAAGAGGTTAGAGTGGGATTCACCTCAACTCAAATAAGATGTCTACAAAAGGTTAAATTAACTGAGACTTCCAGGTGGCCATTTCTCTCCTGACTCTAAAGGGAACCTTGGGTATCTACCCTGGCTGCAAACATCTGTAGCATAAAAACCTAAATTTAAGTGAAAGGAATCTCACCTTAATGTCCAGCCAGTAACTTCCTTTTCATTTTGCTTCCAAGTAGCAATATTCTCAAACAGAAAAATACAAGTAAACATAAAGCAACATGTCAAGACATTTTTAAAGCAAATCTTGCTACAAAATGCATGGGTGCTAAATAAATCTGTCCTCTTGGTGACAAAGTTGTCAGCATTATCTTGACACGATGTTATCATTCGGCTTGCAAATGCTGACATTCCAGTGGAGTAAGAGAACTGCACTTCATTAAAATCCAGTTCTGAGTGCAACCACTGCCAACACCATGAGCTGCCTCTGCAATTAAGAAAATGTAAAATGATCCCCTGCAGAGAAGAGTACAGTAGCAATGGAGGGAACAGAGTCAAGTCCAACCCTAAGCCAGCAAATAATTTTCTTTTTACAGCTTCCCAGAAAGGACTTGGCAGGGAACATGAGCAGACAACAGAGCACAGTAAACTGGTGAAGGCTTTATCATGAACCTACTTCTCTCTAACGCTGAAATGCATTTCACTGAACTGTACTCCACAAAAATACATTTTATATTTATATATGGATGTATGTACATATATTTACGAATATGACTATATATAAATGCATGTATTTCCTTCAAAAATGAGTACTTTATAACCACATTGAAGCTTGCAGCAGTCACTGCTCTCGAGTGACCACTTCTCTCTGCCTCACAGAAGGAGCATTACTAGCTAGTCACTGACACTGCTTACACTGACAAACTCTGAAGTTCAGTTCCACAACGTTTTTCTGCTAGATTCTCATTCTGATCTGCCCGAGGGAGCTATTAAACCCCTTGTGAAGTCACACCTTACATCTTGACTGTGAATCATATCTTCTTTCACATTTCAATATTCTGAAATAGATACTGGGCAATTAAAGTACTTTAAAAGTACTTTAAAAGTATTGACACAACAATAACTCATTTTGTTGTTTTGTGTCAGAAAAACTATTTGTCTGCAGATACTGTATTATTATCATTGGTTTTAGTGCCCGCTTTAGTTTTATGTCCGATAAACAGCATCAATCCTCTGTGAAGACAAGATAATGTTCTCAGTGTCAGAAGGGACTCACACATAACACAGAGGAAAAATTTTCTTTGCCATAGCCTTGAACCAAGCAAAGTCTAGTACAGTGAAATGAGAGTGGCTGAATTTCTTTCAGCTTTCTGAAGAATGACCTAGACAGATGCAGTTCAGAAAACTTAAAGCAATGTATAAAAGAGAAATACACATGATGTCTTTTATAAACATGAAGGGCCACATATCAGCTGGTGTAAACCAGCAACTTAACTTCAATGGCACTACACTAATTCCAACCAAATGACCATCTGGTCCACTCTAAGTGTCAGAAAAATCTGGGAAACATGGAAATCTTCTCAGTTTACCTCAGATATGCAAGATCAGCATTTATACTTTGGAACTAGCTTGTTTTTATTGTGTACTGTTGTTAAATCCCACGTTCCTACTCTCTAAACAGTTCCTGCTGTCACTTCATCCTTTGTTTTCTCAGCCAATTTGTCTGTCACATTAAACCTCTTTCTCAGCTTTTGAGAACAAAATACAGTTCTTTCAGCCAGTCACACTTCCCAGAGGGCATAGTGGTAAAAAATGATGGGTGAACTGTTAGACCAGGGATTATTTTAACTCTAGCTACACTCCCAGATTAAAAGTGATGAAATCACTGCAAGACTCGATTCATGCCAGTGGCTGGGCTCCCTTTGAAGATCTACCCCCTGTATCAGAAGAGGTTTGCAGGCTACCCAAGTTTGAAGCCACATCATCTTGGCTCCTCTCCTGCCAAACAGATCGCCTTGGCAGAGGTGGATCTCAAATTGCTGAATTGCTAGCAAAACTCTGACTTACTTCAGGGACTTCCAAAGGCTTCAGGGAAGTGGCTGTGTAGGTTTCCATCCCATTGTTTATATTGGGAGAAAACAGAGTAATTCAGGATAAAAGATTACATGGTGGGACAGAGTAGGGTAAAATTAATACAGTGGAATCTTGTTAAATGCAACTGTATTTTTCTCAAGTCTGGGATGAATTAATCCCTTACCCCCTTCTCCTCCATGAACATTACCTCCGTTTTCTGCAGGGCAAAAGACCTAGGAAATATTTCCTCTAGATTTAACAACAAAGTGTTAAGCAACTGAGGACTTCACAGAATCACAGAATGGTAGGAGTTGGAAGGCACCCATAGAGATCATCTAGTCCAATCCCCCTGCCAGATCAGGATCACCTAGGGCAGGCCATACAGGAACACATCCAGGTAGGTTTTGAAAGTCTCCAGAGAAGGAAACTCCACAACCTCTCTGGGCAGCCTGTTCCAGTGCTCTGTCACCCTCACAGCGAAAAAGTTTTTCCTTATGTTTACCTGGAACCTCCTATGTTCCAGCTTGCACTCATTGCCCTTCATCCTATTATTGGATGCTACTGAGAAGAGTCTGGCTCCATCCTCCTGACACTCACCCTTTACATATTTATAAACATTAATGAGGTCACCCCTCAGGCTCCTCTTCTCCAAGCTGAAGAGACCCAGCTCCCTCAGCCTCTCCTCACAAGGGAGATGCTCCACTCCTTTGTGTCCCTTGCTCCCTGTGGTCACTTTCTGCTTCCACAGCTTGGCAGGCTTCACTTCGTATTGCTACTTCAACCACTTCTTTCAGCTGGTATCTCTAAAGGCTGCCCCTGGCAGCTGGCTCTCTCTCCACCTATTGACCCCATTCTGCCAGGGCTGCAGTCCCTACAGGAGCTGTCTCGGCAGAGAAGCCTCTGCCCGACGCTCACTGCTGGGGCAGGCAACATGGCTTTTCATTCACCTTCTCCCATCTGGTTCCCTATACACACATCCTCAGTCTCAGGACTTGTGAGCTAGCCAGGCGTTTCCTAGGAAATAATTCAGTTTTAACAGAAAACTGCATTTTCACAGTATCTGAATATTTAGGAAAAGGTTTAATCTAGAGCTTGTTCAGAACAAAATCCCTCACTGTTTCCAGCTTTCTTTTTCTACAATTCTTATTCTGAAAGGAATGCTGCTATTTCCAGCATTTGTCCAAACCGAAAAGAAAAATATCACCATTTTCCACAGACTACATATTCAAATTCTGAACTATTCATCTTAGAAAAGCTCTTTTAAGAGTCAAGTCTTCAATTCGTCTAAGTTGACATAATGCCATTGAGGCACAGCAGTAGAGGATCTGGTCCCATGATCTAGATCTCCAAACCTACTGTGAACTGCAAACCTGCAACTGTGAACATTTTAAAACCTGATCTCTTAAAGGCTTTTCTAAACTGTCACATCCTTCTCAAGCTCTGCCTCAAAATGTATTATCTGCAGATGAAACCTCTTGGTAAATGGTATACCTAAGGAATGACAGCTACCTAGAGCTCAGTGTACTTACATAGTAATGATTTATGTTTCCCATGGAAGAGGAGTTGCAGTGGGAAATGACACTGGTTAGCCCAGGTGCTCTGAGGGCATTTGCTATCATCATGAGACCAGTAACTCTTCTTCCTGTGGTTTCTGAGAGAGAAATCTTGAAATAATAGCTTGACTGCAGCTGACTTTAAAGCATGCCTAATTACCTCATTCCATACACACCTCAATTTCTAGTAAATAATGAAGTAATTTAACCCCTTCCTCCAATTTAATGTTCCCAGGTTTCACTGTAGATCTCATAGCTTTGAAACTACACCTTCCTCGATCAAAAAACCCCAATGCTTACCATTACCAAATCAAAGGTAATACACCTTGTTTCAACCAGAGGAAATACTGGCTAGTATTACTTGGGCTCTGAACATTGAGCACAATCGTCACAGCCTCCCAGGGAAATATGAAATATACACTGCAGAAAAATCACTGGAGGATGCTATGGGTCTGTAATAGAACCGTAAATAAGTAACAGAAAGGTTAAAGTCCCCTGAAAGGTAGAAATCTTAGTATTAGCACAAAGCACCTTGAAGGTTAAGCATCACCTCTGAAGTGAAGCACATGCAGTTATCTTCAAGCAAAAAAACCCACCCAAACATGCTTGGGAAAAAGAGCTTGTGACTGGCTCCTTAGCAAGCACTTACATCCTGAGCAGATTCCCCCCCAAACTCTTTTACAGTCAGGAAACCTTAAGACCACTGTTAGTGACCAACAGTATTGCTATTCCTCAAAAGTTGTTGGTGTGACATTCCTCTCACAATTGCCATGAAAGACTGAAGTAAGGAAGAATAGGTCCCGTATTTTAAGCATGATGGACAACCTGCATGTCTTGTACTTCTCTTTCATACATATTTTATTTTGTGTAATATGATTTCACAGCGAGCATGAATTAGAAGATACAGACTATGCTGGAAAAGATGACACGAGAAAGACAGGAGACAGGACTAAATTAGCTGCCAGAACTATTTACAGAGGACACCCAAAACCCTAAATAGATTTACTTCTGCTGCTCTCAAGACGGGAATCAGATCAGTTTAAAGTGGTATTTCTTCCCAGAAGTTCTTGGTATCTTAGAATTAAACTGCATTAAAACACTGGAGGAAGGTATTAATTCTTTTAATACGTAAAAAGCCGCACCTGCAAACTGTGCAATTGCAGACACGTACCGTGCCTAGAGATGAAAACCAAGAGCAGACATATAAACAGTACCACTCATCAGTGAAGCATGTCTCATGTGTCTTCTCAATACCAAGGGTGAAATAGCAAGCTTGTTCCAGGCACAAGAGCAGCAGCCATCCAGGAGTGACTGACTCAGAAACAGTCAGTCTCCATGTCAGTTCCCTAGACATGTATCCTACATACTACTCTCAGCACATGGCTAAAGCCACCCACTCTTCATTTAACACAAATGTTAACTCTGTTGTTCTCTCCTGGCTTTCTGTCTTCTGCACATTCTGCACCCTAATACTTTACAGATCACAGGAACATGATTGAGTTATCTCCAACTGAGTGCTGTTCAGCAGCTTAAGGACTGTAGCAAGCGTTCACAGGAGTCAGGGAAGTGAAATGAGGGCTAACAAAAGTCCGACGTTATTTACAGGAGATCTTGTGATTGTTCACTCTCTGGCAGTAGCCTGCACGGATCAGAAGGAAACAAGACAAAAAGGGAATCATGCTTAAACACTGAATGCACCGAGAAACATATCCTGAAGTGTAATGCTCACTTCAGACAGATGGTGTAATCACTGTATCTTTCCCACAAACATTTGCAGCTAAGAGTTAAAGCTAATGATCAAGGAAAGGGACTACAAACCTGCCATAAACACAAGGAACTCACATACATGCCAACCACAAAAGCTCACCGACTTTGTATTCAGTAGGTAATGATGCAATTAGTTTGTAAGTAATACACAATAAACAAACAAACAAAACCCCCAAACCTGTTCACACACAACAGACACTATTCATAGGCAATTACATTCATATAAAATATTAGTCTTTAATGTTTTATCTTAATCATGCAATTACTGAAAGAATTAAGTTATATCGAAGAATGTGGCCATTGCATCAATTTAGGAATAGGACAGTGTTCTTCCACTGTGGACTACTGCTGACCTGTAAAATAGCAGGGCTCTGAGACAACTGCAACAATCATCTAGACCAAACACTCAGTCCCACACAGGAAAAAAAAAAAGTTATGGGAAAATAATTAAATAAAATTAGCTTAATTTTGGTTTCATGGAAAATAAAAAATATCATGGCAACCTCTTTAACACAACTCTTATCTTAAGACAATCTTTCCATTTAAAAGGGTTGAGAGACAGAGAAACCATATTCTTTTCTTTTTCTGACCTGAGTTTCACATGACAGTAACACATTTCTATAAGTAATTACCTATCCTTATTGATTCTAAAGAAAATAAAAATAAAAGGATGATCACAGTGGAATTTATAGACAATAGTCAATAGACAATAGCAGACACTGCCTTCAGATCGAACAGCTGAACAGGCAGACTCAAGATTTGATCTACTCTTTCCACCTGAGGAAAGTTAGTTTGTGCTTCCACTTTCTTCCTGTTAACCCTAAAATATTAAAATAATTTTAAAGATTCACTACCAGCATATTTAGTATTTGGGCATTGCTGTCCAGATTTCCAACTCCTTTTCAAGCATTGTATTATTGTAGTAAGCACAGAGAACAAAATAAATAAATAAAACCTAATTTGATTTAAATTATTATTTCTCCTTAGGAGTACGAAAATGCTCAAAAGTGTTTATATCTCATGAATTCTTAGATAAATTTGCTATTTAGGAATCTCTAAAGATTGTTTCCAGGGCCTTTTTTTTTTATTGAGACCGAACCTCTTGCTAAGAGTTTGCTGGATATGAGGTAGAGAGTGAAAAGTTAAATTGATCAAGGGCCAGTCAGAGATGATCGATGTAAAACACTCCTTCTGACAAGAATTCCAGATTGTTCTTTTCAGTAACATCACTTCACTTTGAATGAAAACAGGAGCAATGTTAAATTGGCCTCAAATGTTGGCTCCAAGATGTACAATACTGTCTCTGTTCTGTCATCAGGCAAATGCCAGTTGTAATGGTCTTCCCAGGCTTAATTTACACAATCATCTGTAATCTGCTGCCTTCAGTATTCGTTTGTTTCTTTCCTTCATGACTTGAAGGTCTATTCTATTATATAATTCAACTTCATACATGATAAATTAAGGGACACAAAACTTTGATGGCACACCCAGGATTCTCTTCAGAGCACAGGAGAGTGCTTGGCACGTGAAGCAGTACACCCATCTGAATCTTTTCTTGCTTGCCATCTGCAATTTGTTCTACTGAATCTGGAACGGCCACGTAAGAGCAGGCAAAGTGCCATTTTATGAACATGGTATGAGCACAGATCACCAAGAGACTACATATGAAAATCAAAGTTGTTCGGTGACAGCAGCATTCCAAGCTAGGAATGTCCAAGCAGCTTGGGAGGGCTGATCTGCCCTGCCTATTTTTAATGGGACATGTCACTGGGTGTAGATTAATTTCAGAAATAAAAGATACATCTGCAGATATGTGAAGGGAGTTTCTCTGCCTCTGCTGGATTCAGATTAGTATAATGCAGTAGTAGGGTAAGGCTAGAGATTTTCTCGTCTTCTGGTGCATTCCACACAGAGCAGTGCTGGGTGCAGTAGCACTGTAAAGCTGGGAGGCAGGCAAGCCACCATGCAACAGCTGGTACGCAACAAGCATGTGCTCTTGCCCACAGAGTGCTAAGAGTGAGGCTACAGTTTGCTCTTTTCCTGGCAAATCCCTCTACACAGAACAGAATTCCGGAATGTCTGTGTCCCATCATATGCCTGTTGAGATCAGTGGATATTCTTCCATTAGCTTCAATAGAAACCTAACTGGTTTAACGGTGATAGAGGACCAGGATAAGTAAAATCCTGTCCTATCAATTTAGATCAAAACACCACTTCTGAGACTTTCAGATTAGGAGATATTATGTCTCCATGATAACACATCTTCCTAACAGGATTTAGCCTCTGTGTGCAGTTAAGCTCCTTGGGGTTACAACCACTTGATTCCTAATTCAAGAGAAGTAGGTGCGAACGTTCACATAATGCTTTATAGTACCGCATGGCAACAAAATCCTCACAGCTGCAATGCCATTGTTAGTCATGTAGCAAAGGACAGTCGATGGTCTTTGCCTTCACCCCCTCCAAAGGTTAATACCACAAAAAAGTCCTGTTCCAAATCACTAAAATATCCATTATTGTAATACTTGTTTCAGGACCATTGTAATGCAATCGTCTTCATACATGCTGAAAGCTGTTACACTTCTCTTTAATGCCCTGAATTTTTCCCTCATTTGATAAACCAATATTACTATTCAAACCTTCCTCTTTTTTCAATAGAACACATTTTAAGGAATATAAAAATGCAAGATGGCTAACAGTAAATAGGTCACAGGGGACCTCAAGATTAACTTGTGAAATAATTCCAAATAAAAAAGTATACTATTTGGAAACAGATACTAGCCTGGTGTAACATGCTGAACACTTGTACCGACTTCTACATGCTACAAAAAAAATTAATCAAATAGAACATGGTTTAAAACATGTCTTTTAATTGATGATGAATTTCTACAGTGCTACAGCATTAACAATCTCTAAAACATACCTGAATCTAGAGCTCAATGAATCTTACAATCATAGCAAATAAATAAGTAGTTAGAAGTATCATTTTGTTTTCTTGTCTGTGTAAACTCCTAATGATTACAGATTTCAGAAAAAAATAACAATAATGAGCAGCTGTGGTGCATTTACATGATTAAGAATCTTCAAGTACAATTCCATACATGACACGCTTAAGTATCTCTGTACTTAGACTTTTACAAAGCCATCAACTGAAAGGACATACAATACATTCAAAAGTTAACACAGCAGCAAGAGAGCTATGAATAAAAAGACAACATGCTTCAGTTGATACAACCTGACACAGAAAGTATTGCACAGTTTAGAACTTGAAAGCCACCGCCAGTTGCAGGCCTGAGCTTGATAATAAGTTCCTACAAGAGGGCTGGAGTTACCCAACATCCAGGTTCTCCAGTTTGTCTTAGTACAGCCTTAAGTTCACTTGTCAGACTTACTCACTTTTATGACCTGAGAGCTGCCAAGACAGACCTTCTCAACCTGGTAATTCATGAAGATGAATCACTTACTGTAGCCGTCAGTCCTACGGAAGGCCCTCCAGACCCAGTGGCACACAGTACCAGACACTGAACCAAGAGCACCACCCCACTATCAAGATGTGCCGTCACCAAAGCGAGCTGAAGGAGCCATCCTTGGCAAGCATTAACCTGTCCCTTTGACAGCCTTGCAAAGCTTAGCAGGCACTAACAACTCACTTGAGCAAGAAAACACAAAGCTTAGCAGAAACACAAAGTGTTTTTTTCTTAAACAGGCATTGCAACAAACATAGAAGAGAGCATTTTAATGGGTACAATTAATCATCTATAAAAAGTGTATGTTCAGCATGAGTTTTAATTGTAAACTGGTAATAAATAATACAGTATTTCTGAGCACATTTTGAAATATACATTACGAAATTAATTTTTATTTTCAGAAGAGCTTTCACACTTTTTTGTTCAAAAACACATTTAACCAGTCCTGTATAAACAACTACAGCCAGTTTGCTTGCCTGAAAATTTTCATTTATGAAGCCCTCCTGCCTAGTGCAGAACACTTATTTGTATTAACTTTTTTTTTTTTTCTAGATTAAACAAGAGCTGAACTCACAGAAACTGTGAACGTAGCAACTACTGAAATTATAATTTATTGTAATGGTTGTAATTTATTTTCATTCTAGTTTATTTAATAATCATGTAAATATCCAAATATCCACTAAAGCAAGTTACTGTGAAGACTGCAAGTACCACAGGCAGAGCAAGTAGCTAGATCTAGAAGTAAAATACACACATTTCTGGAGAAGAAAAGCTAGGTTCCCTCTGGTCACAGAAAAGGTCTCCGTGCACCTCCCTGCTCATTAGCACAAACTTGACTAAATGTTACATTCAATGGGAATTAGAAGCAGCACACTGCACCCTTTCTCCAAGGCTGTTCATTTTGAACTCTACTATTGAGAGCAGCGTGGCAGAGCTACCTTGGCATAGCAGTACTTCAAAAAATATAGGCTTCTAGACAGCAAGAAGGTAGCTGAGTGGAGCAGAAAAGCCCTTTCTGTAACACAACCTTTGTGCACAGAAATCCTCCCAGCTGATCTCACAAGCTTCCTAGGCAGAAGGTATGAGGGCATGTAGAGCTTCCTCTCTTCTCACATTCTCTGTACTGAGCGGTGAGAGAAATGATTCTATCAATTACTGTCCACAATGGCCTGTGACCCTCTTGGCAACTCATGACACATTCCTTTGTACTCATACCCCATATACCCATATTCCAGAGTGATATTCCTTTGTCATGCCTATGTCCTGATGCCAGGATCTGGCCTCCAGATATTGTGGGCAAAGCTGTGAAACAAGGTTCACCCAATCTGTCCTTGGACAGCCTTTCCCACTGGGAACAGTGTGTGAGTGTTGGGGAGAACCTCAAGAAATCTTACTGCTTTCAGATGGAGTTTAAAAAAAGGATGGTGTGTTTATGTTACTACCAATAGTAGGAAATGTCACCTGATGAATTGAAATATCCTTCCAAATGTCTATTTCTATGTATTGTCGCTAAAAAAGATTCATAAGGTTATACTCTATATTAACTGATTCCAGAAGGCATATAAACCACAAGTGAGAAAACACTTTTATATGAACAATTTGTTAAAGTCTACATAAAAACATTAGAGACGCTGATGTTTGAATGCATTCCTAATCTTTCATAAACTGAAGGATTTCAATGCTTTAGAAAACTAGAAATATTGCAGAGAGGAAGACAAAAAAGACAGATGTGAAAGAGAAGTTGGAAAGAGAGCACCATATGAAAAATCATACTTTTTACGACCATTTAACAATTAAATGTTTCACAACGTCACAGTGAAGTTTAACTAAGCTACCTAGAATAGAATCCTAATCCAAATGAAGTCAATGGTAAGAAGATTTTACATGTAATTCTCACGATCTTTGATAAGATATTAAAATGAAAGGTATACATTGAGGCTTCAGTGAAAGGCTTCAATCAAAAAAAAAGAGTAGGAAAAACATTGCTTTTTTTTTTTTTAAGTACATGTCATGTAAATTAATCTACATGGCAATCTCTCTGTTCTATGAAGCACTGAATGCAATACTGTAAATAATTTTTAGCTTTATTTTTATCTATTTATCACTTAGCAAGACTCTTCTGTAGCTGTAAATCATTTTTTGAAATGTAGAATTACCTTGTACACTGTTGCTTTATGAAAGTGCAAACCCAAGACTTTAGCAAACAGTGCTGTATTTTTTTCATGTCACCTGTACAAAAGGATAGAAAAATACGTCCTTGTCTGACATGTGATAATATCCTTAGGCCACAGCGAAAACATCTAACACAGTATTATAGCACAGGTATTCCTTTTATTACAACAGTATCTGTGGGATACGCTCATCTGATCAAGGCTTTCAAAATCACATCCTTAAAGTATCCAATGCATTTTCAATTAATTGATAGCTATGGTCTTTGGTGAGCTGCCCAGATAGTAAAAAACGACACACAGACCTTAATCTAATTGTACTCACTCCTATTTCGTCACACTCTTCCGCTTGCTAACTGGGAAATATTTCTAAAAACGGCCATGGTGTTCCTCATGGCTCAAAAAGCAAGTGAGGTTTATAAAACAGTGCTCTAAGAACTTTGGACAAATACAACTGCTAGTCTGAACAGGTGCAACACAACTATTTTGTGATTCAGTGTTGTAAATGTAGTTCGTATTTTAAATTTTAATAATTTTAGCTGCATATAAAAGAGAAGTAATAAATTATAGCACCTTGTGTGAAATTCGCTCTAAAAAAATGCAAAGATCACACCTTTTAAAACTGTAAGAAATACAACTATTCTATCTCAAGTCCACTATGCGTCTGTCATTTAAAAGGAAACTAATTTACGTGTAATGAAGGCATGCATAAATATCATAAAGTTAAGGCACAAAATGGAATTTGAAAGTTAGGGATGTTGTAAATCCTTGCTTTTTCATCAAATTACCTGATATACCAGGAAAAGCGGTATCTACAGTTGTCAAAAAAGCTGTATTATCATAGAATCACTGAAGCTAAAAATGGAAACTGCCTATTCAAGTATGTAGTTCAAACTCTTGCCAAAGGAAGATTATTTTCCACTATTGCATTACACCTAACTTAAAACCTTCCAAGAAATTGTACACACTGATATGCACTACTGTGTCATTCCATAACCTAACTGATCTCATCGGTAGGATCTTTCTCCTGATATTCATTGCATATTTACCTTGTTTCGAATTTATATTATCAGTTCCAGTTGCACCTTCATACTTAGAAAGCCTCTTCCTTTACATGTATCTGTCATATCACAAAGAATTTTACATACTTAACGACTCAATCTTTCCGACATCTTTCTCACTTTGACTGATTTTGTTACTGTTCTCTGACTTCTCAGAAGACTGACGCAAGTCCTCACTCCTAAGGCCGTACTCCAGAAACGACCTCAGCAATCACAAGGAGTATTCTGATTTCCAGCTGCCTGATGCAGCCCTTCTGCATATATACTCTTCTTTTGATACTAGTGATGCCAGAAATGACTTTGCTGCCTACATTACCAAGGCTTCTTATAATACCATTACATTTCAATCTTCTCTCTCACTAAGTATCTGAGTTTCCTCAAATGCATTACTTTTTCTCTGCATCTCTCAGGCTGTGTCTAATTTGTTGGACCTCTCCCACTCAGGTATCATGTAGTGTAATATCATCTGTAACTTTTATTAATATGCTGTAGATCCCTCTTGCAGATTATTGAAGGCATTAAATAGAATTAATTCAGCACAGTATAAACAACTCCTGGGGAAGAAGCAATTAAAATTGCACAATGGGATGATTCAAAACACAACTTCTATTTTAAGATGCTATTTCAACTATATTTTATATCATTTAGCTATTTATAAGAAGCTAAATATCTTGCTATAGCTAGTTTCTAAATGCAATACTGTAATTTTTCAGCATACATCATTAAATACAGAATAAGAAACTTGCTGACAATCAGTCTTCCTCTGCAAACAAGTCCCATTTCAGCCACTGATCAGAGAAAGGCAGGCACATCAGGTCTACTCCTCAGCACAAACTTGTAGCCAGTTAATACTATATTCGTTATTCTTTAAAATTACAAAGGAAAATACAGAGAGATCTAAATTTGCACTGACAATCAAGAATTCAGTTCTTTTCAAAAGTCTTTCTGGAATTCTACAGTGTGATCCTGTAATTCAAAGAATGTTGAACAACATGCTGACAGTACTTATAACTGGAAAGGTATTATTTAATATAAAGGGCTTAAATAACACTTAAGCCACCTGGTCTATGAAAAACGTCATTACCTAATTTATGCTATGTTTTCCAGAAGACTCACTTTCAGTACAACTTAGCAACTCTCCTTCTGTTCTTGACGATGACCGTGGGTCATAACAGAAGTTTTAGAGTAGAAGGCACAGCAGCCAGCTATTTCAACTTGTAAAGCTATTTGTCAACCTATTGAAAATAAGAAAATAGTTTGTCTGAAGAAATGAGCAATTAAAAATCATAGTGAAACCACGGATGAAAGGTAAGTCTGAAGATAAATTAATTGTAAAAACAATACAGTCCATGCTGTTTTATGCACAGTTGTTTATTCTTGTTCCATGTTTTAAAACTTGGACTCAGAAAAATCATAGGAAGTGTTGGGTTTTTACCCTCTTTTTATCCTTTAAAAGCACCATAGTTACACAGCTTGATTCAATCGTCCTTTTCCACAATCACTTCTCCATGAAGCACCCTTCTTCTCTGCCGCAGCATGTGGAAGTAGAGTTGTGGAAATACTTGATCAAAGCATAAAAGAAAACAAATTAGATGAAAAAATTCAACAGATCACATAACAGAAAAATACAGTTTTGCAGAATGATGAACTGAGGAAAAATTATGGCACACAGTGCTGCAGTTGGTTAAGGTAAATAACACCAAATCATGAACATTGCAGTGAATTACAAAACAGTAATTACTCAGAAGTCAGACAAGACCCCCTGAAGGTACACCTTGTGCTCAAGGAACTTCCCTTCAACACTTTCATTGTATAGACAGGACTTAACCACTTTCTGGCAGTTCCTGAAGTCTTCAAATCTGTGCTAAGGTAAGCACGTTTGAATTGAGACTTTGAGGAGGATACAAATTTACCCGACTTGTTCAAGACTGAAGTGAGGAGCTGCTTCTCTCCTGGCTCTCTGAGATCTATTATATTACTGATCCTTACATTTAATGAATAGAAAAATCAGATTTATTCCTGAAGTATTAAGTTACATAAACAATTGTAAAACTGTTAGTAAATTATGATATCTTAGGACATTTTTTACTCATATAAATCTCTCTCATTGGCCTTCATGATTTCTTGTGGCAAAAAATTTCAGTGTGTGTGCAAGCTTTGAAAGTCCAAGTTTAAGGTCAACTTCCTAAATTAATATCTTCTATGCATGCAGATCATAGACCCTCTTAACTTCAATTTTCCTGCTTCTCAATGCCTCTTTCTTATCTCTTGCCTTGTTTCCGTCCTCATTGTCCAGATTATCTAAAATACTCTGTTTGCCTATTTGGTCTAGCACGGTTCATGGTGCCATTTCTGAATCAGGTTGCTTTCTCCTTGCCTCCACAATTAGGTACCAGTGGAAATAACACTGAATGTGAAAGACAGATAGCCTCTCTAATCTCAGCTCTGGTTAGCCAATTATCTGTGGCTTCTGGTATCCAGAAGTACTAGGACAATCTGATTAAACCAGGGACTGAAGTATGTGCAGAGAGGTTTGGGGGGTGGATTTCTGTGAAAATAAAATCTTGAAGAATATTACTTTAAGTTTTTCCCAAGCATGCTCGAATGGTGATTTTCAGGGGTGACATGTGAATGCACATTAATAACAACAAAAACGAGGCAAATCTCTGGCACAACTTGCAGGACAATTCTTAAGGACCAGAGGCACTAGAAATTCTCAGTGACACTGAGCCATTTCTGTGTGTAAACAAAAAGTTTCTACTTTGTCCAAGTCTTAGAAATGTTTTTTGCATTTTCACTGAAATTTTTGAGACAGCTTATGTTCTCAGGTAGATAACAGGATGGATGGAAAATTTCGGTCTCACCAATTAAAGCACAGCAAAGCTTGGAACAACAGAAAGCAGGCTTTTACAGTAGAAAGTGTCTGGCAAATTTAACTTGATAAGTAATTATTATGTTGTTAGAATTACTACAGTTAAGTAATACTTACACGGAACATAGGAGAACATGACAATAATAAGGAAGTAATAGTAGTCAAAGGAGACATTATATTTGTTGGGAAGCCTCAGTGAAAACATTCCTGTTTTCTTCACATAGGGTAAAGCAGCATATATGGTTAGCAGTTCACCTGCAACTCCAGCAGGATACAAAATGATAAAGAAGTTGTATCTGCATTAAAAAAAAAAACAAACCAACAACTTGTGAGAAACACCCCATGAATTTAAAATTTCCTCCTGCTATTATTAGTGGCACACCAATGTATTACAGTAGTTCCTGCACCAAAATCAAGGACACCCTGACTTGGCACAGAATACCGATTTTGGTTACTTTGGCTAGCGTTGCTTAGGTTTACAGAGAATGCATTCCTCGGTTCTTTTATTTAGAAACAGTGAAGTATCAGAATGTTTGTATGTCTTTCTAATACTAAATAGTTAAAAAAAAAAAAAAATCTGCAAATTTTAAAATGTAAAGATTTACTGATCTCGCTCCTGTTGTCATGGACAGGATCCCACTGTCAGATGATCGTACATATCTCTGTCACAGTGCACGAAGGCTCGATCAACTCTATGCATTATCATTCCTTTGAAGATAATGAGAACGCTGAGAAACATCAGAAGCCGGTTTTACCCAGTGCTAGATGGGAAATCCAAATAATACTACATTTATCACTAACAGAAATGGAAATAAAAAAAAGAAAGAAAACGAGAGTGCCAAAAACTTATCAGATCAATTTAAAAATGGGAAGATGATGTTCAAAGAAAAGGCGAAGGGATTCAGTTTAAAGAGAACGTGGTTTGAATGCCAGAAGCCACATAGATGGTGACAAAGTGAAAAATCTAATGGATAGGATTTGTGCTGTCCTCACACACAGTGCACCACAGAGATACAGCTTCTCCTAAGGAACAGCTCTCGAGCTCGTGCAGTGAGTGGTGCTGTCACACAGACAGGTACAGCGCGCACTCCATGACCAAAAGAGAGGAGATTCAAACCAGCAGCAGGCAAACATGTAACCTTCCTAGGGGCAAATGGTCTTAGAGGACTCACAGGCCAGAGAATAGACTGGGGGAGGTGTAAGAAGGTATTGATGCCATGACCTACAGACAGTCTGACTCTATGCAGTGCAGGAAAAAAAAAAAAAAAAGTAAAAATTCTGAACTAAAATTGAGAGCATGCCTATTCCATTAATAACAGACACACAAATCTTTTACAAGCTAAGGATCAGAAATTTCCAGCTCCCTTGGGAGTACTGAATATACATTCAGTATATACAGTATATACAGCCTGGTCGTGCTCACTGATAGGCTGTTTTGGACTCTATGAAAAGAAAATATTTCAGATGTTTTGTTTATAGTATATTTCACTATATATCTCTGCTGTGAGAATGCCAGTTTCCCCTGTCATCTATGACAAGAAAACAAAAATTCTGTCATTTAAGACACACTGACTTGATGGCAAAAACTTTATCTGTCAGTGTAGTACCTTCTGAATGCATTTCTCTTTTCAAAGCCTACATAAAAAAGTATTAATGAAACCAGACCTGATTATTTTTGTTTGTCATTTAGTGCTTAAACATACCAAGCCTATCACCTTATGTATTAGCAAAAGGTAACATATTATAAGAATGGACAAAAATGTCAGACATATCAAAGAAGTGTATTAGAAGCATCGGAACTGCATTATCTATAAAACAATAGTAAAGGAAAATAAACATACTCTTTTAAATAAGAGCCACCTGTGCTGAATGTAGGTTAGACATTTTCCTTCTAAAAGTGTAAGTCTGTCTGTCTTACACATAGTTTTCAAATAATGGCTACAGAGAATATAGCTCTTACCATTAAGCCTACTGAGAAATGTGCAGTCTCTGCAATATATGTAATCTAGTGGCAAACGTTAAGTATATTTTGAAATCAAAGCAGTTTTGATAAGGAACACACTTTTTATGTGGTCTGAACTAAGTCAGTATTTAGCTTCATTACATGGAAATAACCTTTCAAAAGCTCTGATAAAGCATAACCTCTCATAAACTAATAAGATGCATACAGACCGAGTGACAACAACTCCCACAATTTCAAAGGCCTGAAATCTACAAAGACTAGCACTGGTGCTTCATTTTCGCATTGTATCAAAAGCATCTTAAGGAGTCACACTGGAAAATAAAAGATGACTCCAAAGACAAAGAAAAAAAATGAAAGCGGGAAAAAATGAAAGCAGAGCTCAAACTGAAAGCACAGAAACAGAAAGCAAAGAAGAAATCACACCTCAAAATCTCAGCTAAAATATTTTTAACATTTTAAACCAATTAACAACGATCCCAAGTACGGAAAGCAACCAACTTGCACTCTGCTGCCGTAAAACCAAAGCTCAAACTTCTGCTCTCCTGTGTGTTAGCTCAGCATGCGTGAAACTAACATGCACAGAACCATGAGAAACTGAAGTGCAAGACATCTCCACCTGGCCCATTTAATGAAGTATGGCAAATGGTTGAGCAGGTTGAATGTGTAGAAGGAATATCGAGTAATCTCTGTCACAGTCCATACGACCAGAAAAAGAATAACGCTCTCCTCATTCTGGATCTGCAGAAGTATAAAGAACCAACACTTCATCCTTAAGCTTCTTTTCTGTGCAAACGGCAACAGACTTCTGTTTAAGATATACGGAACAGAACTAACATCTTGTAAAGAAAGAAAATTTGGCATAAAACTGACATTCTGAAACCATCTACAGCTCTTCATCATCAATATTTACAAATATACAGGCATTTTGCAACCCAGCAATCTTTATCCATACGGAAATATCAAAATATAAACCCCTACAATTAAGCTTATTCCTCCTCTTTATTCTCTACCTACATTTTCACAATGCTGTCTCCTTTATATTTGTGATGTACTTACTTTCTTACTCCTCAAAACCGCAAGAAGAAAACAATGCTACAGAAGATACATTCCTTTCGCAATTAGTTTTTACCCATTCTGTCTCCTACACTTTTTCTTACTTTTTATCTTATGTATAATGCATGTCTCCTAACGGAACTACTTATTGCCATCTACTAACTGGAACTTGGTCACAGAAGATCAAATTTGGCAAGACTTCTGGGAGCTGTAAGATAGTTAAAGAGCTGGAACACAGACAGATTGCTAGATGAAGAGTACCTGGTCGATCGGGGGCTTTGGGTAAACTCACTCAATAATCCCATTTAAAATTTAAGTTCTGAGTCATTAAACTGCCTCATCAGTAGGTAGCACATCTCTCTGTTTTAAAACATCGGTTCTTTTTTACTCTACGTGAACAAATAAAATGAAAGTCCCCAAATACAAAGCAGGTACGTGGGGATCTATTACAAACACTACCTTCCAAGAAGAAGAATTACACGCAAGTAATTTTCTTTTCTTTAAAAGGGGAGGAATTTTGTAATACACTTCCATGCCTGAAGGCTGAAAAGCTCCAGGGATGTCTGTGAAATAAAACAAGTTTTGTTAAAATTACAAAAAAGGGAAACAATTTTTTAAAATAAAATGCAACACGGTGACAAAACTTAATACATCTCAAAGATGGTGAAAATCCACAACTGTCAAAAGTCAAGAAAAATTGTAAGTGCTCATCATCTCATAAAATCGCGCCTTCAACATGTAGTCAAAGAAGGTGCACTTTTAGTGAAAGAATCTCATCATCACAAAAGGAGATATAAAAATACCGCTGTACTCACAAACAAACAGCAACAACTGAAGTGAAAAGACATCCAAACAAATAAGCAAAGATAAAGACAGAAATAGGCTTTTCTTAGCCTCACGCAATTAGAGACAATCATTGATAACCCAAACTTGGATTCATGTCACGGTGCCAAATCCAAGCAGGAAAGCTTTAAGTATGCAGAGAATTTCTATCTGTTGCCTTGCAAATCTCCAGTCAAGCAGAGAGATCTAGTCTGGCTATTATCACGAACATGCCTCTCGCCACCTAAAGTGACCCTGAACATTCAGGCCTGCTAAACAACAACAGTGTGAAAGACAATCAGACATACACTCAGCTGCATTTTTTCTTGGACACAGCTTGACCTACTTTACTGAAGATCGAAGAAACAAAAGAAATGACTGGATGCGCTGAAAATTTAATCCACCACAGATAATAACAAAATGGCAAAATGTAGCGCTATATTCCGACATTCAATATAAAAACGTGGTTAATCTTTGAGACATTTTCCCTTAAGGAATAAATGGAAACATTTAGCTTACAAATGAAAAAAAAAAAA